>WOAB01000701.1:5640000-6165000 GCA_027886185.1 Rheum nobile
CTTGAAGCCATAGAGTTATCTTTCGAACTTGACGTCATTGTTGAGCTTAACTAAATCAATATATTAACAACACAAACTTTTTTTTTCTCTAATAAACCTTGTTATAGGGTGAAAACTAGGAATGAATAAACCTATATTTATATGAAAGAATATATATAATATTATATGAAATCATATTTTTTTATAAGAGTTGTCAAATACAAATGATTTAATTAAATGCATAAAGCTAAATAAACCTATATTCATGTTATTGTATTTACATTGATATTTAGATATTTTGCAATGTATCGCCTACTATCAAAAGTTGCATAGTTTCATGTACGTAAATACATACATGTAACTTTTGATCAAAGTTGCATAGTTACAATGCATAAATTAATCAACTTTTGATCTAACAATGAATAAATCAATATGTATAAAGAATTGCATAGTTACATGAATGTGAACACATACATGCAATTGATCATGAGTTGCATAGTTGCAATGCATTCCTTGATCAAGAAATGAATATACCTTATATGTATGAAGAATTGCATAATTCCATGTATGTGAATAGAAACATGTAACATTAATGGTAGATGAATCAAATTGCAATATAATACTATAAAAAATATTGACACTCAGAAACTTAATCTCTTTGTTGAACCCTTTCTACATTTGCTTCTGCTGCGACTTTAGTATCATTTTAGATTGTTGTATTATGATTTATAACAATTTACTAAGTAATATCTATCGCTATTGAGATGTGAAATGTAGAGGGTTTGAATCTTTGCTTTTATACACTGTGAGCCGTTGATTAATTAGTTATGGGGTTGATTATTCCTGCTTTGATATTTAGTTAATATACTGCTCCGGATGCACTTGTATATGATTCAAAATTCACAATCTTATATGTATTTGGAGTCTGCTTAATGTATTATTTGACATTATAATACTAAAAATGATAATAAATCTTAATAATGCATTATCCAATGTAATTCAAACAGACCTCATCAAAATCTTGGAACATGCAAGGAAGAATTAGTTAAGAATATATATATATATATAAACTTAGATTTCCATAAGCATTTGATGGCTTTCAAAGTCATTGCTTCTTCAACGAATAACAAAAAGGCCAATGTTTCTAACTACTCAACTTACTTGTTTAGTGAACAATTTTCTAAGTATTATCAGTTTGATCCTTTCATCATCATGTGTGAGATTTTTGGGTTTGGAGAAAGTGACTTGCATTGTGTTGGACTATTGTATCCTAAATGCCAAATGTAATCTCACTTTGAATTGTTGTATTATGGAACAATATTAATGTGTAACTAGTTCATAACCCGTGTCATGCACGTGATATTTTTATTAAACTATTATTTTAGTATAGCTTTAATATCATTTTTATGTATATATCTAATAAAATTATATTGTATTAATATAAACCATAAAAAATATTGTATATATTTTATTAATAAATATTAATCATATACTCATAATATTAGTAAAAACTAAAAACGAAGAAAATTTGAACAATATTGTTCACATGTATCATAATAAATTTATAGAAATTAAAAGAGAAATTATATGTTGAAGTGATATATTATCGCATCAGCATATAATATTAGAAGATATATGATTAAACATACAAAAAAAGTAAAATATTTAGTGAAAAATATGGGTAAGCTTTTTTTTTAAGAATGACCTTTTTGATTAAAAATCGTGTTTTATCAATTCAATATATTCAATTATAAAATTTTATATAACAATTAATAGTTAAACTTTTAATAAATGTAAATAATTTTAAAAATTAGCAAATTCATCAATTTATTTCAATGTTGTTGAATTCCTTAGGTTTTGATGGTTACAAACACTCAACTAATATGTGTACCAAGTGTCTCAGGGACAAGAAGAGTTATCCCAGGGAGCTTTGCAGCACATGATCTCAGAGGGAACAAAGGCTTGCTTAGCGCTTTGTTACCTCTCAAGGAACTGACGTGACGGACCAGATCAAGGCTGCAAAAGGAAAGAAGTCATCCAGCGTGCTGAGTTAAGGAAACAAACCAAGAAGCCACGCGGTAGAGGATGAAGACTTCGGCTCCAAGGATCAAGCCGGATTGCGCGAAGATATGGAGAGAGAAAACGCGATCGTGTTGATCCTAGGAATCTTTCCTAAGATAAGGCGATTGGAGAGAGAAGAACGTTATCCAATCGGTTGGATTAATTAAGGAACTCCTTCCTTAATTAATATAACCGGTTGTGATATCTTATCTTCTAAACAAAATCATATCTTTGTAATCCGATTCTAGTATTTTCCTAATTTTGTGTCAATTAGGGTTTTAGCCGAGTTGTATTTAAGAGAAGCATGGATTCTTTTCTATGTAACGACGAAGAAGAAAAAGTAGAACGAAGAGCGTTCAGTTGAGAAGAAAAAGAGAGTGAAGTGTTTGTGAGTCTTTGAGGGTTGAGTTCGGATTCATCGTTGTAGGAGTGATCTTCGAATCTAGGTGGGAAGTCTAGTGTTTTGGAGTCCATGCTACAAGTGTAATCGAACAAGAAATCAATAAGACAAGTACACACTTCAAAATCCTCTCAAGCGGAAGCTTGAAGGTAGTGGTTTTTCCTTGAGAAACTAGTTTTGCTAATCAGGGTTTCCACTATATATCGTGAGTTCATTCTGTTATCTTTCTTGCTATTTTAATCCGTTGTGCCTTCTGTGGGAACAAAGCTTTTGTTCCCTCAGACGTAACTCTAACGATCCAACAATTGGTATCAGAGCCTGGTGCTCTAGATTGTTTTCGTTACAAAATTTGCAAGAAAGATGTCGTCGTCAAGCAATGCAATCGGTGATTCATTCTGGAAGCCGCCAATGCTGAAGGCCGGTGAGTATGATTGGTGGGTGGAACAAATTGAGTCTCACATCTGTTCCCTCGACGGACAGATCTGGAGAGTCATAGAAGTCGGTCCTTTGGTTATCAAGAATGATGAAGATGAGACTAAGCCAAAACAAAAGATCGACTACACCGATGAGGACTGGAAGAAATTGGAGAAAAACAACAGGGCCAAGAAGATCCTCCACATGGCCCTTTCTCCCTCAGAGCTCAAGAAAATCATGAGCTACAAAACTGCTAAGGAGATCTGGGATGCTTTGAAGCGCCTTCATCAAGGAAATGAAGACACAAAGAAGAACAAGATCCTTTCTCTGATCAAGGAGTATGACCAAGTTTCTCAAGGGAAAGATGACCACATTCAAGAGTACTACTCCAGGTTCCATGGGCTAGTTGGTCAGCTTCAGTACCTTGGTGAAACAATGCCAGACTGGAAGTTGACTCATCACTTCATGCAAGGTCTCAACACTCAGTGGGATGCCATTGCTCTTGCCCTCTACTCTCAAACAGACGTCAAGACTCTTACTATGGAAGAGGTGGTTGCTAAGCTGGAAAGCAACGCCTCTGTCTATAACCATAAGATAAACAAGAAAGGAGAGGAGAAGGCGAAGAGCATTGCCCTGAAGGTGGAAATGGCATTTGATCTGTCTCAAATGGGCGATGAAGATGAGGATGGCGATGAAGATGTTGCTCTTATCACAAGGGCAATGAGGAAGATATGGTCTCGGAACAAAGACTCGCCCAGTTCCTCTGAAGGGAACAGAGACATGAAAGATGTGGTTTGTTACCACTGTCAGAACAAGGGACACATGGCCAGAAACTGCTTCAAAAAGAAGGCAGGAATGCCTCCAGCAAATGAAGGGAAGCAAGCAATGGTTGCCACCTGGGGAGAATCAGACTCAGATGACAAAGATTCGTCACATTCCAGGGATGTATGCTTAATGGCCGTTGAAGTTCCAAACGAGACAAAGGAAGAGGTAATCAACGATGAGGTAACTGAATCTGATCTTATATCAAGCTTAAAATGCAAATCTAAAGAAAGCTTGATCTCTCTCATTAAGAATCTCGTTCGCGAGAGTAGTCTTTTCAGTGAGCAACTCGAAGAGAAAGATGAATCGATTTCAGGTCTGATCGAAGAAAATCAGGTTTGGGCTGAAAAAGTGCTCACGCTTGAGAAAGGTTCATCTTCCTCTTCAAACACATGCTCTGAGTGTCCAGAACTCACTGAAAAGATTAAGTCTCTAGAGTCCACTGTTTCCTCACTCGAGGCTGAGTCTTTAATGTTAAAACTAGGAAATGCAAAACTTTCTAGTGATCTAACCAAACTAAGTGAGGACCAAAAGGACGAGCCAAAAGGTATTGTCTTTGTTGCAGCCAAGATGAAAAGAAACCTGAAAAGAAGAAAGTACCTCGCTTTGGAATTGGCTATCAACCTAAGCTTCCTGTTGATGACACTAAGAAAAAAGGCTCCAAAGTCGAAGGAAAACAGTCTGTAAAAGAAAAGGGGAAATGTTCCGCCGGAGGGAACAAAGGCAAAGACTGTTCTAATTCGAATGAGGAAGGCAAGGCTTGGTATCATGGACAAAAGGCTCATGTAATTTGGCTGAAGCAATCCCAAAGCAGTAAGTCCAATAATATTGATTTTCAGTCAAGGATTGCTAACAAAACAATTTGGCCAGGACAGAGCAAGTATGTAGATCTGAAGTGTCAAAGGGTCTGTTGGTATTGCGGGCATTCTGGTCATTACAAGCAAGAGTGCCTATTGAAGCAACATAATGAGGAGATTGCTCGCACTACTAGGGAGCATATAGAAGTTGAACCTCCTAAGATTAGATATGTTGCTCCCAAACCCAGAAAGTATAAGCTTGTCTGGGTTCGCAAGAACTAACTCTTTCTGTGCAGGATGAAGTGAGGAATGTTCTTAGTGTTTCATTCATTCAAGGGTCAGTTACTTGACAGGGAACAAAGCGAGTCTCACCTCACTTCTGCATGGAATACTTGAGACTCAAAGGCCTGGTGTCAAAGGTAAAGGAGATGTGGATATGGACTTAATGACTAATTTGTTTCTTGTGTGAAAATTTCAGGTACCATGTACATCTAGAAAAGTCATAACTGTGTCGAGAAAAATTGGCAAACGGGGGATCAAACACCATTCTTCTCATTGGAACACCTGTTGGGGAACTCTACATTCAGTTCCATACGAAGTCTGGTTTGTTCCCCTAACTACATGTCTATGTGTTGTGTTCCCTCGATGATTGGCTAGATTACGTGGTAAACTGTGAAAGTCGAATCTTCATGCCTTATTATGCATTAGCTTCCTTGGGTATTAATTTTCGAAAAGCTTGACTATGTGCTTTTACTTCCTTTATGTACTGAATGTCTTGCATGGTCATCTATGTTATCATATGTCACATGAATCAGCTCTATTTCGGCCCAAAAGAATCAACTTGATGATTTGTTCCCTCATTATAAGCCCAAATGATAGTTGATTCTACAACTCACCCGTAACCGCCATGCTTGATGTCTCCTATGAGCCCATCTAATCATCCACAACTGGAGACCCCTCAGGCATGATGTAAAAATCAATCGCAAATATCATATATTTTGGTGTGATGGTCTTTTGTACCCTCTCTGATAACTAACCCCCAGCATCACACCCTACTATTTTTTGTTTTGGCGGGAAAACGGTTTGGCCTCTGTGGCTTGCAGGTCTGAGATGACGTGTGTATGCAGAATGTAATAATGGAAACCTTGTGTTGGGACGCGCCGTGCATTAAGGGTTGATTTGATGGAAAGAAGTTAGAAAGAGATCTTTCGGCTGGTTCAATTGGATTTGGACGAGATTCTGGCAAGTTTTTGGGAAAGTGGAAGATTGCAATTTTTATCTTTTGGAAACTGAAAGGATCAGATTTTATCTTTGGAATTTCTGAAAGATTTTGTGATGGCTATATAATTCGGGTCTCCAGGTAAGTCTCCTCTTCACTATTCCCTTATCTTCCTCAAGTTATCTTCCTCTTCCTCTCTGCCTCTCGTCTTCCCAGCTCTCTCTCTCTCTCTCACAAAAATGGCCTCAAATACTAACCTTGCCCAAGACCTCCAAAACCTTCTTGCCAAACTGTCCTCCATGGGGACAGACCACACTCTCCTCACCGCCATTACCCAGTCCCTACCTTCCACCTCCACCACCCCAGCGACCACCACTGTTACCCCTCCACCATTACCCAACCAGGACCAACTCGCCATGGTCCCCTACATAGCCCCAATCGCCCCAAACACAGAACCCACTCCACAAAACCCTAATCCTAACACCGCTCATGCCGTTCCCACTGCCATATCCTCTACTGAAAGAGAGGAGGTCAGACCCCACGCCGTTCTGGGGAGCTACAAGCATGGAGGGAAGGTACATCTGTTTTCGAGCATTGAGTTGGGAGTAGCCTTGGGAGTAGTACCACATGAGGGGTATGGCGAGTACCCAAAAGGAAGATGGCCTAAGGATTTTCCATATTCTGAAGCAGTGTGGGCAGTGGCTGGCATTGAGAATGCTTTGGGAAGTGGTGATCTTGACATATCTGAGATGTATGCCGTCAACAAAGTATTATACCACTTCTTGATCAGTAACATCACGCCCAGGGGACAGAAAAGGAACCGACTGCTGATTTTGGATATTGTCCTCCTATCTACGCTATTGAAGAAGGAACCCATTTGCCTCCCCAGGATTATGATGTAGCACATGTCCCATGCTAGGAACACAGACCAACATGCTCTTCCGTTCCCTCGAGTTGTCAAAAAGATTATTGAGTACCATAAAGTCTACAACTCATCGGCGGAATCGAGTGTCTTCTCCCGCCCCTTCGATGTCAGTAATCTACACAAGATGAAGTTTGTTCTTCAAGGTGACGAAGGCTGGGTGAAACTGGATAGTGTTCCGGCTGTTTCTGAGACTATGGAAGATTTTGAGGCGGACAACTCTGAGGGGGAACTGAATGAGAAATCATCTCTGGGGAAGGATCTGAGAAGTATTTGCCAGGCAGTGCAGGATTTGGCTGCTCAACAGACGCTTCTCTTGGCAGACGTACGCGCGCTTCTCTCCCATCACGTATCAACTCCATCGGCTGGTCATAGTGATGCCTAACCGTTTACCTGCCATCCACCCACTCCTTTGTTCCCTTGTTCATCTATCTTCCTTAGTTGTTTTTATTTCTCTCTGACTTGTGTGCCCTGTGTGTCTTAATGACTGTGTTTAGATGTTTTGCATATTTTGGCTGTCTTTGCATGTTGTTTAAGTTTTTTTTTAATTAATGACAAGGGGTTTTTTGTTTATCTGGCATTGATCTTTCTTCTCTAACTCTTTACTGTGTTTTTGATGATGCCAAAAGGGGGAAAATGACAGGTAGCATTGTCTAAGGGGGAACAGAATAGGTAAAACGTATTGCTGAACTAAGGGGGAACTAACGGTTTTTAGTGGGAATTTTTCTTGTCAGTTTTGTCTTGTTCTAATTGGTATATGCTTCATTGTTAAGGGTGTTTGTCACCATCAAAAAGGGGGAATTTGTTGAATTCCTTAGGTTTTGATGGTTACAAACACTCAACTAATATGTGTATCAAGTGTCTCAGGGACAAGAAGAGTTATCCCAGGGAGCTTTGCAGCACAGGATCTCAGAGGGAACAAAGGCTTGCTTAGCGCTTTGTTACCTCTCAAGGAACTGACGTGACGGACTAGATCAAGGCTGCAAAAGGAAAGAAGTCATCCAGCGTGCTGAGTTAAGGAAACAAACCAAGAAGCCACGCGGTAGAGGATGAAGACTTCGGCTCCAAGGATCAAGCCGGATTGCGCGAAGATATGGAGAGAGAAAACCCGATCGTGTTGATCCTAGGAATCTTTCCTAAGATAAGGCGATTGGAGAGAGAAGAACGTTATCCAATCGGTTGGATTAATTAAGGAACTCCTTCCTTAATTAATATAACCGGTTGTGATATCTTATCTTCCAAACAAAATCATATCTTTGTAATCCGATTCTAGTATTTTCCTAATTTTGTGTCAATTAGGGTTTTAGCCGAGTTGTATTTAAGAGAAGCATGGATTCTTTTCTATCTAACGACGAAGAAGAAAAAGTAGAACGAAGAGCGTTTAGTTGAGAAGAAAAAGAGAGTAAAGTGTTTGTGAGTCTTTGAGGGTTGAGTTCGGATTCATCGTTGTAGGAGTGATCTTCGAATCTAGGTGGGAAGTCTAGTGTTTTGGAGTCCATGCTACAAGTGTAATCGAACAAGAAATTAATAAGACAAGTACACACTTCAAAATCCTCTCAAGCGGAAGCTTGAAGGTAGTGGTTTTTCCTTGAAAAGCTAGTTTTGCTAATCAGGGTTTCCACTATATATCGTGAGTTCGTTCTGTTATATTTCTTGCTATTTTAATCCGATGTGCCTTCTGTGGGAACAAAGCTTTTGTTCCCTCAGACGTAACTCTAACGATCCAACAAATGTACATTTATATTAGCTTTGAGTGATCTTTGCTGAGCAATGAGCTTCTGAATGTTAACGTTGGTTAAATTTGCTAAATGCTTAAAAAGAATTGTTGTACAAGGAAATATAAGCAACTTAAGAACACGAACAAAACAGTTGATATCATGAACAATAAACACATTTCTCACATCAAGTAAATAATATTTAAATTTAAAACTTTTGTTTGATGTCTATAAGAAAAATAAAACCAAAAACACTATAAAAATCTTATTAAGATTAATTTGTTGAAATTTGCTAAAAGAAGTGACTAACGTGAACAAAAAACTACAATTTTACATGTCAAAAAAGCTTATTATGATTAAGATGAGTTGAGAAATGAATAATTTGTTTGTGTTATGAAAAAGAAGTACAATATTAATCATAAGTTGTATATAGCTAAATTTGTGAGTGTATTTATATATACGGGATTTTGGATGCATGGTTTCCGACTCAACTCATTTGTTTCACTTTCTCTTTCATCGTATGAAATTGATGAGATCGTGAAAACAAAAATACATAATCAATTATAAATAGAAAAAAGTATTTGATGTGTTACATTATCAGTATAAGTTATTTTATAGTTAGCTTGGTTTAAATTTACTTGAACGTACAAAATTTAATTTCCATAACGTTAGTTGAAGCTCGACATATGACTTGATAAAGATCGTGAAATTGTAGTCGTGTAAAAAAAAGGTAATTAAAATATTAATGTATTAATAATTAATAATGAGATCTCGACTAATCAAATCAAATCAAAACATTTTGCTTAATTAAATAAATAATATTAGAATGTAAGTAAAAAGTCAATTTGTTATGATTTGTTGGCACACATTTTGTTAAGATTTATTTATTAAAAATTTTCTATGTAATTTGATATAATAACGAATTAAAAAACAGAAAAAAATCATACTCTTGCACATAAATAAAGTGGGCCCAAAAGCGTTATGATGACTCGAAAGAGGATGAATTTAATATGTATATAGATTATATTGATTTTGATGAGCCTCCTCATAGATTTCAAAGTATACTAATATCCTTTTAGGGATTTGTTTCTTAGTTCTTTAGTATTTACTTGAGTTTAACTTCTTAAATTAACATAGTTTTTTATCAACAATGTTAAATTGAGAGATGTGATATAGTTGTAAATTATACTACAAATGTTAAGATCTTTTTAACAAATATATGCAATTTCTAAATTTGATTCCAAATATCTCCATCAATTATTGCTAATTAAGATTTTTGCTAACAAATATTTATATATTAAATATATGTAAAATGATTGCTTCAATATATACTTGTTTCTATTTGCTTAAAAATAAGAAATATATGATAGCTTACGATGTAGTAAAAGATTAAGGTGATATCTATTACTTTAATTTTTGTAAAAGTTGGATGATGTGACAATTCTAGAGTCCGACGTGTAGACAAATTCAATGTGAGGCCGAAAGGTCAGCGAGATGCCTCTCCTTTAGGATCTCTAAAATGAGTAATAATAAAAATTCAAAAATAGATACAAAAGAAAAAAAATAATAGACCGTAAATTTCGAATTGAAAGTGTATAAAAAAAATTAGAGAAATTTTCAAATTACAAAATTTTAGTATTTTTTATTTCTAAATGCTAGTATCATAAAATTTTAAAGGAGATATGAACTAATATATAAGAGTATAAGTTTTATTTTCAAAATAACTTTTAAAATACATAGATGAAGTATATTGTAAGCAAATACAAAATAAATTTGATATGATTTTACAGTATAATTCTTTTCTTAACTACCTCAATTTATATTTTATTTTATGACTAAAAATATAGATTGTTATTATAAATATGTTTTTAACTTTGCATTAAAAAAACTTAATGAATTTATTAATTTGTTTATATTATTCCATAAATTGGGCTTAGTTTCAAATAATATTAAAGTTGTTTCACTTCCTTATCTTATATATTTAAAATTGACTTATTGGTGTATTACGTTTGTTTCAAAATAAATTAATTATGTTTTCGAATAGTATTTTACTTCATGTCTATTATAGCTCATATTTTCTTATTAATTCAAAAAATATATTTATGATTATAAATATTAGTTAATTCAATCCACAAATAATATTATCTATATATATATTATAGCAAAGGAATTTAGAGCCACTATATTAATTTCGGCCCCACAAATCTTATGTGTCAATTTGTGATTAATTCACATTTTTTATTAACATTTTTATTCAATTTAAATCACAATATCTAATCATAACTAACCTCAAATATTTAAAATTTTAAATCACAATATCTAATCACAACTAACTTCAAATATATAAAAACTATATACATTTTTTTATAAAATTTGATTTCTACAAATTACATATACAATAAGTTTATAATATATGTCAAAATAATATATGATAAATTTCCTATTAAACTTATATATAAAATACATATTATATTCGTCATGTAGTTAGTATTTTTTTCATGAGTTTGCATATATAATTTGACATATATAAATTTATGGCATAAAATCATACAATATATACAATTTTCAACACATAGTATACGTGCTTTTAAAATTCAGCCCACTATATTATATTCTTAAACATACATATTTCATGGTCCATCTATATATATATTAAAGCTTTTAAATGCTTATCAATTATAATTTTGCTATTTGTTACCTGGATTAATTTTGTAGTTTATAATGTGGTTTGTTAGCAGATTTTCCTCAAAACTAGATTAAAGTTTTTTTTTCAAAACTCTTAACAACCTATCTTAGTTATTTTTTAATTTTTGTGCTTCTTATTAAAAATATGTAAATGCTGCTATTTAGTGAATAAATTATTAATTTAAAACTCTTAACAAACTGTCTTAATTTTTTATCATAATTTTATATAAATATTTTATTAGATTTGGTAGTTTCATTTTGATATTTATATTAAAAAATAGACTTCGTGGGTTCAATTATATAAATCAATGTTGTTATAATTGAAATAAATGTTTGATTAAATAAATAAAGTTGTTAGGACTAGACTATTTAGATTTGGATTTTTTATTCTACCGTATTTGAATTTTTTTAAATAGATTTTAGATTTCATAATTATATTTTGTTTTCCTTAAACCTAACTTAAAACAAAATATTAAATATATATTTACAATTTATTGCTACCATTACCATATCATAACAAATCTTAATTTTCTTTTACATTTTTTATTTTTAAATAATAATATCTTTTTATATTATTCAATTTACGTATATGTATTTAAATATTTAATAAGCCATTTTTAATGGAAGATTTTTATAATTATATTTAGAAATAATTTTTATACTAGAGGTATTAATTTAATTTTTTTATTTTGTTTATTTAAATTAATGTTAAATTAATTTTAATTTTTTTGGATTGTTTTGATCACATCTTTATCATAATTGATTGTATATATTTTGATACAATTTTGTAAAACGTTAACAAAAAATATTTATACTTTCATAAAATATTTATTGACAAGCCATTATTTAATTTTTAACAAGTTTATGTGAATTACATTGCTTTTAACTCATTTTTTAAGTTGTCAATCAATTTGTTTGTTTTATTTAAGAACTATATATTTCCAAAATTTCAAACGTCATGTGCTTCAATTTTAAGAAATATTTTAAATATTTCTTAAATGTAATAATAATACAAAATATTTTAAAAAAACCGAAGATATCATATTTGTGTTTCAATTTTATTTACTTACGGCATGTGCTCCAATTTTAAGAACTATTTATAAACTTCAGTTCGTTTTTAAGTTAGCTATTTGTGGTTAATTGTTTTTTTAATTTTATGTTTTTAAAATTAACTAATTTTATACCCAAAATCTCACCTAATCTCCATGAGTAAACAGATAAAAAACTAACTTATTTTTATAACAATATCCTTTAACAATCTATTTGCATAAGTTACTTTTTTCGTAAAATAACTTATTGATAATTCATTCAAAAGATTATTATATATATATGACTTCGGTAATTTATTGTCCAAAAGATTTGTAAAAGTGACATTTTTTTATATAGCCTAAGGGAGTAAGGATAGATGATAAGGATTCATATTTAAAAATTAAAATTGTAAATTCTGTTAAATATATATGTAAAAGAATTTCAAATAAAAATTCTATAGAATTTGTCTCAAATTGGATTGTTATAAAAACAACCGTATCTTTATATCAAAATAGTTGAATTATTTGTTTAACCAGCTCAGATTTGTTAGTTATGAGAATCTAAATTGATAACGAGTTCATAATCATTAAACTACAAAAATAAATATACATCTCTCCTTTAAAATAGAATTTGTATACATCTCTCCTTGTGTTATTGTAGGTGAATAACGACACTCTGTTTTATATAATTATTTAATAAAGTATATTAAAATATATAATATAAGTGAAATAGTGGGGTCCGTTGAGCTCTATTTCACGTAGTGGTCGGGTTCGAGTCGAGTTCGAGCCTTTCTGATTCAGGTCCTTCTTGACCTAGTGAATTTCAGATCAGGTCTCAATCCAAAATATTCTAATCGGGTCGGATTTTCAGGTCGGTCAATTTAAGACATGCCTAATGTTTATTATAAATTTAATAGAAAATAATAATCCAATCTCGTGCTTGGCACGGACAATGAACTAGTTAATTTTTAAATTTTAAGTTGAGTTGAACTATGAATATATTAAATTAATTTCAAATTTTGATAGATAAGTTAACAATTAAAAATTAATTGAGATATCTTAAATTTTTGTGTGTATGATAACAACTCGATAGATTTGTTAACACAAGAATTCTAGAGAAGTAAAATTATAAGATGATATTAGGAAGATCTCGTAGGATTTGATGAGGTCAGTAAATTAAGATTTTAAACTTATTAGTCTAAACTAACACATCGACATTTATGAAGGATTTTGTATTAGTAATGGTAAAAAAAGTAAACTTTGTTAAGAGTATCAAAATAATAAATTATTAAAATTATCATAGGTGTCTCCGTTCTTGTAGAAAAATCCGTCTATTTTTATATTGACTATGAATACTATGTATGACCTTGATATCAAGTTAAAATAATTATATATTATAATCTTCATGGTAGAAAATGAATATGAAATTTAATATACAAACAAATACAAGGTTTAGATTAGTTCATACGTGTTTTTAAAAGAAATAAGCTAATTTATTTTAAAGAATAAAGTCAATTTGATGAGATTTGGTTAAGATTTTATAGAATTTTAGAGTTTAAATTTGATTAATTTTAAAAACAAAATAAATTTATTAAAGAGGATAATAATAAATGGAAAAAAAAATCAAACCTCAACAACCTAAGCCTAAAAGCACTCTAGTAACTCAAAAAGAGTAAGGTTTAATATATAGTTATATATACTATGGTTCTTGAGCTGCAACATATTATTGAAAGAATTTTACATACATTCTTTCACTAAACACAAAAGATATTATAATTAGTCAAAATAAACCTAATAATTTTTTTTTTAAAGACAAAATTAGATAACTAATCTTGTATATTTTCATTTTTGACTTTTTTAACAATTTCATGTAACCCATAAAACGTTTCTAGATAATTTTCATATTCTTATACTTGAAAATATATTAACGTTTTTTTCGCCTGGTAACCCTGAGGTATTGCGTAATTCGCGTGATACCCCAAAGTTTAACATATTTCATGAGGTAACCCCAAAGTTTATATTTATTTCTCCAAATACCCAAAACGTTATATTGTTAACAGATCCCGTCACTTTATTTAGATGAAAAAAGAAATATCCAAAAAACACACAAAAACAGATTCTTCAGCGGAATACCCCGACCCCAACTCTGATCTTCTCCTCTTATCCTCTGGTTCGACTAAAGAGAGCAACCCATTACAACGTCGGCGCTCCTTCCCCTTCTTCCAAGCGGCGGCCGTCATTCCAAGAGGCGGCGCTTCTTCTCCTTCGTCACGTTCTAGGCGGCGACGAGCAACCCAGTACAACGTCGGCCTCTCCTCGAATCTCAAACTTAAGGCATGTAGAAATTGTCTATTATAATGGAATTCAAAGGGCTTATGAGGAATTTAGGGATTTTTATGGATTGGGAATTTAGGGCTTTTGGAAAGTTAGGGATTTTATAAAGTTGGGGATTTAGGGTTTTTATGGATTTGGGAATTTATTGACGCTTTTGAGTTGCATAGAGTTGTTGCAATTTTGGGGTTAGGATGGTGTGAATTGGAAGCATGATTAGCCTTTTTGGACCATAACGGTGGGCCTTGTTTTATGAATGGTCAGACATGGCTGAGGCATATGTTTTACCTGCAAGTTTGAGTTTTTACAAGGAACTTGATCATCTTGGTTTCACAATAATTTTGTTGACCGCAAGGAGTGAGACTAACTTTGACAAGGCAATAAGCTTGTTGACTTAGAACTAGTCTTAGTATCACGAAAAGGCAATAAGCTTTTTTAATCACTTGAATTTAGTGTCTTTGCACGCACTGTGTGCGCAATGTTGTGTGTGTGACTAACTTTGACAAGTTAAAGACTAGCTTTGACATAAATATAGTATAGATGAACATGGAGGATATAAAGTTAATTTATTATGTAAAAATTTGACTAGAGAATCACCTAAATTGTTACACTTGCTTCCAATCATATCTTCCACATTGAGATTTTCATATCGCTAGTCTAAGGAAGCTTATGTTATGTCTAGCTGGAATTTCATGCTTCTTGATGTTGAATTAATGCCATTGGTACATCATCTCGTCGTTTCCAATAATATCTGAATTATATTATGGTGTATTTATAATAATGCATGAAGTTACCCTATTAGCTCAAATGGTAGAGCATGTGTTTATGTACAAGATGTGGGTTCGACTCCCGCATAGGCTATTAAAAATATTTGTTTGTTAATAGAAGTATGCTTGTCATGGTTTGTACTTGCTCATATAATGAAGCTTCTTAAACTTATGATTGCTAAAAAGAAATTGACTTATGCATGAAGTATGTAATGGAAAAGATCAACTAGTACAGATTGTGGAATGAATAAGATCATAATAGTGTCGAGATATAAAATAGCCTATGTGGGACTCGAACCCACACCCACGTACTTAAAGTACGTTACTCTACCATTGAGCTAATAGCCTTAAATGAAAACCCATCATCAAGAATATTAGTCAAAATAGCATATATATGATCAAATTGAACAATGGCTAATATACATTTTTGAGAAGCTAAGAAATGGTTATATTGTTAAGTTCAATTATCCACCATGGTAGAAAAATACTATATCCTTGATCAACTCAATGAACTTGACTCAGTATTGTGTCTACCATTTGCACAATGAAAGAACACTACTTTCACGCTTCTCTGTATACCAATTGCTTTCGACATTAGTAGTTCAAATCTCAGAAAGCATTTCATCATATAATTTATGCAGTTTAGTGCAAATAGATGGTTAATGGTCTTCTCAAATGCAAAGTTAAACAAGAACACTGAGTGTAACTAAATCTGAAATGGTTTATATACCTTAAAGTAGCCTTTCCCAATTTTGTAGCCGATATTTATCATATTTTTCTTTGTACCATTCCTACCAGGCTCACTTTTTGCAGTCAACAAAATTATTGTGAAACCAAGTTGATAAACTCCTTGTAAAAACTCAAACTTGTAGGTAAAGCATATGCCTCAGCCATGTCTGGCCATTCATAAAACAAGGCCCACCGTTATGGTCCAAAAAGGCTAATCATGCTTCCAATTCACACCATCCTAACCCCAAAATTGCAACAACTCTATGCAACTCAAAAGTGTCAATAAGTTCCCAAATCCATAAAAACCCTAAATCCCCAACTTCATAAAATCCCTAACTTTCCAAAGCCCTAAATTCCCAATCCATAAAAATCCCTAAATTCCTCATAAGCCCTTTGAATTCCATTATAATAGACAATTTCTACATGCCTTAAGCTTGAGATTCGAGGAGAGGCCGACGTTGTATTGTGTTGCTTGCCGCCGCCTAGAACGTGATGAAAGAGAAGAAGCACCGCCTCTTGGAACGACGGCCGCCGCCTGGAAGAAGGGAAAGGAGCGTCGACGTTGTATTGGGTTGCTCTCCTTAGTCGAACCAGAGGATAAGAGGAGAAGATGAGAGTTGGGGTCGGGGTATTCTGCTAAAGAGTCTGTTTTTGTGTGTTTTTTGGATATTTCTTTTTTCATCTAAATAAAGTGACGGAATCTGTTAACAATATAACGTTTTGGGTATTTGGAGAAATAAATATAAACTTCGTGGTTACCTCGTGAAATATGTTAAACTTTGGGGTATCACGCGAATTACGCAATACCTCAAGGTTACCATGCGAAAAAACCGATATATTAATTATCATATGATCATGATTCATGAACAATCATTGAATGATGAAATTATAATTTAAAAATCTATGATTTTGGCTCAATGTTGATATTAGAGATTTGTTACGAATATTATTGATCAGTTCCACAAAAAATAGTATATGATTATTTGGTTCAATTTGTTAGCGTTTTTAATATATATTAGAGTGTGATTTTAAAACATGATCAAACTTAATACTTTGTTACTCTCATAACTAAAAGTACGTCTTTTTTTAAAATAAATTAAATCAAATATTGAAGAACTAAAATTGTAATTTTTTTTAATAAAGAACATAATAATTTATATTAAAAAAGTGGTGTTTTAACTGATTTGTAGCAATATTTTTTTTTAACAAATTAGATATTTAAAATATGAAATATGTTAACATGATTATAAATAAATATATATACTTGTTATAATATATTTTTTTAATAAAAATGATAATTTTATAAGTTCAAACTATAAAGTTAAATAAATCTTAACAATAATTTTGAAAACAAAATTTGGGAAAAAACGCTCATATATATAGTATGCAACATTTGCATCCAAATCAAAATAATTTTATATGCTAATTAATAATTATCGTTTAAATTGAAAATTTTGTTTTGTTGAGATTTGTTTTGTTAAGATTTGATATGGTTGTTTTAATATTAATATAAATAAATTGAAATATATTGTTAATAATAAAAGTGAATTAACCATAAATTGACACTTAGGATTTGTGGGGCCGAAATCAATATGGTGGCTCTAAATTCCTTTGCTTTAATATATATATATATATATAGATAATATAAAACTTTTATTTATTTATTTTAAAAAAAAAAAGAGGACACGGAATAGTAATTTCATGTTCAAAATTAGAGTTTGATTGAATCTTGTCTTTTAATATTTGTTCATATTTCACCCATTTAGAAAGAAGTTGAATTGATGCTCTAATGATGCATGAAGTAGTCATGTTATTTACAAAAAAAGTGTTTTAGGATGATATGTGTAAAATGATCACAACTCAAGAAAATAAAAATAGAAAACCAGATTCATCATAATATATAATAATAATATTATTATTATACATGTTAAAAAAAAGATAGCGTGTACAAGAAAGAAGATTAGCAACTTCGGTCAATTTTCAGTAGTAGTATTTTCTATGTGGTTCTTGTATTGCTTACAGTATAAATTCTTCCCACGAACCTTAAACCGGACTTGATCTTTGTTTTCCAGTATCATCAATGGTATACTGCGCTTAGTAAAGATAATCCTTCCCGATAATGGATGGTAAGAACGTTTATCTCTTTGATATAAATAGATATTCTCGATACATTCTGCGTATTTCCTACAAGTGAAATAAATTTGTTTGTTGTTAAGAGATCTACAACCGAAACTTAGAACCATAATCGTTATTTTCAATACTAATGGGAAACATAATTTAAATAAAGTGTTACCTTGTGAAGAATGTATAAATTTCCTCTTTACTAAGAGGATATCCAATCGAAAAGGTGATGAAGATTGATCGATCTACTTCCGTTCCTTGCATTCGCTTGGGGTCCCATGGCTTTGCATCAGGATTCAAACTTGAAACCATAGAGTTATCTTTCGAACTTGACGCCATTGTTGAGCTTAACTAAATCAATATATTAACAACACAAACTTATTTTCTCTAGTAAACCTTGTTATAGGGTGAAAACTAGGAATGAATAAACCTATATTTATATAAAAGAATATATATAATGTTATATGAAATCATATTTTTTATAAGAGTTGTCAAATACAAATGATTTAATTAAATGCATAAAGTTAAATAAACCTATATTCATGTTATTATATTTACATTGATATTTACATTTTTTTACAATGTATTTCATCTACTATCAAAAGTTGCATAGTTGCATGTATGTGAATACATACATGTAATATTTTATCAAAATTGCAGTTACAATGCATAAATTAATCAAAATTAATCAACTTTTGATCTAACAATGAATACATCAATATGTATAAAAAAAGTGGTAGATGAATCAAATTGCAAAATTGTAGTTTTTTTACCACTTTTTAGCTATATACCACTTTTTTTACACATACATGCAATTGATCATGAGTTGCATAGTTGCAATGCATCCCTTTATCAAGAAATGAATATACCTTATATGTATGAAGAATTGCATAATTCCATGTATGTAAATAGATACATGTAACATTAATGGTAGATGAATCAAATTGCAATATAATACTATAAAAAATATTGACACTCAGAAACTTAATCTCTTTGTTGAACCCTTTCTACATTTGCTTATACTGCAACTGTAGTATATATCATTTTAGATTGCTGTATTATGATTTATAAAAATTTACTAAGCAATATTATCTATGGCTATTGAGATGTGAAATGTACGTAGAGGGTTTGAAATTCTTTGCTTTTATACACTGTGACCCATTGATTAATGCAAGGCTTATTTAGTTATGGGGTTGATTATTCCTGCTTTGGTATTTAGTTAATATACTGCTGCGGATGCACTTGTATATAATTCAAAATTCACAATCTTACATGTACTTGGGGCCTGTTTGAATTACATTGATAATATATTATCTGACATTATAATATTAAAAGTGATAACAAAGTTTAATAATGCATTATCCAATGTAATCCAAACAAACCACATCAAAATCTTGGAACATGGAGGGACGAATTAGTTAAGACTTAAGAACATATATATAAAAACTTAGATTTCTATAAGCATTTGATGGCTTTCAAAGCCATTGCTTCTTCAACGAATAACACAAAAAGGCCAATGTTTCTAACTACTCAACTTACTTGTTTAGTGAACAATTTTCTAAGTATTATCAGTTTGATCCTTTCATCATCATGTGTGAGTTTTTTGGGTTTGGAGAAAGTGACTTGCATTGTGTTGGATTATTGTATCCTAAATGCCAAATGTAATCTCACTTTGAATTGTTGTATTATGGAACAATCTTCTAACTTGTGTTTATGGCGATTTGAGATGTAAATCTAGAAGAAGGGTTCTTTTTCTGTCTTTCAACTACTTGCTGGTCAATTCAGAATGTTGATTATGTCATTATTAGATGATCAAACAAGCTAAATTACCATAATACAACATCCAACTCTTATCCCAAATGTGTGTTATTGAAAAGAATGAAAATAAAAGAATGCAGGATTAGGCCATATTGATCTGATTCTATAAATGAGGTCATAACAAAAATCACTCATATGAGCATCCAACTCTTTCATATTTCCAATATCACCAGCAAGGCAGCAATGGATAGAATGTTCTTCAATTCTTGACCTTATGTTTCCTTTATTGTGATTTCATATATCTAGGTTGAGTTACATTAAGGCATTAGCATATTCATGGCAAACTTCAATCACAATATTCAATCTTGAACAGTGATAGATTCAGCTTGTATGATTCAGGAGTTATGCTGTTAGAATCAAGTCTCTAGATTCAATTCAAAAGCATAAACTGTACAGATTTATGAGATAAGGAAATCTTATCAGCAAGTCTCTAAATTTGGTACTTTTTCATGTGGAACTGAAATCTTCTGCAACAATTCAACAACTAGGAGTATCTTCAAGAGCTGATGAATTGCTGGAATAGAAATTCGAAAATGGATTTGAAAATAAGAACCCTAATTTTTTTCCCAAATTAATTTGTCAAGGAAGATTTCACCTCAATACTTTACAAATACACAAACCAGACAAAAGAAAGCGTAAAAATGTATTAAAAGATGATTTGAAGAAAATGGAACCTTCAGATAAAGAATCATCACAAGGTCCAGAGGGGAGCAAAGCGATGAGAGGAGGCGAAAAGAGGAAGAGAGCGAGAGAGAAGAGGAACAAAAGAAGAACAGATCAACTGAGATCTGCTTCTGTATGTTAATTGATCGATCGATTTATCTATATATATATATGTATGTGTGAGTATGAGAAAAGAGGATTAGGTTCTGGTAGAGGGAGACGAGCAGCAATTTCTGGAAATTGCCGCCTCGAGCCGCCCTCTTCTTCAGCTCCTTTCTTCTCCATCTCCTATCTCCCAACATTCTCCGCCATTTCCTCATCTTCGCTCTAACCTCAACCCTCCATCTGAATCATATATTCATCTTCTTACCTTTTCTTTTCTGGTTTTGGAAGTTGGAATTCATGGATTTCACGTGGAGGAAGATGGCTTCAGAACGACACCGTTCCGTTGTGTTGATGGGCCAATGATTGTTTGGGCTCTTCGTTATATAGGTTTGGGCCCAATTAAACCGAAATCATAACTTGGGAATTTATATTCTGTAAATCCAAAATATCATAATTTCGTTATTTAGGGTAGTTTACAATATTAATGTTTAATAATATAAAAAAATTGTTTTTATTTTGTTTTCAAACAAAATAGAGGATATGAAAGAGTAATTATATGTCCAAAATTAAAGTTCGATTCAATCTTGTTTTTTAATATTTGTTCATATTTCACCCATTTAGAAAGAAATTGAATTGACGCTCTTAAATGATGCATGAAGTATTTACAAAAAAAAAAATTAGGATAACATATGTACTCAAGAAAATAAAAATAGAAGAACAGATTCATCGTCATCATAATAATATTATTATACATGTTAAAAAAAAGATAGCGCGTACAAGAAAGAAGATTAGCAACTTCGGTCAATTTTCAGTAGTAGTGCTTTCTATGTGGTTCTTGTATGCCTTACAGTATAAATTCTTCCCATGAATCTTAAACCGAACTTGATCTTTGTTTTCCAGTATCATCAATGGTACGCTGCGCTTAGTAAAGATAATCCTTCCCGATAATGGATGGTAAGAACGTTTATCTCTTTGATATAAATAGATATTCTCGATACATTCTCCGTTTTTCCTACAAGTGAAGTAAATTTGCTTGTTGTTAAGAGATGTACAACCGAAGCTTATAACCATAATCGTTATTTTCAATACTAAAGGGAAACATAATTTAAATAAAGTGTTACCTTGTGAAGAATGTATAAATTTCCTCTTTACTAAGAGGATATCCAATCGAAAAGGTGATGAAGATTGATCGATCCACTTCGCTTCCTTGCATTCGCATGGGGTCCCATGGCTTTGCATCAGGATTCAAACTTGAAACCATAGAGTTATCTTTCAAACTTGACACCATTGTTGAGCTTAACTAAATCAATATATTAACAACACGAACTTGTTTTCTCTAGTAAACCTTGTTATAGGGTGAAAATTAAACTAGGAATGAATAAACCTATATTTATATAAAAGAATATATATAATGTTATATGAAATCATATTTTTTATAAGACTTGTCAAATACAAATGATTTAATTAAATGCATAAAGTTAAATAAACCTATATTCATGTCATTGTACGTATTTACATTGATACTTAGATTTTTTACAATGTATTTCATCTACTATCAAAAGTTGCATAGTTGCATGTATGTGAATACATACATGTAACTTTTGATCAAAGTTGCACAGTTACAATGCATAAATTAATCAACTTTTTATCTAACAATGAATAAATCAATTTGTATACAAAATTGCATAGTTACATGAATGTGAACACATACATACAATTGATCATGAGTTGAATAGTTGCAAATTGCAATACATTCCTTTATAATATATCTTATATGTATGAAGAATTGCATGGTTACATGTATGTGAATAGATACATGTAACATTAATGGTAGATGAATCAAATTGCAATATAATATTATAAAAAAATTGACACTCGGAAACTTAATCTCTCTGTTGAACCCTTTCTACATTTGCTTCTGCTGCAACTGTAATTTCGTTTTAGATTGTTGTATTATGATTTATAACAATTTACTAGGTAATATATATGGCTGATACTATTCGCACTAAGTTTTTTGAACTTTTGCACTACAAATCACTACGCCAACATTTGGCGTACTCCGTATACCTGCGTAGAAGGTCAGTTCCAGGGAAATACGTAGGAATTTTTTTTAAAAAAAAATACTGGTGTAGAACTATTTTTTTTTTAAAATAAAAATTTGCTACGTAAGATTCCGGCGTACACATTTTAGGTTAAAGGCCGCGCGAGGCAGCCTTTCTTTCTTCCTTCTTCTTCCTCTCTTTCTTCCCCGGCGGCGGCGATTTCTGGCATCTCCCCTCTCTCTCCTCTGTTCTTCCTCCCTCTCAGTCCTTCTCTTTCGATCCCAAAAATGAGCTCCCCGAGCTGTGGTGGTGGAGCGGCGATGGATGGTGGTGGCGCGACGGTGGAGCAGGAACTGGTGGCTGGTGGTAGCAGCGAACTCCATGGTGGTGGCGGCGTCGAGGCTGGTGGTGGTGGCGGCGGTACTCCTGGTGGCGGGGTCGAGGCTGGTGGTGGTGTCGGCGGTGAGGCTGTCGGTGGTGGCGCGACGGCGGGGCAGGAGGTGGCGGCCGCGACTGGTGCTGGCGGTGGCGGTGTTGCTGGTGGTGCCGGCATTCGAGGGTGTCAGACCGGTGGCGTTCGTACCCGTGGAGCGTCCACTTCGGCTCCAGTCGAGACGCCTGTCGGGACAGGACGAGGAGGAGGTTTGCGACAGGTAAATTAAATTTGTATAATTATTTGGGTTGAAATTATAATTTATATGTGAACTTTCATTAGACGTTAATTTGGATTGAATATGCCTGAGAAAATGTTGTAATTTTTTTAAAAGTAGAAATGAAATAAATAGTTAATAATTTGTAATTCAATATAAAACAAATATTTGTAGTAATTTTTAAAATATATAATTTTTTCAAAATTTGTAAAAAGGCGGTACAACATTCGTTGCATTTCGTTCGACAATCGTACAAAGGCTCTCGTCGATTGGAACAACGACGGGTCACAGGGTCGGCCCGACGCGGTGACGGAGGTACGACGGATTTGGGTCCGCGACTGGATGCTGCCCAGCCAGACGATGCACCTATTTCTGATCCTGAGGACGATAGTAGCGACACGTCCATGCCCGACGTCGATGCCGCCGACGTCGATGCCGCCGACGTCGCCGCCGACGCATTCGACGAGGAGGCATTGACATTTGCCTTGGAGCGGGATAACGTCGAGGGCATCGAGCCCCCTCTCGTTTCGACGGTCGAGGATTTGGGGAGGGACGATACGCCTTCCTCCCCCGTTCGTGAGCCAGCGGGACCCGTTCCCGAGGCAATGGCCTCTCCTCCTCACGTGGCAGATGCAGATCCCGAGGGGGTGCGCCAGAAGAGGCGTGGATGCCAAGAGGTCCCCGATCGCGCAGTCTACTGAGGACATACCCGACGCATGTCGCTGCCATTATTTGGACACATACACAGCGACTTACGCGTGACCCCTCCTTATCACCTGTGGATCCCGATCCGGTACGTATTTTATCAGATATTTAAATAATAAATTTTTTAATAAAATATGTAATATTTTAATTAATCCTGATCCGTTACGTATTGGGTTTCAGCTGAGGAAGATACTGAAGCCGTACACCCGTCACCCTTATTTCTCCGCCATCCACGAGTTCCAGAGGCAGGACCCAGATTCGTGGTGGCCGCTTGCGCAGCGGAGCGGCATCACATCCTTGGGGTCCCTGGAGTTTCGTCGGATGGACCCTGTGCTGATATCGGCGTTTGTGGAGCGGTGGCATCCGGAGACGAACTCCTTCCATTTTCCGTGGGGGGAGATCACGATCACACTCCACGACGTCTTCCATATTTTGGAGATCCCCATCGATGGGACGGCGGTGGTTTCGGATATGCCCGACGTCGAGATATTTACGGGTGCAGCGGAGATGCTTGGGATTGATGTATTTGTCGTCTCGCAGATGGCATCAAGTAATAATTTGTATACCTATGCATCATTTATTTAATATATTTTAATTAAAATGTTGTTGAAATCATCGTATTTGGTTTTATTTCTTTTTTCAGGTGGTGGCTTTGCAATCAATACAACGTTGAAGAATCATTGTGACTTATTATGTTGAGCGGCCCAAGAGGTATATATATTTGTCGTTTTATTAATATTATGATTTTTAGGATATCCGTTACATATTTTATAATTAAATTACTGTTACTAATCTCAGGAACGAGCGTCATGTTGCTTCGATGTACTTGCTCATGCTATTGGGCAATACCGTCTTCACAGACAAGTCAGGGCAGAAGGTGAAGGCGAAGTATCTGTCGCTCCTCCTTGATCATGACCGCACCGGCCATTATGCCTAGGGTGTTGGTGTCCTGACCAACCTATACCGGCATTTGGGTATGGCATCGCGGGCCCAGGCACAGGGATTGGCCGGATGTCCTCTGCTTTTGAGGGTAATAATATATTTTTTGATGTTTACATGATTTTTTGATATAAATGCTAACGAATATATGCTTTTTTGTACAGGCGTGGATTTGGACATACTTTCACGCATTCCGAGGTCATGCGTCACCTGACTTGGAGCACATGGGGGATACACGGGCTGCAGCC
Source organism: Rheum nobile (assembly GCA_027886185.1). Taxonomy (NCBI): domain Eukaryota; kingdom Viridiplantae; phylum Streptophyta; class Magnoliopsida; order Caryophyllales; family Polygonaceae; genus Rheum; species Rheum nobile. The sequence continues at coordinate 5,665,161 of WOAB01000701.1, forward strand.
CGTGACGGGAGAGAGGCTCCTCAGGACAGTGACTCGGATCGCCTTATCTCCCTGCGTCGGGTTTTGGACGCCATGAAGTATTCAGAGGTAATAAAAAAAGCGTTACGTTTGAATTTCAGATTTTTCGATTATTTATTGGCATCTGACTTAGTTGTTATTTTATTTCAGGTGCGGTGGCAACCGTGGGGAAAGCTAAACTTCAGCGATCCGAGGTACGCTCCGTCGCTATATCAAGGCATCATCGAGTTTTTTGACGTACGAGAGCCGTACTTGCCCGACCGTTGCCTCCGTCAGTTCAGGTACAGGTAGTGTATTCCGCAGGCGCCACCAGAGCCGAGGAAAGTTGTCCGACATGCAAGGCTCTCGTCGTATGTCACGGAGTAGGGGGATGAGCACTGTCTGTGCGATGCGGACCCGAGGCCGCTGATCGAGTTGCATTGTCTTATCACTGTAATATCCCTCATATCTTATAAGGGTATTTTGGTAATTCTTCCAACTCTCGTACTACAAGTCGGATTAATTTCAGAGAAGTTCAGACATTCTGTAATATGTTTGATTTCTGTAATATTTTTCTGAGTAGTATAAAATACAGTTGACGTGTTTTCGGGGTTAAATAGTCGTTCGTGTACGAATATATTTAACCCGGGGTTAAGATAATTAACCCAAAAGTAAAACGGACAAAAAGAGGCAAAATTGGCCTTGACCGCACCCGCGGTGAAGGCCAATTCTGGAGTCGGCCACCGCACCCCGCGGTGAGATCTTTTCTGAACGTTATCGTCTTCCCTCTGCTCGTGCAAGTGGCGCCGGTTGTCAGGCCTAGCTCGCCTTGCCATCCCATCTGGTTCCCTTGCAAGTGGTTATTGCTTGGCCTATAAAAGAAAGGCATTCGTGGAGGAGAAGCCACAGCTGAAGCATCATCTTCTTCCTCCTCTGTTTTTCTCCCAAACTCCATTGTTGACTGAGCTTGCAAGCTTCGCCGGAGTTGTCGTCGGAGTTCCCTTTGAGTGTTTTAGGTGCCCTCAAGTGGTGTTTGAAGGTTTAAGGTGTTTGGAGATTGAACCATAATCGAATCAAAGGCAAACGAATCGAAAGTGGTAAGTTTCCTCCATTTTTCGCTGAAGCTCCTCTGCCCCTGTCACCTGACCGCACCCGCGGTGAGCTGGGTCCGTGTTGTGTGTTCTTGGGTGTGTGGTCTTGGGCGAGGCTTGGCTTCCTTCGATCCTTTCGTATTCTTTTAGATTCGTATATGTGGATATCGAATCTAACTTAGGGTCTCGTTATGGGTCGTTACATAAGGATTTGTTATCCAGGATCTGTCCTGTTTCGGACCCAGGAACTCGTCGTCTCTAAGCTTGTTCAAGCTTTCGTCAGATGTAAGGCAAGTGGCGGTTCGCTCTTGCTCATCATTCCATATTTCAATTAATTATCAATTGTTTAGTTGTTAATTAATTTGGGATGATTTACTGTTTTCGTTGGGAACAGTTTTGATAACTGTTTGTGATTTTAAAAGATATTATAATAGGTTGTATATCTGCTAGAACAACGCTATTATATCTGTTATTGGCCTTAATGGCTTTGATGTGATTATTACTGTGCTTTAACTGTTTAGTTAGCACGAGTATCCTTAACATTAAAATGGATTATTACTGTGCGTTAACTGTTTAGTTAGCACAAGTATTCTTAACGTTGATGTTGGATCGTTAGAGTTACGTCTGAGGGAACAAAAGCTTTGTTCCCACAGAAGGCACGGCGGATTTAAATAGCAAGAAAGATAACAGAACGAACTCACGATATATAGTGAAAACCCTGATTAGCAAAACTAGCTTCTCAAGGAAAAACCACTACCTTCAAGCTTCCGCTTGAGAGGATTTTGAACTGCGTACTTGTCTTATTAGTTTCTTGCTTGATTACACTTGTATCCTGGACTTCGACCTCTAAACAACCAGCTAGACTCGAAACCTCTTCTACAACGATGAATCAAACTCAACACTCAAAGACTCACACGCACCTCACTCTCTTTCTATTCTTTTCTTTTTCTCGTTCAAAGTCGTTCTCAGCCGTGAGGTCGTACCTAAGAAATGAATCCTTACTTCACTTAAATACAAATCGGCAGAAACCCTAATTGACACAAATTAGGAAATACTAGAATCGGATTACAAAGATATGATTTTGTTTGGAAGATAAGATATCACAACCGATTATATTAATTAAGGAAGGAGTTCCCTAATTAATCCAACCGATTGGATATTATTCTTCTCTCTCCAATCGCCTTATCTTAGGAAAGATTCCTAGGATAACACGATTGAGTCTTTTCTCTCTTTCCATATCTTCGCGCAATCCGGCTTGATCCTTGGAGCCGAAGTCTTCATCCTCTACCGCGTGGCTTCTTGATTTATTTCCTTAATTCTGCACGCTGTATGACTTCTTTCCTTTTGCAGCCTCGATCTTGGTCTGTCACTTCAGTTCCTGGAGAGGTAACAAAGCACTTGCTAAGTCTTTGTTCCCTCTGAGATCCTCTGCTGCAACGCTCCCTGGGAAAACTCTTCTTGTCCCTGAAACACTTGGTACACATATTAGTTGAGTGTTTATAACCATCAAAACCTAAGGAATTCAACAAATTCCCCCTTTTTGATGGTGACAAACACCCTTAACAATAAAACATATACCAACTAGAACAAGACAAAACTGACAAGAAAGTTTCCCACTAAAAACACCGTTAGTTCCCCCTTAGTTCAGCAATACGTTTTACATGTTCTGTTCCCCCTCAGACAATGCTACCGGTCATTTTTTCCCTTTTGGCATCATCAAAAACACAGTAAAGAGTTAGAGAGAAAATTCACAGTCAGATAAACAAAAGCACCCCTTGTCATTGATTAAGAAAAAACAGAAAACATGCAAATACCACCAAAACAGACAAAACATCAACCATTGTCAGAATGCCACACAGGGCACATAAACCAGATAACAATAAAACAGAACAAGGAGGGGTAGACAGCAAGGGAACAAAAGGGGATAGGATGGCAGGTAAGCGATCAGGCACCACTGTGACCAGCCGATTGAGCTGATGCGTGGTGAGAAATAAGCGCGCGCACATCTGCCATGAGGAGAGTCTGCTGAGCCACCAGGTCCTTCACTGCTCGGCACAGACTCCTCACATCCTTTCCCAGCGAGGGATTTGTATTTTGTTCCCCCTCAGAGCTATCAGCTTCAGACTCTTCCACCGCCTCAGAAACTGCAGGAGCACCCTCAACCTTCACCCAGCCTTCATCCTCTTGAAGAACAAACTAGATCTTGTGCATATTACTCGCATTGAAGGGGCGGGAGAAGATGCTCACTTCCTCCGACGCGTTGTATACTTTGTGATACTCAAGGATCTTCTTGACAACGCGAGGGAAGGGAAGAGCATGCTGGGTGGTGTTCCTGGCATGGGCCATGTGCTGCATCAGAATCATAGGGAGGCAAACGGGCTCCTTCTTCAGCAGTAGGGACAGTAAGACAATGTCTAAGATCAGAAGTCGGTTCCTCTTTTGTCCCCTTGGTGTGATGTTGCTGATGAGGAAGTGGTACAATACTTTGTTAACAGCAGACATCTCAGAGATGTCGAGATCGGCACTACCTTGAGCGTTCTCAATCCCTACAACAGCCAGCACAGACTCTGAGTAGGTGAAATCTTTTGGCCACCTGCCCTTTGGGTATTCTCCATACCTTTCGTGAGGAACTCCCAGAGCCATGCCTAGTTCAATGCTTGAGAAAACATGAACTTCCCCATTTAACTTGTAGCTCCCCAGAACAGCATGGGGCCTCACCTCCATAGCAAACGTGGAATAGAATTCCCTCAGCAACTCCTCATCCATCTCCACTTCATCTACAAACAGCTTGCTCCATTTCTGAGCCTTCAAGATGTCAAGCACCCCATCCAGAAAGTTCTCCTTGAGGAACTCAGGGTCCAGCAGCAGCTCCTTCACCATAGACTTGTGGCTCACATCTTTAACATCATCAGCCGCCACTGCCTTTCCTTTGGCTTTGGCCGGCAGACGACGCTGGCTTTGACGGACGGGAGCGGCAGACACCTTGGCTTTCTTTGCTTTGTTCCCTGAGAGGGGTACCGACTCCTCATCGGAGCTCACCGTTATCGCCTTCTCAGACTTCCTCTGAGAGCGTGTCTTCCGCTTGGAGGAGTAGGCAGTCTTCACCCTGCCGGATGCCTTAGGGGCCTTTGGGGGCTCCTCCACGTCCTCTTCCTCAGCGAGCTCCCTAGAGAGGTCTCTCACCACTGACTGAATCTTCTCCTTGACGGCCAGATGCTCCTCCACCGTGACCGGGGTCCCTTGACCGGGCAACTCCTCTGTCTCCTCCTCAATGGGATCGGGATGGGTAGGCGAGGAATGTACCTCCTCTAAGTTAGTAGAGGAGATGGCTGTGGGGACGGCAGGAGCGGTGTTAGGGTTAGGGTTTTGTGGAGCGGGGTCTGAGTTTGGGGCGATTGGGGCTATATAGGGGACCATGGCGAGTTGGTCATGGGTGGGTGATGGTGGAGGGGTAATAGTGGTGGTCGCTGGGGTGGTGGAGGTGGAAGGTAGGGACTGGGTAATGGCGGCGAGGAGAGCGGGGTCTGTCCCCATGGAGGACAGTTTGGCAAGGAGGTTTTGGAGGTCTTGGGCAAGGTTAGTGTTTGAGGCCATTTTTTGAGAGAGAGAGAGAGAGAGAGTACTGGGAAGACGAGAGGCAGAGAGGAAGAGAAAGATAACTTGAGGAAGATAAGGAAACAGTGAGGAGGAAACTTACCCGGAAGCCACAATATATATAGCCCTCACAAGATCTTCGAAGGTTTTCAAAGATAAGACCGAATCACTGTTTCCAAGAGATAATGAACGCGATCTTCCAACTTCCCAAAAATAATTCAAAATCTCGTCCGAATCCAACTGAGCCGGCTGAATTTCTCTTCCCAACTCTCTTTCATCAAAACAGCCCTAAATGCACGACGCGGCTCAACACAAATTGCCATCATTACAACCTGCAAACACGTCAACTCAACCTGCAGACACAGAAGCCGAATCGTTTCCCGCCAATCCAAAAGAGTAGTAAGGTGTAATGCTGGGGGTTAGCTACCAGAGAGGGTACAAAAGACCATCACACCAAAGTATATGAGTTTTTGCGATTGAATTTTACATCATGCATAAGAGGTCTCTAGTTGTGGATGATAAGAGGGGTTCATAGGAGACTTTAAGCACGGCGGTCTGGGTAAGCTGTAGAATCAACTATCATTTGGGCTTATGATGAGGGAACAAAACATCAAGCTGATTCTTTTGGGCCGAAATAGAGCTGATTCATGTGACATATGATAACATAGATGACCATGCAAGACATTCAGTACATAAAGGAAGTAAAAACACATAGTCAAGCTTGTCGAAAATTAATACCCAAGGAAGCTAATGCATAATAAGGCATGAAGATTCGACTTTCACAGTTTACCACGTAATCTAGCCAATCATCGAGGAAACACAACACATAGACATGTAGTTAGGGGAACAAATCAGACTTCGTATGGAACTGAATGCAGAGTTCCCCAACATGTGTTCCAATGAGAGAATTAGCGTTTGATCCCCCGTTTGCCAATCTTTCACGACACAGTGATGTCCTTCCTAGATGTACATGGTACCTGAAATTTTCACACAAGGTACAAATTAGTCATTAAGTCCTTGTCCACATCACCTTTACCTCTGACACCAGGCCTTTGAGTCTCAAGTATTCCATGCAGAAGTGAGGTGAGACTCGCTTTGTTCCCTGTCAAGTAACTGACCCTTGAATGAATGAAACATTAGGAACATTCCTCACTTTATCCTGCACAGAAAGAGTTAGTTCTTGCGAACCCAGACAAGCTTATACTTTCTGGGTTTGGGAGCAACATATCTAGTCTTAGGAGGTTCAACTTCTATATGTTCCCTAGTAGTGCGAGCAATCTCCTCATTATGTTGCTTCAGCAGGCACTCTTGCTTGTAATGACCAGAATGCCCGCAATACCAACAGACCCTTTGACACTTCAGATCTACATACTTGCTCTGTCCTGGCCAAATTGTTTTGTTAGCAATCCTTGACTGAAAATCAATATTATTGGACTTATTGCTTTGGGATTGCTTCAGCCAAATTGCATGAGCCTTCTGTCCATGATACCAAGCCTTGCCTTCCTCAGTCGAATTAGAACAGTCTTTGTCTTTGTTCCCTCTGGAGGAACATTCCCCCTTTTCTTTTACAGACTGTTTTCCTTCGACTTTGGAGCCCCTTTTCTTGGTACCATCAACAGGAAGTTTGGGTTGATAGCCGATCCCAAAGCGAGGCACTTCCTTTGACTCAGTCTTCTTTTCATTCTTGGCTGCAACAAAGACAATACATTTTGGCTTGTCCTTCTGTTCCTCACTGAGTTTGGTTAGATCACTAGAAAGTTTTGCATTTCCTAGTTTCAACATTAAAGACTCAGCCTCGAGTGAGGAAACAATGGACTCTAGAGACTCAATCTTTTCAGTGAGTTTTGGACACTCAGAGCACGTGTTTGAAGAGGAAGATGAACCTTTCTCAAGCTTGAGCACTTTTTCAGCCCAACCTTGATTTTCTTCGATCAAACCTGAGATCGATTCATCTTTCTCTTCGATTTGCTCACTGAAAAGACTGCTCTCGCGAACAAGATTCTTAATGAGAGCAATCAAGCTTTCTTTAGATTTGTATTTTAAACTAGACACGAGTTCAGATTCAGTTACCTCGTCGTCGATTACCTCACCATTCGTCTCATTTGGAGCTTCTACGGCCATCAAGCAGACATCCCTGGAGTGTGACGAGTCTTCGTCATCTGATTCTGATTCTCCCCAGGTGGCAACCATAGCTTGCTTTCCTTCATTTACTGGAGGCATTCCTGCTCTTTTTTTGAAGCAGTTCCTGGCCATGTGTCCCTTGTTCTGACAGTGGTAACAAACTACATCCTTCATGTCTCTGTTCCCTTCAGAGGAACTGGACGAGTCCTTGTTCCGAGACCATATCTTCCTCATTGCCCTTGTGATAAGAGCAACATCTTCATCGCCATCCTCATCTTCATCGCCCATTTGGGATAAATCGAACGCCCTTTCCACCTTCAAGGCAATGCTCTTCGCCTTCTCCTCTCCCTTCTTGTTTACCTTATGATTGTAGACAGAGGCATTACTCTCTAGTTTAGCAACCACCTCTTCCATTGAAAGAGTCTTAACATATGTCTGAGAGTAGAGAGCAAGAGCGATGGCATCCCACTGAGTGTTGAGGCCTTGCATGAAGTGGTGAGTCAGCTTTCAGTCTGGCAATATTTCACCAAGGTGCTGAAGCTGACCAACTAGCCCATGAAACCTGGAGTAGTACTCTTGAATGTGTTCATCTTTTCCTTGAGAAATTTGGTCGTACTCTTTGAACAGTGAAAGGATCTTGTTCTTCTTCGAGTCTTCATTTCCTTGATGAAGACGTTTCAGGGCATCCCAGATTTCCTTGGCAGTCTTATAGCTCATGACTTTCTTGATATCGGAGGGAAGAAGGGCCATGTGAAGGATCTTCTTAGCCCTGTTGTTTTTCTCCAGTTTCTTCCAATCCTCATCGGTGTAGTCGACCTTTGGTTTTGGCTTTGTCTAATCAGTCTCGTTCTTGATCACAAAAGGTCCGACTTCAATAACTTTCCAGAGTTGTCCATCAAGGGAACAGATATGGGACTCAATTTGCTCCACCCACCAGATGTACTCACCAGACTTCAGAGTTGGTGGTTTCCAAAACGAATCACCGATTGCATTGCTGTTTGACGACATCTTTCCTGCAAAATCTGTAACGAAAACAATCTAGAGCACCAGGCTCTGATACCAATTGTTGGATCGTTAGAGTTACGTCTGAGGGAACAAAATCTTTGTTCCCACAGAAGGCACAGCGGATTTAAATAGCAAGAAAGATAACAGGACGAACTCACGATATATAGTGGAAACCCTGATTAGCAAAACTAGCTTCTCAAGGAAAAACCACTACCTTCAAGCTTCCGCTTGAGAGGATTTTGAACTGCGTACTTGTCTTATTAGTTTCTTGCTTGATTACACTTGTATCCTGGACTTCGACCTCTAAACAACCAGCTAGACTCGAAACCTCTTCTACAACGATGAATCAAACCCAACTCTCAAAGACTCACACGCACCTCACTCTCTTTTTCTTCTTTTCTTTTTCTCGTTCAAAGTCGTTCTCAGCCATGAAGTCGTACCTAAGAAATGAATCCTTACTTCACTTAAATACAACTCGGCAGAAACCCTAATTGACACAAATTAGGAAATACTAGAATCAGATTACAAAGATATGATTTTGTTTGGAAGATAAGATATCACAACCGATTATATTAATTAAGGAAGGAGTTCCCTAATTAATCCAACCGATTGGATATTATTCTTCTCTCTCCAATCGCCTTATCTTAGGAAAGATTCCTAGGATAACACGATCGGGTCTTTTCTCTCTTTCCATATCTTCGCGCAATCCGGCTTGATCCTTGGAGCCGAAGTCTTCATCCTCTACCGCGTGGCTTCTTGATTTATTTCCTTAATTCTGCACGCTATATGACTTCTTTCCTTTTGCAGCCTCGGTCTTGGTCTGTCACTTCAGTTCCTGGAGAGGTAACAAAGCATTTGCTAAGTCTTTGTTCCCTCTGAGATCCTCTGCTGCAACGCTCCCTGGGAAAACTCTTATTGTCCCTGAAACACTTGGTACACATATTAGTTGAGTGTTTATAACCATCAAAACCTAAGGAATTCAACAGTTGATGTGAATTATTACTGCGTTCATAACTGTTTAGTTAGAACGAGTATTCGTAGGAACGCTATGTACCTTGTGGGGGTTTAGCTGTTTCTTTGTAACTAGTACTTGGTGGATTTTTCCCCAATACTCTCTCTGGTCATGACCATGCCCTTACTCAGGGTTGGTGCACTTCGCTAGTGTCAAATCTTTCGGGATTTATTCCCTCTGATATCTCTTGTGAGGAGATCTGATATTTCTTGTGAGGAGATCTGATATCTCTTGTGAGGAGATTTAAAAGCTTATAACGTGATGATCGTTTTGGAATTAAATGAGATAAGTGTTGTTGTCGCACATAATTAAATATACCCTCAGGCGAGTAGTGCAGCTAGGAAATAGTACAGCTAGGAAATCTCGTCTTGACTTTGAGCGGTGAGGTTCTCTTTCCAATCTCGTCTTGACTTTGAGTAACGTTCTCTTTCCAATCTGGATTCGCTTTGAGCGGTGAGGTTGGTCGTGAACCGAAACATCAAGTCGTTTTGAACGCTTGTACGATTATTATTTATGTTCCCCAACATTTGTCATGTTTCCGATAAGACTCAACTCGTTGGAGTCTTCTTTTGGGATTGATTGCTGTGAGACTCGGTCTCCAAAATCTTCTCTTGATCATGTCTTTTCATGTATTCCAGTAGAAGTATGGTGGTTGACTATCGTCATCGGTTTTAATTCGAGAAGCGATGAGTCTAACCTAATACGACTACTTCGGACCACTCTGCTTGTACCCTTACATAGTCTTTCATTAGACTAACCAACCGTAATTGTTCTCTGCATGGTTGGCTGGTGTCATCCGTTCGATTCGGCACATCAGATAAGTTGTCGTTCCATGAAGGTTAGAACGACTATGAAGGCAAATGTCGTTTTTGACAAGTTTATCCAGGTTAAGATTCTTGGCGGGTGATCATTGCGATCAAGACCCTTTGTTGGTTATTTAAAAGACTTCCGTTGTGTTAAATATACCTTGTATTAAGTCCTCCGTTGTATTTTTGGTTGTCTTTCGGATTATGGATGTAATGCCGAGACAATGATTTTAAATGAAAATTATGATATTTTGTATCATAATTGTTGTTTGATGATTTATATCAACTGGTAAAGCATTGGGTGACATCGGACAGAACATCTGAGGTCACTAGCGGTAATGCCTTCAAGGTTATATATATTTGAGGGTGTTACAATCACGTCCACCTTCGCGTGGGATTGTGACGATGCATACCTCGATTGGATTGACCAGATGTCTCATCCATATTTTGATTTCCGGTCCGTCAGACAGGACCCACATGCAGTCCATCCACCTCCCCCGGCTTCCGCTGTCACGGTATGTCATCATTTTCTTATGTTTATTTTGATGTATTTTATTTATGTTTATTTTGATGTATTTTTTAATACAACGCTCACGGTTGGTGGCTGGCGAGATGACGGCTTATCTGGCCCAGTACGACGATGTGCCTCCCCGTCTTACAGATCAAATGATCCGTTGGATCGAGTATCTGACGGGTGACGTGACGCCTTCGGCCCCTCCCATTCCACGTGTGTCCCAGAGATTCCACGACTCGGTTCACGAGGAAGGATCTAGTAGCGGGCGACAGACAGATGAGGACTAATTATGATATGTATATTACCTAAACTATTACGTATCACATGAAATATTTTGTTCATGTTTATGGTATTTTGTTGATATTTATGGTATTTTATTGATGTTTTTAGTATATTAAGTATTATCACATGAAATATAAAGGAAACTATAGTATATAAGTATTATCACATGAAATATAAAGAAAACTATAGTATATAGGTATTATCACATTAAATATAAATAAAAACTATAGTATATAAGTATTATCACATGAAATATAACGGAAAACTATAGGATATAAGCTTATATCACATGAAATATAAAGGAAAACTATAGTATATAAGCTTATATCACATGAAATATAAAGAAAAACTATAGTATATAAGTATTATCACATGAAATATAAAGGAAAACTATAGGATATAAGCTTATATCACATGAAATATAAAGGAAAACTATAGTATATAAGCTTATATCACATGAAATATAAAGGAAAACTATAGGATATAAGCTTATATCACATGAAATATAAAGGAAACTATAGTATATAAGTATTATCACATGAAATATAAAGAAAACTATAGTATATAAGTATTATCACATGAAATATAAAGGAAAACTATATGATATAAGCTTATATCACATGAAATATAAAGAAAACTATAGTATATAAGCTTATATCACATGAAATATAAAGGAAACTATAGTATATAAGTATTATCACATGAAATATAAAGGAAACTATAGGATATATCCAATTTCTTATTTTTTCAGTTTTTCACCCGTTTCTTCTACAATCCTTCCTATTGGGCCTATTTGGGCCCAATTTCTCGTTTTTTCAGTTTTTCACCCGTTTCTTCTACAATCTTTCCTATTGGGCCTATTTGGGCCCAATTTCTTATTTTTTCAATTTTTCACCCGTTTCTTCTACAATCCTTCCTATTGGGCCTATTTGGGCCCAATTTTTCGTTTTTTCAGTTTTTCACCCGTTTCTTCTACAATCCTTCCTATTGGGCCCAATTTCTCGTTTTTACCCGTTTCTTCTACAATCCTTCCTATTGGGCCCAATTTCTCGTTTTTTCAGTTTTTACCCGTTTCTTCTACAATCCTTCCTATTGGGCCTATTTGGGCCCATTTTCTTGTTTTTTCAGTTTTTCACCCGTTTCTTCTATAATCCTTCCTATTGGGCCTATTTGGGCCCAATTTCTCGTTTTTCAGTTTTTCACTCATTTCTTCTATAATCCTTCCTATTGGGCCTATTTGGGCCCAATTTCTTGTTTTTTAGTTTTTCACCCGTTTCTTCTACAATCCTTCCTATTGGGCCTATTTGGGCCCAATTTCTCGTTTTTTCAGTTTTTCACCCGTTTCTTCTACAATCCTTCCCATTGAGCCTATTTGGGCTCAATTTCTCGTTTTTTCAGTTTTTCACCCGTTTTTTCTATAATCCTTCCTAGAGGGTTATAGCACAACTGTGTAACGAAAAACAACAACTTGCTAACCGAAATGAAGAACTTGGATACACATACATACACAATATATATTATTTACAACGTCAATCCTTCTTATTGGGCCTATTTGGGCCCAATTTTCTAGTTTTTCAATTCCTACCAGCAACATGAAAATACTTGGATACACATACATACACAATATATATTTATATTATTTACAACGTCAATCACTACACTGGAGGATTGGGTGGACGGTTACATCTTATGCGATAATCCCGAAACATTTGAAACCTCGAGTGAAACTGAACATCCCAGCCATCTACACTTTGGTCTTTGAAGCAACGCCAAGCATACGGAGGAGGGGGTACTGGACAATCATCCTTGAGCCACACCTACATACAAACACAAACTTGAACTCTTTGCACATATACTCGTATAGTTTAGAACAGTAACTTATTTAGAAATAGTAAGCTTTACCGGTATGAAGTGGTTCTGAGCTCCTACGTGGGCCATCGTCAATATCTTCGTCGGAGGGCCTAAGCTTGTATTACACGCCTTCATTGGTAGGCACAAGCAAGGACCATCCCAGGCTAAGAAACATAGCGCAACTTGATACGCCGTGGCAAACACCAAACCGATTAGAGGCATGTCGAGCCAATATTGCGAGGAGCAAGGACTTATGACATAGTTCACCCAGAATATAAGATCTTCGTAACTCATTCCCGGTGCTAGTCTGGGCAGTATTTCCATGTACACATCTCTGTTGTCCAACAACTCTGCCGCTAGATGCATTCGAACCATAGGGTAATAATGCTCTTCGTACCCCAACAGTACAGCTAGTGACCGATATCCACAATGCCCGTCCGAAATTACATCTTTCGCCTCCTTAATGTATGGGAACCAGAAGTAATCCACATTCTTAACCCCAAAGTTCACCCCCATATAAGTAATGGGTTGGTCAGGGAACTGTGATCCAGACGCTTCACTTTTATCCTTTCTAGGACGGCCACGACCCCTACCTTGGCTACCTTGGGTCCCATTCTCATTCTCCTTCTCCTTTTTTATCTCTTTCTCCTTCTCATACTCCTCTAACTCGTCCCTTCTATGCTCAAACAAGCTCGGCTCCCTCTTGGTGGAATACTTTGTGGAACCCTTCGGCCTTCCTTTGGAAACGATACTCCTCGGCTCCAACAACGAAGATTCATGCGGATGCTCCAAGTCATGGAACAGGTCGGTGACTTGCACTAACGTGGATTTTTCAAGGATCCCATATTTCTCCTTCTTGTACAATTCCTCAACTCTCAGGCGTGGAATAGACATTGTTACATGCTCCTCAATGGTGTCATCACGATAACTCTTATCCCATTCCAGCTGCCTCCAAAAGCAGTGGATCTCACTCGGCATGATCTGCCTCTTATCAACAATAGCCTCCCCAATCTCATGGATGCACGGCAGGCCTTGGCATTCTTTCATCCAGTAATCGTCGCACTCCTCGTTGAAATCATCTATCTCTAACTGCTTATACATATCGAACAACTTCCTCAAGCCCCGTTCCGACACTTTGTAGAACAGCTTCGTAAACACCCTTCTCATTTCTAGTGGCACCTGGTTGAAACAATTTGGTTTTTTGACCCGTGACATCTCCATGCTCGCCCTCACCTGCCCGATTTGACCTTCGATTGCATGGTGGATCCTCAATGCCATCCTGTTAAAACCGCCAACACTAGAATCCACAATATCCTTCAACACCCTATGCATACCCTCAACCCTATCAAAACAAAAAAATGCATAGTGCTAGTAAGAAAGTATGACACCGAGCCCTATGCCCAATAAACATCCCAGAAAAATGAAAAGTGATACATACCTGTTTGAAGTCCTCGTGAAGAAGTGAAGATGATGATTTGTCCACGCTCTGACTATGTTTTCCTTGTAAGGATTCAACCACTGTTTCTCAAGGTATCCAACAAGGCCGCTCTTCCACGATTTCCTAAGTTTTTGGAGCCTCTCTTCATAGCTTTCCTCCGTGGTTGAACACCAAAGTCCCCAGCATTGGCCGCAAAAGTTGCTGACTCTTTTCGAATCCTTCAAGATTGGATTAGCATATGCCTCGATGTTGTGTTTGATATACACCCAACACAAAAGGTGTTTAACCCGATCTTTGAAAACTATCCGAATTGCATTGATGAGGGCCTTCTCTCGATCAATCATTAGGGCCGTCGGCATTACTCCCGCCTCTTGAAACAAATACAGAAGCTTTTGCATTATGAATCTGTAATGCAAACCATCTTCCTCTCGCGTAAATGCATAGGCGATGTTGAATGTCTTGTTAGTGCATGTAAAACCGACAATCTCCACAAGAGGCATGTTATACCTAATGATGAATGTAAGAAAACAAAAGAGTATAAGCAATTTTAGATCATGTATATTACGACTATATTAAATTGTAATAAACATAAGGCCATTATATACCTATTTGTCTTGTATGTGGCGTCGATAACTACCACGTACGGGAACAACTTCAACAGGTGCAGCGTGTTAGGGTGAGCGAAAAATAGGATATCGATCTCAGACGTAGACCACTTCCTCAGAGGATGCACTTCGTACCTGTTTTCTTTGAAGAAATTTAGGGTCCATTGGGTGACCATCATTTCCCCACGATCCTCGTAATGCATCTTTCGTAAATAGTTGGAAACTTGTTTCCTTGATGTTACATTTTCGGGGTTGCACCTTCTCAACTTCGCAACAATAACACTCGGCGGATTGAACCTCTCACCGGAACTCCTGACAATGCAGTGCTCATCAGGGGTCATTCGACCCATGTATGGATGCCCAAGGAAGGTAGTCGGAAGCTTATGGTTGTGTTGTCCACTCAACACATTCAAGATCCATTTCTGAGTCTCTACTCCCGGCTTCTTTTTCATTAGAAGACCGTACAACTCAAATGTGCACCCAGACTTCTTCGATCTGCTTTCATGAATTACCACATGCTCATTCGGATCATCTTCACTAACTTTCTTCTTCCCCGATCTATATTCACCAAAGTGCTCGCGCGTCAAACTAACATGTCTTTCATTACTTCGGCGAATGACTAGAACCATCATCAAATCTTTGCCCCTCTTCTGAGCCCAATCAACCAACTCCTGTCGGCTATCCCACTTCTGATTCGTACGAAATTCAGATCCATAATCTTTACCCTATTAATGTAAATACTAATGTTATTCATTTGCATTTAATGAAATAACAATCTCTCAATCTCGAAACTTAAAGAACTACTATTTCTAACTACACATGCAATATCAAAATACCAAATACAATATTACAAAACTATACCGCGAGTCAAACTATATTTGTCCTCACTTTTCTTAAAATATAGATTACAAAACAATTATTAATGTAAATACTAATGTTATTCATTTGCATTTAATCAAATAACAATCTCTCAATCTCGAAACTTAAAGAACTACTATTTCTAACTACACATGCAATATCAAAATACCAAATACACTATTACAAAAGTATACCACGAGTCAAACTATATTTGTCCTCACTTTTCTTAAAATATAGATTATAAAACAATTATTAATGTAAATACTAATGTTATTCATTTGCATTTAATGACATAACAATCTCTCAATCTCGAAACTTAAAGAAATACTATTTATAACTACACATGCAATATCAAAATACCGCATACAATATTACAAAACTAAACCGCGAGTCAAACTATATTTGTCCTCACTTTTCTTAAAATATAGATTACAAAACAATTATTAATGTAAATACTAATGTTATTCATTTGCATTTAATGACATAACAATCTCTCAATCTCGAAACTTAAAGAACTACTATTTCTAACTACACATGCAATATCAAAATACCTCACTTTTCTCAAAATGCCGCATACAATATTACAACACTAAACCGCGAGTCAAACTATATATACTTTTACGCCTCTACATACATGAACCAATTCACAATATCGCATGCAATATTACTATAACTAATTCATACATATCTATATAATGCAAATATCAAGCCTTTTACGAATTATGAAATACTAACCGCGAAATTGTTGGGGTTGAATTCTTCATCACTGCTCAAATATTCTTCATCGCTACTCCAATAATCGTTTTCGGTATTTTCCATTTTGGTAAGATTGTATTCGAATGTGTGCAAAAAATGGATGATTGAGTTTAAGTATATATAGAGGGGTATTTCGGCCGTTGGACTTATAGCCGTTGGGCTACGCAAGATCCTTGCGTAGGAGGCCGAAATTCAAATCCCCCCAACGGCTATAAGTCCAACGGCTATAAGTCCAACGGCCATATTCGGTTTTCTACGCAAGGATCTTGCGTACGCAAGATCCTTGTGTAGAGGTTTTATACTTTTTTTAAAAAAATCCTCTGTATTTCCCTGGAACTGGCCTTCTACGCAGGTATACGGAGTACGCCAAATGTTGGCATAGTGATTTGTAGTGCGAAAGTTCAAAAAACGTAGTGTGAATAGTGGGACCGTTTTATAATTAGTATGCAACTTTTCAAATGTTAAAAATTACAAAAACGGCCCTCATTAGTATTGTATGTGCAATACACAAATGCACATATACGTTGGATGTGCAAGCTATAGATGCATAGACACTACGGATGCGCAAATCATAAAAGCATAGACAATGTACATGAGCAAAGCCAATATGCTCATCAACCCTGTCTAAGCAAACCAACAACCCATAGTAGGTTTTGACGTATGGGTTAAATCGGTTTATTTTAAATACATTCAAGTAAGTTATTTATCCTTTATTGTTCATACAACAATTATAAAATTATCAGGTTGGGTAAAAAATAATAGTCATTATTAACCCTAATATCGTATGAAGATTATAGGTTATAATAGACCGAACGATAAAAGTGATGTATGCCTTTATCTATTCTCAATCACATAAACCCTAATATCACAACAAAACTTAGAAATCGGATTTAACTCACTCTTTAAATCTTTATGTTATTAAAGTGTCATGGGAAACAATGTCAAGCGATAGTGATTGAAACATGGTGGATGAGCTGCGTAGTATACATCACATGATATGTTTCGATATGAAAGTATGAATATAAAGTATTTATTGGTTTAATCACTTCGAATGAAGCGATAAAAAGCTCGTACGCTTGATCTAAGGATATTTGAAAAGCACGTTCACATATGTTGTGCATATTGGTTTTGCACATCACGTGTGTCCGTGCATGTTGGTTTTGCACATCACGTATGTCCGTGCATGTTGGTTTTGCATATCAAGCCTGTCTGTGCATGTTCAACATGCACATCAAACCTGTATGTGCGAGAGCGTGGAGACGAGAGAGCTACGAAGAGAGATAATAAGTTTCAGGCCAATTTTGTAAATTTTAATAAAATAAAAGTTGCCTACTAATTTAAAAAAACCTGCATAGTATAACCCTTTCAATTTTGATAGGATCTTCAAAAACACCAAAGAAAAAGGAGAATATAGAAATTTAACAAGTTAGTAAAGGCAACGAAATTTAACTACTTAATTAAGCAATGATCATGGCATATTATGTTTTATTACATAAAGGTTGTTAACAGTAATGGCTTAAAATTACGTGAAATATCTCTACTTTCAAAATTTCATAGAATTACAAATGCTCATTTCATATAAACAATAGTTTATTATTCAAATTGACTAAAAATTCAAAAAAAATGACAAATGAACCTTTATAATAGGTGTAATATGAATATCTTTAACTACCAATAAAAATTTGTTTATCTCCACTCCCTTGAAATAAAGAAAAATGATTTCAAAATCCAAACTTTAATTATTATTATAAAAAAATTAATAGGCATACTAAATCGAATTAGTATGCGAAATAATTCGAATTGTGTAGGGTATGAAAGACCCTATGCTTACCCTATAAAAAATTTCACGCATTCACACTTGTAAGGTAACCTACACGTATGATATTTTTGTTTAAAAGTAAACCATAAAATTCCATGCATTCATATAAATAATAGTTTTTAAACCTATCTTATTTAAAAGTAAACAAAGATTAATGCACTGAAAATCCTAAATCCCATCCTGGAAATCCCATGCCTTAAAATGTTAAGATTCTAGAAAGACGAAAAACTAACTATAAAATAAAAATATTAAAAATCCTAGTCTTAAATCCTAAACCCTAAAAAATATCATATATTTATCTATAAAAAACTAAATCCATAAACCCTAGACCCTTAATTTTTAACAGCCTACAAATATACTTTTTCATATATTTTTATAAAAAAGTTTCCTAAAAATCCTATAATCATATTTATATAAACTCCACGCACCCTAACTCTTTAAACCAAAACCATAGAGACTACAACCCTATACATAAACTATAAAGCCAATAAACATTAGACACTAGAAAGTAGAAACCCTAATAAGTATAAACCTAGAAACACCTAACTCTAGAAATCCACACAACCTGATCCTAAAAACCCTAAAACTCTATGAATCCAACCCATAATTTTTTTTAACTATAACCCTATAAACCATAATCCTTTGAACTAGAAATTCCACAAAGTTACAAGTCTTAATTTGGGCTTTATTTAAGTTATTTATTATTAAATTAAAGTTTTGAATTTGATTTTATATAAGTTAAAATTAAACATTTAAATTTGAACGTTTAAGTCAAAGTCTTTTTACTAGCTAGGTTATAAGATTAAATTTATTATTTCTAAGTTTAAATTGCAAGGTAATTTTTTTATTAAGTTAAAAAATTTAGTATTTTGATATCCAGGATAAGGGTCTGACAAATCCTAGGGTCTGTTAAATCAACAGAGAAGTTGGGAGAACAATTAAAAAACAAATGACCATTGCAGATATTGGATTGGACTAAGGCAAGGATGGAATCCTTATAAGTGATGAATCTGTCATCTCTCAAGGCTAGGAAGACAGGGGAATCAATTCCTTTTCTATGCAAAGGTTTTAATGCAATTTGGTTTAACCCAAGATGCAAAAATCTATAACCTTTTCTCAGGTAACTCTGAATGGTTAAAGGATTGAGAAGTCTAAGAGACTGCTGCTCTTTAGTAAGACTAATGGTTTCTTCTTGATGCTTAATGCAGTTTGCATGGAACATATCCATAATTCCCGATCTATAAACAGATTGAGGATTGTCTGGGATAGTCCAGTCTTGGATATTGTCTGGGTCTAAGGTATACATGTTCTCATTGCTATGAACGATTTGTCCGGAATTGCTACCGGAACCTCGCCTGAATAGTCTTCTTGCCATAGACATGGTTTACACAATCGAGGAAAAGGTTTACTATTGCCACTTAAAGGTTTAATCTAGGGCTCATAACAGTGGGACCATCCACCGGGACCACCTATCATAAAGGCTGACCAAACGGATCTTACGGGACTAAATCAAACACTGTGCCCAGAGACTAGATTAAGACTCTAAAATAGTAAAACAGAAACACGATTTTGAAAACGATGAAAATAGAAAGGAGACTATTGAAAACTAGGCTCTGATACCAAGTTGGCCAAAAGGATCAAAACTTTGAGAATATGCAAGACTTAGAACAAACAATAACACAATACTGGGACTATTGTGAAAACAGGGACTGTTTATTGCATAATGAAGAAAAAACTGTACAAGGGGGACTTACAGGGAGCTGAGGATCAGCCAAGCTAAAAACTTAGAATTTGAGAGAGAGAGAGAGAGAGAGAGAGAGAGAGAGAGAGAGAGAGAGAGAGAGAGTTTTGCGTGCCTTCAACAGACTGAAGGGCTTTGCTATTTAAAGAAAATGAAAAGAGACTGTTGAGAACCACTAAAAGGAAGCCGTACAACTATTCATGTATACAGTTGAGCCTTAGTGGGTCTAAAAGGGTTTTTGTCTTTATTTGCTGGTGGAGCTCTATTATTGTTGATGAAGATAAGCTTTTGCCAGTGGAAATCTTGCTGTCAACTGCTTTTGTTGAAGGCCTTTGTCGGCCAGAATCTTGTGCTGGAAGTGACTTTTGCTGATTGCTTTCAAGGGTCATATTACCTTTTGGGCTTCAAGATAATAGACTGAAATTTTTTGTTGGACTGGTCCAAGGACTGTTTGATGGGCTTCAATAGTCTTTGGGCCGGTAGTTTGATGAGGGTTTACAAGTCGTAAGGATCTTGAGCATATTGTTCATAAGGGTCAAATTCCTCATTGTAATCTTGATTGGGTGAACTGCTTTGGGCCTCGAGTTCATCCTCTTGGACTTTGTCAGCCCATGATTTCTTCTTTTGTGATTTGGGCTGGACGTCTTCGATTAGTATGGTCTTGGCTTGAACAACCTTTAGTAGTGTTGCACTTGACTGGGCTGTCATTTTCTCATGATATTTTTTCCAACTTTGAAACTCATCCCATTCCTTTTGCTGGGCTGCAGATAAGGATGGTGGACTAGACGAAGATGCGACTGTGATACCTGAAGGATGTGTTTGGGTATTTTGAGGAGCTTGGGCAGCTTTCTTTGATTGGATAAGGGTTTTGATTTTGTCAATTGTGATAAGTTCTAAATCGAACTTCTCCCACCATCTAACCTTGTAAAGTCTACAGAGGGAAAATGGGAGAGGTGCCGGGAGGATCTGTCTGAGGTCATAGATCCAACAGAAGATCCAGGCTATGCCGGTTGTTTTGTGAAATTGAACAGGTTTGACGTGCTCTGGCCAAAAACAATGACTAAAAAAGTAGTTTTTTGCCAATTTGACTGATTCAGGATAAATTTCTGGGACAGGGCCAAAGAGGTTCCACCATGAGTAAAACCAGATTGGTATGGTGTCAGGGCAATCTTTGCAGAAAAAGAAGAACCATGAATGGTTGAAGGGTCTGATGAAAAAGGCTTTTGACCATGCCAGGCGATAGTCATAGTATGAATATCCCTTAGGGTAGAAAGGGATTGAGAATTGCTTTTGATTGGTGGGATCTCCCCATTGTTCTCTGGAGATGATAATGCGGATCTTACACTTGGAGTAAAGTATAAGGTTGGGGTCATTATCATCTTTGGTGTGGGAGATTTCTGCTGACAGGGAATCTACCAGAATGAATTCATAAAAATTTTGGGTTTTTGCTGGTTCAGAAGGGAACCACTGAAAGTCTTTTAAAAGAGGCTTTTAATGAAGGGTTCGAACTCTTTGGGTTCATGGGTTACGAACTCTTTGGTCATGCATATTTCTTCAAAGGGAGTCTATTTGATGAAATACTTATGAAAGACTTTTGATTTGTTCAGTGACTCTTTTTTCAGAGGGGTCTTTGGACTTGAGGTCTTTGAGAGGCTTGGATATTGAGATAGACTTTGAAACTGGTTATGAACCGGGACTAGTTCGCCAGTGCTTTTTGCTGAGAGGTAATCCGCCGGGGTTTGCTTCCGAGAGTTTCCTCTCCCCGCCATTTCTGAAAACAAAAGAATATTGTCAGAAATGTAGTTCAGAAGTTAATACCTTAGAGGCCATCATTCTCCTGGCTGTAGATCTGTTACGTTGAAGCCAAATTTTTGCTATGCAAATGTCAAGGTTTTTAGAGTCTTCAGAATCGTAGCCTGTTGCTAAAAAAATTTTGAGATCCAGTAGGCTATTAAAAACACCACAGGATGCTAAACATTCTTTTTGAAGATCTTGAAAGATTTTGAGATGAGGGAAATGAGACATTTAAATGCTTGATTTTCCCTGCAAAAATTCTCTTGTAAGAAAATCAGGTAAGGAGTTATGTTCTCCTTTAATGAATTCTATTTCGAAATCAAATGCTGAAAGTATGGCTTGTCATCTGGCGAAAATTTGTTTTGAGACAATGTTAAGAACGTCTTTTTGCAAAATTTCTTTTGCCGATTTGCAATCGACTCTAAGGAGAAAAGTTTTGTTGTAAAGGTCATCTTGAAATTTAGAAATACAGGCAACAATGGCAAGGATTTCTTTCTTGACAGTGTTGTAATTCTTTTGAGGACATGTCCAACATCCAGAGTAAAATCTGACTAATTGCTCTGGCTTATCGGTTTCTAATCTTTGCTTTAAGATGCCACCAAATCCTAGGTCAGAGGCGTCTGTCTCAACAATCATAAAGGCTTTAGGTTGAGGAATGCCTATGCAAGGAAGTTGCTGAACTTTGTCTTTGATAATTCTGACAGCTTTGGTCTGTTCTGGACCCCAAGGAGGAGGATTTTTCTTGAGTCTAAGGAACAGAGGTATGCAAAGCTTCCTAAGGTCATGGAAGAAGTCCGAGATGTAATTAAGACATCCTAAACACCTTTGAAGCTGGGTTTTGTCTTTAATTTCATCAGGGAATTTGTTAGCAAATTCAATGCTCCTATGAATGGGTTTGATGGTTTGCTGATGGATATCATGGCCAAGAAATCTGATCTTGGTGTGGAAGAGTTTCATCTTGGTCATGGATAAAACTAAACCATTTTTCTTGATGACGTAAAGAAAGGTATTTAAATGTTTGAAATGTTCATCTAAGGATTTGGAGTATATGAGAATGTCGTCGATATACACAATGAGAAAGTCAGAGTAAGGGTTAAGAATTTCATTCATGATCCTTTGATACTCTGAAGGGGCGTTTTTAAGGCCGAATGGCATGACATTCCATTCATAATGCCCAAAAGGGACTGTGAAAGCAGTCTTGTATTTGTCTGCTTCGGTTATCTGAATCTGCCAGTAACCGCTTTTCATATCGAATTTGGAGAAAATCTTTGCTTCAAAGAGTCTGTTAAGCAGATCTCTTTTATTGGGAATAGGATACCTAATCCATTGTAGAACATTGTTAAGAGGTTTGTAGTTGATGACCAACCTGGGAACACCTCTTTCTTTTTCTGCTGCATTCATAACATAGAAGGCAGCACAGCTCCAAGGAGATTGGGATTTCCTTATAAGTTTTTTGCTTAATAAGGAGTCTATCTCTTTTTTGCAGACTTTTAGCAGTTCTTTATTCATTTGAATGGGTCTGGCTTTGGTAGGGATATCCCTTTCGCTGAAAGTTTTTTCATACGGAAGGGAGACATGGTGTTGTTTACGATCCCAGAAGGCATTAGGGATTTCAGAGCAAACTTGATTTTTGAATGATTTTTCAAGATCACTGATTCTAGTTTGCAGATGGGGACTATGAAGTTTCTCTTCGATTTTTAAGGAAGCAATTTCATCAGTTAGATCTCTGATGAAGGTTTTCTTATGATCGATGAGGTTAAGATGTTTTTTGATGGAAACAGATTGAAGGAGGTCGAGATCTTTGGTTCTAATAGGATCTAGGAATTCGAAATCTAGTTTCTTTCCTAAGATATCAGCATGGATGCCACTTCTGTTGATAGTGAAGGGATAAAGCTGAGTCAGAAAGGGGGTTCCTAAAATGACTTCTTGGGTGAGGTCTCTGACCAGAACGAAAGAGTTTATGAGGCAATACTCATTGCTGCAAATGGAAGCTTCGGGAATTTTGAAGTTTAATTGCATTTTAACGCCGCTGGCGTTAAGGAGTCTTTCATTGGTTTCTCGAAGTATTTAGAGGGTACAAGACCTTCTCTTATGCAGTTGAGATCAGCTCCGCTGTCTAATAAGGCGACAGTGTCAAGAACGAAGGTGTTTATTTTGATTCTGATGGGGCGGTACCATTTTTGAAAATTCATTTTTTCAAGAGATGCAACGAACAAATCATCGGTGTGGTTGTTAGAAGAAGAGTTTCTAGAACTGCTTCTGGATCTATGAGAGGAATGATTACTGCTACTTGATTCAATTCTAGATTCAAGTAGGGTAATTCTGGTTTCAATCTCAAGGTTAATAGGATCTCTGATCCTAACATATTCCTGGAGATCTTTGACTTCTCTTTTGAGTCTGTTAACCTCAGTCTGAAGTTCTTTAGTGGTAACCTGTGTGCCAAGGAGACTGGTGCTAGATTTGTTCTCAAAGAGTTTTGAAATGCTAAAAGGTTTTTCCAGAGGCAGGTCTTTGCTCTTTGAAAATGAGGTCTTTGAGTTTCATGAAATATTCATGCTTGGTTTGAGGGTCAGGAATTTGGTTTATGAGGTCAAATAAGGCTTCTTCTCTGTCGGCCTTAGTGATGACATTGTAAAATTGCTGAGGTTGATCATTGTCAGAACTAGAGGATGCATTATAATCTAGTTCATAGAGTCCTTCATTGCTAGAGGAATGATCAGTGTTATTGAGGAGAATTTCTTCTAATTCTCTTTTGAGACTGGGGTTGTCTTTAGCTAACTCGTTGATCCTTTGTTTAAGAGGACAATTGTTAGCTTTGTGTCTTGGTTTGCGACACTTATAACAAACGATCTTTTTGCTAGGGCTGGGCCTGAAGCTGGGTTTATAAGATTTAGTGTAATTTTATTAGGTTTGATGTTAGATTTTTTTGATATTGTTCTAAGTTATAAGTTTTTTTTTACTGAACCGTCGAGCTAGCCTAGACTGGATTAGGTCAAAATATGGTAAAACCTGTCGATTTTGGGAGGTGGTTTGTTCATGAACCGGAGCCACCATACTACTAGCTACACAAGTAGTGGTAGTATGTGTACACTACACAATTAGTGGAAGTATTTGTATCGCTACGCAATTAGTAGTAGTATGCATACTACTACACAACCTTATGTAGTACTACTACACATGGAGTACTAGTATGCATACTACTACACATGGAGTAGTAGTATGCTGTTAGATTCTGACATTTTTATTATTATTTTTTTATATTTCTCTAAAATAAACATACTTATACTCATTGAATAGTAGTAGTACAAAGGATATAAATTTTTTTATAGTGTAATAGCATGCATACTACTATATGTTTGAACATATAATTTTTTACGATTTTTTTCGCCTAATATCCTTGAGGTACGGCAAATTTCGCAAAATACCCCAAATATTGACTCATTTCGTATAGTACCCCTATTTTTTTTTTCTCCAAATACAATTCCGTTAAATAGACTAAAGAAACGTTTATTAAAATAAAAAAAAAAACCTAGATTTGCTTTCTTTCTCCTCGCGTCTCTCTCCTGTCTCCGGCGGCGGCGGCTCGAGCCCGCCCTCCACCACTCCGCCTTGCTCGCCTCCCGTCCGTCCGCCTTCGAGCTCGCCTCCCGTCCGTTCGCCTTCGAGACCTCTGCCCCCTTCGACGACTCCCTCCGCCTTCGCCGCTGCCTTCGACGAAACCTCAAAACAGATTCTTCGTCGAATTATTAAGACTGACAACTGGGTGTGGGTGGCAGCGGTTCGATTCGGCTCTCAATCTTCCTCCCGAGATTGGACCGGAGCACCTCGGTGACAGGCACCACAAAGCTGAGCGTGTTGATTCCCCTCGAGGCATAAATCTCGGCATACCTCTTCAGGTGTTTGGTCTCAGAGCCCAGCCAACCGAGCAGCACAACCGTCACTCTTTGTTGTGACCACCGCCGGCGACAGCGGCTCCTCTATGAACCGGATCGAAATCTCCGTTCCATCGGCCGCGCAAAGCGTCCTCGTTTGGATCCGATTTGAAGAAATTGAAACTTTCGGGGCTGTGTTGGTGGTGAGAGTGGAAGGCCGGAGAGGAGAAGGCGGAGAGGAGGAGACCTAGGGCTTGAGAATTCGAGAATCGGAATGACAGAGATGAGTGAGCTCTGGTCAAACAGTTTATTTTCCCGTTAATGGAACTGAAATGGACGTGGTTGAGAGAAGGACGGAGGTTTCTGCCATGGAAGGGAGTTGGAGAGAGAGACTGTCGCAGGAGTATGGTTCTTCCGGTAGAAGTCAGTGGGTTCAAGAATCTCACTGATGCTTTTGGCTGGTTTGATCAGAGGAGAGAAATCAGATTAAATTGCAATTGAATTATTAAGATTCGTCTTCCTAGAGGGGAGAGATGTTCAGAGAGAGAAAAAGTAATGTAATTAGAGTAATTCCAGGACAAACTAATCAAGGAATTTCAGAGTCTTGGTTATCACTGTTGCTCATGAAAGGAGCCCATAACACAATAGCATCTGTTAAGAGCATTCTGCATAAGATGGAAATTGAGAATGAAGGTATGTACAGATTATCTGTGATTTAAACAATTGTATGCCATGATCGTAAGTGTTGCCGTCTCCTTTTGGCTGTTGAGCTTTTGTCAAAGGCAGCGGCGAAGGGAGAGGGAGTCGTCGAAGGGGGCAGCGGGCGGTCTCAAAGGCGGACGGACGGGAGGCGAGCAAGGTGGAGTGGTGGAGGGCGGGCTCAAGCCGCCGCCGGAGGAGACAAGAGAGAGACGCGAGGAGAAAGAAGACAGATTTGGGGGTTTTCTTTTTTCTTTAAAAAAAATAAACTTTTATGTTACTCTATTTAACGAAATGATATTTAGTGGAAAACAAAATAAAACTAAGGAGTACCGTACAAAATGAGTCAAAGTTTGGGATATTTCGCAAAATCCGTCGTATCAGGTGAAAAAACCGATTTTTTTAACAAACAACCTTAGTTATTTTTATATTAGAAGGTGTTGAATTTAATTTCTATAAACTCTTTTACATAAATATTGAACATCACCTAAAATATTCATCACCAATGTAAACTTCCTATTATACCCTAATTTTTAGTAAAAATATTAAAATAATAAAAGCCTCCTGCACGCCTATGTCACATGGCGATTATCAGTTTCCTCGTTGATGCAAGCCTCGTTCGTCAAACTAGTTCAACTGATTTTGTAATGCTTGCCTACAATACCAACAAAGAATAAACAATTCTTTTGTTTCAAAACAAGAAGGCGTGTCAACAACATTATGAAATGAGCAAGTAAAATTATTCAGCTTTATACTGATGCAATTTGTTCATACCTCCAAAGTTGTTCAAACGAAACAACTTAGGTTGTACAATGTTGACCGTGTTCAGCCGCTTCCTGGCCATGTCCTGGAGCTTCCTCACGTCTGACACTGGGACATGCCCTTCTTAAGCGTGTCCGTGCTTCACAAGTCTTCCTAAAGGGAAGCATAAACTTGACGTTTGAGTCAGACTCGACGAGGCAGAGCTATAGGGAGGCGGGTTTCGGAGCTTGGCCTCTTGTTATTCCTATCAAGAAGAAGCAGAGGAATGAAGGACTGTTGAAGAAGCTGATGTGAAGGAAAAAGAAATGTAGAATCAATAAACTGGCTCTTGCATTTTCCACCTGCTAAAACCCAACTCTTTGATAGTATTAGTGAGGAGATAAAAAGAGGAATAGTTTTTGGAGTTTTGGATGAGGAAGAGAAGCATGGAGGAGGGTAGAAGAATTGCTGGTTATAGGGTGTATTTTAGTGTGGAGAGTATTTGGAACAAAATGATGGTGTTGTTGTGTGTTGGTGTGCAAAATCCTAACAAAAGCTATTATAACTTCTATTTCAACAAATCTTGTTGAATATTGATTTAATTCTTGACATCATCCTAGAGTAGATATTTGAAGAGATTGATCAAAACCGTAAACAAAATTTGCTCATCAGACAACTTGCTTCTGTTTGTTTGCCTATGCCTCTAAATGCCTGCAAAGAGAGAAGACTACAAAAAACAAGACCGTACTTTGTTGCCATTTCATGCGCATCCAAACTGCGTATCTAACAGAAGCAATGGCAAATTACTCCGTACCCAAATGAAGTGATTAGCTCTCTTCTGATGAGTGTCAGTGGCGCAGTCCCTTACAACAAAGATACAAGCTCATACGTTTAAAAGATTGATCATGGTAACAGCTACTTCCTACGCTTATACCTGCAGTGAAGGATGCAACAGCAAATTAGAACAGATCAAACTTCTATGGCTTGAGCTGATCATGTTCTAAAAGGTCAGGTAGATCATGTTACACAAACAACTCATGATTTGGTTGCAACAGAAAAAAACGGACCCGGAAGTGAGGTGTGACAATGTTGGATGCTGGCAACAATACAATATAAAATAGATAGTCTTGAGTATATGAAACTGAATACTTGCCTTGATTTGCTCTTGAAAGAATTCTTTGGTGCTTTCCTCATCCCTATTCGTTTCAGATGCTTCTCGTTCATACTGTCTTGGAATGGGTCTTCCACCTCCTCTGCCCTTGGTTGTGGATGTTTTGCTTTTTTCACAATCTGCCTTGCTTTAACAATTTTTCCTGCATCTTCTGCCCTTTTCCTAGCCTTGACTGCTTTTGCTCGGCGATAGGCCAAGTCAACGAGTGGGATTCCAACTTTTTCTTTCCTACCCTTTTTGTTTTGCTGTGAGTAAATGCATCAAAGTTGGGGTTTCAGTAGTAGTAGCAGCTATAAAATAATAATACAGCAAGTGGCAAAAAAGTATGCGAATGGCCTGTTCAGAGGAGCCTCTCAGCATCACAAAAGGTCTCAATTGCATGGAGCATGACAAACGAAATTGCTTACTTGTTCCTCATCCTCATTTTCCTTTTCCAACCTCTCCCTAGCAGCTTCCAATCTTCTACGCTTCTTTTGAGGAAGTTTCTTCTGTTCATAGTAAGGAAAGCAACATTACGTCAAGTTGAAAGATCCCCTGAACAAAGCGCTTCATACATGATATATATCTACTGAGATTCAAAGAATATACCTCCCGCTTCCTTTTTTCTTCCATTTTGATCTCTTCAGCTTGCTGGGCACTTATTACGTCATTCCCAGAGCCTTTTCTTTCACCAAGGATGCCTGTTGCACGCATTTCATTTGTCAAGTTCAGTACATCCATAATTTGAGCACACACAAAAATGTACACGGTTGACATTAATAGGAAAAAGAACATTCATATGATTAAATACAGCCAAGTGGATTGCACACTGCTCTTAAAAGTGTGTTAAGATTTTGTTCTAGCTTTCACCAGACCACGTTGTCTGCATTTTACACAAAAGATGCAGTAATCGTTGAAATATAAGGAATACAGATAAAGTAAAACAGAAAAACATTGATGAGAGGTGACAAGTCAATTAGAATGACTTCAAACACATCCAGCATGCAGCCAGCAGAGGTGGCGATGCTATCTACTTTTCTTGGTTTACTACTTCCAATGTTTGTTTGATTCCATATATAACAAATCCGATAATCAGGAAACGACAATCAAAGCCATATAACTCCGGTGTATACATGACATCAAAGGTCTATAAAACCCGCATCCTCTAAATAGGAGGAAATATGGATATAGGAGGAAATATGGATAATTAAATTCAAGACACAACACATGGATCCATTGAATACCAATAATCTATCAAAATGGCAAGTACAACTTTACCAAGTGACATATCAAAACAACCAGCTCACCTTTGCAGCTTTAGCCATCTCCTTTTTTTCTTTCTCAGTAACAAACCATGTTCTTTTAGGGCGTGAAAATATTTCATTTTTGTGCTCAATCAAGTTCTCAGGCTGCAAATATCAGATCATGAAATAAGGAAAATTAGCTGTCATGAACGTAGGCAGGTTAAACCTCATAAAAAGACAATCAACCAACACCCAAGAAACCTTCTAGAACATAGGGGGAAAGACCAAACAACTTTTTGACAAATACTTTACTGAAACATGATATTGATTTGCTAACGTCATATGAATGACCAAGGTTAATATGACCTAATACTTGACTCTGACAAAACGTATGACTTTACATGAATCACTTTTGTCTAAGCTGGTAATTTGTCATAGAGAAGAGCATATCTTTCAGTAAATCAGTTAACTAGATACTTCTTTCACCTGTATGTATTCCGAAGGTAGAAGAAAGATTGTTTCAGTAAAAATATATCAGAGATATAGTATGACCTTGGCTGCTTCCATCTCAGCTCTTCTCAAGGCCATCTCCTCCTTCTCCTCCTGCAGAATTTCAAAAAATTGATCTTCCATTTACTCAATTGTTTGTACCCATTGATATATTGATTGTTCTGCCACAATCCTGCTTTTCAATTTGGAACCAGCTCTTTTAGCAGTAGATTTCAATAGAGATCGGTCATTATCTGTCACAAATGTAACAGCATATCCTTGTCTGCCAGCTCTTGCTGTACGGCCCACTCGATGGACATAGCTATTGAGATCACGAGGAATTGTAAAATTTATAACGGTTTGAACACCCACTATATCAAGTCCACGTGCAGCAACATCTGTAGCTATGAGGAAATCCACTTCTTGTTTCCTAAAAAGTTCCAAAGCGTCAAGACGTTGAGCTTGGGTGAGATTTCCATGAAGCTCAGCAGCATTAAAGCCTGCCAAACCAAACAAAATCTTTAACCTATGAGCAGCTACTTTAGTTCCACTGAAAATTATGACTTTGGATGTGAAGGTCTTGGAACATAATGCAAGAAGAACTGCTTCCTGATGTGCTTCACGCATCCTGCGAATCCTAACCACTTCCTCAGTCAAAGATGCTGGTCTTTTAGCAGATGGATCAGCAGAAAGACGAAGCGGCTTGGTTAAAAGCTTCTTAATAAGTTCATCAACCTCTTCAGTCATGGTAGCTGAAAACAACATTGTCTGTCTCCTTTTGGGACACAAGCGAACCAGCTCACTGATCTCGGCAGTAAACCCAAGCTCAAGGAGCCGATCTGCCTCATCAAGAATTAAAACTGCAAGACTGTCTAAATCTACAGACATTGAATTGCGTATATGATCTATCATTCGGCCTGGAGTAGCCACGACAATATCTGGCATTGACCTCAGAGCTACCTCTTGCACCTGTAAGAGTTGTGAGAAACTCAGTTCTGCTAAGAATACAAGAAGCTCAACCAATTTACCGAATCAAACTCCAATAGAAGAAAAGTTACAAGAATTTCATGTGCCAATCTGCATTGTTGCAAAAAAGTACTAATGCAGAAGGAGCCAATGAGCCATAGAGGGCTACTTTTCCTTACGGTATAATGTTCTCAGAACAGAAGCATAGCAGTATCTTATTATGACATCGATTATATATGCATGGTTGGCTTATAATGAAACAGAAATTGTGGCATAAAATGTATACACATGGTATAAAGCTAGTTTAGTCAACAAATTCAAGATTCACATTTTAAGCTACCAGAATTCCCTGTGCATTATTTGCATATTAAGTTACGAAAGGTAGTAATATAGATGGATGGGTACTATATCCTTATCATATAGTATTCTTAAAGCAGAAGCTACAGAATAGTAGCAACATATTGTTCTGAAATCAATCCTCAATATGCATTATTATCTTAAAATCAAATGCAAATTGCATGTAATACGCATTGTATAAAACTAGTTAACAAGATCAAGATTGACATCTTACCTTGGTAGATAGCCCTCCAACTATCAGACAACATCTGATATCTGTAAACTGAGCAAGTTTTTCAATCATACTATGTATCCTGCAAAGTGACATGCAATAATATTAGCATGACTTTCTCAAAATAATAATTTCAGCTATCGGTCATTTGTGATACAAGCAAGAGGCGTGACTTTCCAACCTCTCCCAAGCAAGGAAGAGGCAGGATGGGAACCTACTGAGCAGCTAACTCCCTGGTTGGAGTGAGAATAAGAACACGGATAGCTGGAATACGTTTAGGCCGGAACAACAATCTCTCCAACGTTGGTAAGGAAAAGGCAGCAGTCTGTGAAACAAAAGCATATGAAGGAATGAATAATTCTTAAGACATGATAATCAAAAGGAAACCCAGCATTAGACAACATGAATAATCACCATACCTTTCCAGAACCAGTAATTGCACTGCCACAGATATCCCGCCCTGTCAAAGCTAACGGTATACAATCTGCCTACACTTGAAGACCGAAATTTTAGATCAAATAAAATCTGTACTCAAGAGTCAAAATCAGGATTGGTGTACCCTCTTATATTTTGCAGAATACTATGAAAGAAAACAAAAATAAAACAAAATTCAAGCTTCAATTTTAGGTTAACCTGAATAGGTGTAGGCTTAGCGTAACCCAAAGCCTCACACGCTCGAAGCAATGGCCGAGAAAGATTGAGCTCCATAAACGATTTCGCATGAAAAGAAACACCTTCAGCCGAGGCGAAAAACGGCTTCTTCTCGGCGCTGGCATCATCGTCCTCTTCTGGTTGATAATCCTCCTAATTAATACGACTATCATCAGAAATTTGTAGGAAAGCCAACTAATACGAAAATGAGAACGACGCCTTGAGAGACAGAGAAAAGCAAATTGTACTTGTCTGTGAAGTTCAGCACCAGAATCTTCCTCGTCGCTAGGGTTTGGAAGGGGAATAGCACGTTGCTTGCGGGCTTTGTAGATTTTTTCGTCAATGGAGGTAGTGTTGCGAAGGCTGTGCTCTTCGGCCACGGATCTGGAGAAGGTGGAGAAGTACCGTGAGCTGTATTTTCAAAATACCCATAATATTTCTGTATGCTTATCTTAAGCGTGTAAAATCACACGCTTAAGATAGAGTGTTAAAATAATGTCGATATAATTAAGTATTCACGTGTATTTAGTTTTTTCATTTTTTTAATAGAAAACTCAACCTTTGGGTGGTGGGTGATAAAAAAGGTAAAAAATTAACTCAAACTTTAGATAGAGTGTTAAAATAATAATATAAACTAATTTTTTAATATTTTTTCCACACTAAAATATAAGATGGCATTTTAATTTATAATGTGACATATTAAATGATGATTCGGCTGCCCATTCACGTGTCTACTACTGAAATTGTGAGGGGAAAGAAACGAAATCGGAAACAAACACCATTGAACATACAAAGGCTGCAAGTTTGACTATGCACAAGTTGGAGTAACTTGCTTCTAATTAATTTGCTTCACTCTTCCCCGATCACTCCTAATTACTGTCAAACAAACTAACAAAACTCCATAAATATTAGAGGAAAACCTCCTCACAAAATATTTTAGGGGAAACCTCCCCATAAAACTTTTAGGGGAAAACCTCCCAAATTAACTCTTACCCTAAGCCAACAACACCAATGGATCTCTGCAAAAAGTGAAATCCTTGAAGTATCAAGGGAAAATCATTGCAGTTTGCATGCACCAAAAAACCCAAAACCCATAATGCCCTTCATACAACTCTCTTCCCCCTCACTTTCCCCTTTCCCAATTTACAAAAGCAGATCCTTAAAGATCGTTGCTGAATCTCCTCTTCGCCGACGTCATTCATTGTTATGCCATGGCCGTCGATCTACCACAAATACTTCCAGCAACCCACCACCCCACCACCATACCAACCTAGATCTATCCACAACTCCCAAAAACAAACGTACTTGATTCAAGCCTCAAATTTTAAATAGCTATCTATACCTTCACTCCTTATTGAGTTGCATCCCCAAATCCATGGTGGATGAGTCAAGTTGTTCAAAGAATTATCCCTCTTCATCTGTCAAAAGAGCTCCAAAATTCTTCAAAGCTACAACATTCAAGTTCTGTGGGAGGCTCTGTCTCCTAAACTTGGTTCAATACTACATACCCTAACTACCCTTTCTCTTTATCTATGGGTAAAGTTACAAAAAAATCATTTGTAATGAAGCTTCACAAGTAGACATGTCAACTGGGTCGGGCGGGTCGGGTCATGTCGGGTTCGGATCAAATAGGATTCGGGTCGATCGGGTTGATAAAATTTTCGGATCGGACGAGTCGGGTTCGGGTTGACCCAGCAGATCGAACATGTCCTTTTTTTTATGATTATTATTATGAATTTTAACTTTATAAAAATAATTATAATAATATAACTAATATTATATTATTATTTAATAAAGTTTATTAAAATATTTAATATAAATGAAATAAAATATACAAAATAAAAGAGACCCGTGAGCTCGGATTTGCATTCGAGTCGGGTCGGGTTCAGTCTTTCTTGACCCAGTAACGTTCGGGTCGGATTCGAATCCTTTCGGGTCGGATTCAGATTCTTTCGGGTCGGGTTTTCGGATTGGATCGGTTTTTGACATGTTTATTCAGAAGCTTTAATTAGTGCGCTTTAATTAGTGCAATCAATATCACTTATAACATCAACAATGAAGCTCTCTTTCCCTTGGGTGAGAAACAAAAAATTCTGGATCTTTTAAAAGCTTGAACCTCGTGGGAACCTTTTGGTTGACTATTTTTTCACAAGAACTATATTAGAATCATGTATAATATCTCTATACACAATCCTCACTAAGTGGATCAACTATTTGAGTAAAGCTTGCTCTACAAGTCAAATTCAAGTTTGTTTCATCCCAAAATAATAAGAAGAATATGTCTTGTGCTCAGCAAGTACAAACATTATCCCTTTAATTTTTATTATAAGAACAAATTTTGAAAGAAATTTAAAAATGAAATAGAAATGCAAATTGTGGAGTTTGCGTAAAGTAAACAACAACTATTGAGTTGCATCCCAAACCGAACCAGATCTATACCACCCATGGATCTGGAGTTTGCGTAATGTATTCTTGTCGGCTTGACCCAAATCGAACCAGATCTAAATTGCTGGAATTAAATTTCCCCTGCACCGGGGCAACGCCAAGCGAATATCCCAAGTCAATTTGGCACCTGTCATCTCCGGCGCCGATGCTCCCTTTTCCGGATCGGAGCTCCATCTTCCATCTGCATATCTTCTAAGCTTGCATAGCAAGTTTGGGGAATTTTGTGGATAAGAACAAAAATAAAACAATAAAAGAAAAGATATCGACAAAGCTTCGTTTTAATGGTAGAGTGGGGCCTTCTTGTTTTCTAAACTGGACATTCCTCCATTTTTCGGGTGATCCAGTACTCACAAGAGTTGGGCTTTTAGGCCCAAATCTCTCACTATTTGCTTATACAAAGCAATCCTTTGAATTCGGGTCTCTGGTTTGGGTTGCTCCCATGAATTCGGATCCGGGAAAACCAAAAAGTAATAACTATAAATCTACACGTGCAAGCATCTCCGGTGCTGGTTATGCTCAATTGCAATCACATGCGTCAACCAATTTCAACCCATTATCCTAAAAAGGACCAAAAGCCTACTGATTTTTCAACTTTCGTCAAGACCAAATTGATGGATTCAATCACATCAATTTCATCCTTGTTGACCTTTTTTATTTTTGATCAAGTATGGGTGGCAAAATTCTCGCGACTTTTGTGGAATATATCTTGGGTTCTGTCTGAGCCATCGGTCATGGTTGTGGTCGTGTCTGTGGCTGAATGAAGACCCCTCTCGAACGAGGGC
Organism: Rheum nobile; assembly: GCA_027886185.1. Taxonomy (NCBI): domain Eukaryota; kingdom Viridiplantae; phylum Streptophyta; class Magnoliopsida; order Caryophyllales; family Polygonaceae; genus Rheum; species Rheum nobile. The sequence continues at coordinate 5,700,052 of WOAB01000701.1, forward strand.
TACGTCATGGTTGAGGCTCCTGAAGATCCTTCATCTAGGTGAAGACAACGTCAAGGCAGCCCGTTCAGCATTTCCGCAGATGTTCCTGTTTGACCATTTCCCGGTGGCACCCTTGAGTCTGAGCTGACTCCTTGCCTGCCTTAGATTGTTGTGTTCCATTCTGCTTCGTTGTAATTTTCGTGCTTGTATTTGGTTCTTTCTGTTCGGTTTGTACCGACGCCGATTTTATCGGCCTCTCGAGCTACCCGATGTGGTTATGTCGGGTATCTTGAAATCTTTCCTCGTCAAAAAAGAAAAAAAACTCCATAAATATTTTCACTTAATCCAGGAAAACCAACATTCAACAAAGTTATTGTCATTGAGCTTGAACGAAATTCGTTCAAGTGCTCTATTCTACAAATTGAACGCAAATCAATTGCTCAAAAAATACGAACTACCTTCGACTAATCAAACCCATCCAAACAAGTAAGCCAAAATCTGAAACGAAACCACATACTCACCTTCTCTCGAATTGGGTGTCATTGAACTTCCTCCCATTGACATGGCTGTTGAAATTGAACCCAGAATCACGGTTGGTTCTCTCTTCGACTCAAGGAGGATCTTCACAAGTCTAAACCCTCAATTTTTATTTGATTTGCACCCCTGATTCCCCCCTCCCAATCCCTAATTCCCGATTTCGTTTTCCCCTCTCACAATCCCTAATTCCCGATTTGAATGGGCAGCCAGGTCATCATTTAATATGCCACATCATAAATTAAAATGCCACCTCATATTTTAGTGTGGAAAAAATATTACAGAATTAGTTTATGTTATTATTTTAACACTCTATCTAAAGTTTGGGTTAGTTTTTTACCTTTTCAAAGGTTAGGTTATTTTTTTACCACCCACCCAAAGGTTGGATTTTTTTTTTTGACGAGAATAGAGTCCACATTTTCTTGCTCCCTTTCTTCCTCACTTTCATTTCTTATCTCTCAACTGTTTTTCTTTCTTTCATTTTTCATCTCACAAGTCATAAAAAATCAGTTCTTTCTTCCTCACTTAACAACTAAATTGCCATCAATTTGAATCAAGGAGGTGTCACACTAAGAATTAACCAACCATCTCTAAGAAAATATAAGTTTATCAACTAATTTTGTAAATTCGTAATTAGGGTTTAAACAAATTTTCAAGATTGAATTTTGGGTATATTGACCTAATTTTGGGTATATTGACCTAATTTGTCTTATATTATTTAAGTTAACAAAACTTTGAATACTAAGTATGCACATAATTTTATGCCAACACTATGTATAGCTTACATATATTGAATTTAAATTAAATGTCACATGCATAGAATGTCACGTACTAAAACTTGTATGTGTATATAAACAATTTCATATAACGTACACATGTTGAACGATGATGTATATTATATATGCAATTTGATTAGCTATAACATATGTATGGGGATTATGCATGTACAATTCGAATGAACAAGCAAAGTAAGTTTTAATATATATATACATATATATGTTGTCATTTCTATGAATAGTAGATAAATAGTACTAGATTTGTATCTTGTAGTATTGCCACATAATGATAAAGCAGAAGCAAAAGAGATACATGATTTTACTTGTAAGATTGAGTTTCATAGATGAAACTCTTGCTCATGAAATCCATTTGCCATGTAAAGTGTATATGCAAGACAAGATATATTCATATTAGAGCATAAAAGTTGTTTTTCATTGAAAAAACTTTTATACCTTTTACATCTTGCGGAAAGAAATTTGCATTTATAAAGAAGAATAATTTCAAGCTTTCAATGGAGAAGAATCAAGCTTTTGTAATGCAATTTTTTGTGTGGAAAGAATGATTTACGAATTTTTATAGGCAAGCTAATACTTCTTCTATTTCTCCCATTCTTTTACTCTTTTGCTATTACCCCTTTATCACCTTTAAATATCCACATCTATTTTGTTTCCTATCCTTATCCTCTCAACACCTTCGTCTCCTCCTCCTTCGACTGCCATGTCTCATTCGGATCGAGTTACAATCGGGATTACCATTTGTACTATACTTATCTAAGTAGTTCTTTTTCTAATAATTCGAGAGTTTTACGGGCTATGTGCGAATGATATTGAATAGCACCGCAAGAAAAGTCTTGGATTTTAGGTGTTTTGGAATGATCCAGCAAGGAGGTATGTAAATTGGTTTTAGTTTAGATCTTGTATAAATATAAACTAGGAGTTTATATTATGAATTTTAATGTAAAACTCGTTTTTGTTGTAATATCCATTCAGATCTAATAAAATACAGAGGTGTTTGTTTGAAATTTTCTTTTGTGAAAACAGTTTTGATGCTTGTTGTCCTATCATCGTGCCACCAAAATGGTACAAGAAATTCAATCGTTTTTATGAGAATCTGATGTAGAAGATCTCGATTTGGAAACTACAGAGCATACTTTCCAAAACATGTTGTAATACTTATATCATTTAATTAGAGAAAAGGAAAACGGATGTAACTTATACCTTGATGATCTTGCCTAACTCAGTTGGTGTTTTGATACTCTCGTGCTTATAACGTGTTGTGAATTTTGAACAAAGTGAAGAAAATTTTGTTCAATTCAAAAATAGTTTTTACGTAAGATTCATTTGTTTTATAGCCAAAATCTTGGCTTGTCAAACAAACGTTATAGTAATTCCGCGTATATTATTACGATAGATTTTAGTTTAATATCTTGTATTTATCTTTCCATGTATATATATTTCCATAAGATAGATATCTTGCCTATCAAGACAAATCTGTAAACTATATATTGTCTATATGACCTATGAAATACGCAAGGAATTATTTTCCCAATTTTATATCTTCTCTAATTCTTATCATGGTATCAGAGCGGATTTTGGGTCTGAGTTCGTTTTCTAGTTTATCTAAGCTTAGCCCGCCATGTGGCGTATATGGGCTACCTCGTTTGGATTTTCGACCTTAATACATTGTTGGGGCTTAGCCTGTCATGAGGGCGTGATATGGGCTAGCCCGTTTGGCTTTGCCGACCTTAAGGCATGTTGTCAAGTGTCAACTGGGTCAGTCTAGTTACACTTGAGAAGACGTGTGACAAAGAACATCCCACATTGGAAACTTGAAAATAAAAGGCCTAGTATATAAACTTAGTGGACTACTCCTCTTATAGCCAATTGGTTTTAGGATGGAACCCCACTTAGCTTATGTGTTGGGTTTTAACATGCATATGTGCACAGACTGACACGTCCCCACATCATCGGCCCACCGGTCATCATGGTATCAAAGCACATCGAGATTGATTATCATTTTGTGCGGGATTTGCTCCAAGCCGGCCATATCACCACTCATCACATTCGCACGTCTGAGCAATCTACGGATATATTTACCAAAGCCCTTATCAAGCAACTGTTTCAACTACTCATTGACAAGTTGGATATTATTGATTCACATGCTCCAACTTGAGGGGGAATATTACAATAGATATTAGTTTGATATCTTTATTTATCTTTCCATGTATATATCTTTCAATAACATATAAATCATGCCTAACAAGATAATCTGTAAACTATATATTGTCCCTCTGACCTATGAAACAAGCAAGGAATTATTTTCCCAATTTTATCTCCTCTCTAATTCTTATCATAATATCAGAGTGGGTTTTGGGTCTGGGTTCGTTTTCTAGTTTATCTAAGCTTAGCCCGTCACGTGGCGTATATGAGCTAGCTCGTTTGACTTGTCAGTCTTAAGACATTGTTTGGGTTTAGCATGTCATGAGGGCATGATATGGGCTATTCCGTTTGGCTTGCCGGCCTTATGACATGTTGTCAAGTGTCATATGGGTCAGCCCAGTTGCACTTGAGGAGGCGTATGAGAAATAACATCACACATAGGAAACTTGGAAATAAAATGGCTATTATATAAACTTATTGGACTACTCCTATAGCCAATTGATTTTAGGATTGAACCCCCCCCCCCCCCCCTTAGCTTATGTGTTGGGCTTTAACACGCATGTGCGCACAGACTGACACGTCCCCACGTCTATCTGCCCACAAGACTTTATCATGGTATCAGAGCACATCGAGATTGATTGTCATTTTGTGTGAGATTTGCTCCAAGTCGGCTAGATCACCACTCATCACATTCGTACGTTTGAGCAATCTGCATATATGTTTACCAAAGCCCTTGACAAACAACAATTTCAACTAGTTGGGTGTTATTGATTCACATGCTCTAACTTGAGGGAGAATATTACAATAGATATTGGTTTTTATATCTTTATTTATCTTTCCATATATATATGTCTTTCAATGAGATATATATATCTTGCCTAACAAGATAAATCTATAAATTATATATTGTATCTATGACCTATGAAAAAAACAAGAAGTTATTTTCCCAATTTTATCTCCTCCCTAATTCTTATCATATATATTTTGCTGCCTCTTAAAAACAGTAAAGACCATAATTACAAAAAATCATATAATTCAAATGCAAAATAAAAATAAACTAGTGCTTGACCCGTACCATGTACGGGTAATTACACAAATACATTACAATATCTGAGACAAATACAATAATACTTTAATGTTCAATTTGTGAGAAATTTCAAAACACATTAAACTTATCTTTACTATACATTTGCAAATATATAAACATAATCATATGTTATGGAGTACTTCTTTATACACAACATTTGTGGTCTCAGAGATTGGCTTCCCATTTTTGTCCAAAATCATCACCTTTCAAACCTTCAATGCATGTAACCCGAGATAAACCAACATAAAGTTGGCTGTGGGTAAATATAGGCCTTAGAAGATATAAGCCTACTTGAGACAACGATTGTCCTTGGCTTTTATTAATCGTCATGGCAAATGAAACAATTATAGGAAACTAACGACGTTGAAACTTGAACGGTAAGGTGCAATCTGATGGACTCAGGAGCATTCTAGGAATGGGAACTATTTGACCAATATTACGACCACTGATAATTCTTTCTTCAACCATTCACATACCCAACTTAGTGATCATCAATCTTGTTCCATTGCATAGACCATTCGATTGGTCTATATTGCGCAACAACATCACAAGAACACCTATTTTCAGCTTCAACACATGATTTGGGACTCCAGAATATTTGATGATGTGCAACATATCAGACGGATACATCATAACATCATTTCCATTTGCCTTGCAAATGTTATCTGCACTATAATAAACTTTCTCTTCCCCTGGTATTAGAGAAAGCATATAGTCGTTCACTTCATCAACAACATCATGGGTAGGTGATATAATTGTTCTCTCTTGCAAATATTGGGGGTCGTCTAAGTGTTGAAACAAAGAAGGGTATATAGCCTCAACAATAGATGTAACTGGTATTTTAGTTGTATTTGTAATTAATACCTCTTATGGGAATTGTATAGATACTTATCCATCATTGAGACCTCCAATAATACCATCACCAACTTCAAGGATCCATTCTGCAAACTTTTGATGTTCATGAGAATTGGGAGTAGAAGATCCTTGTTGAAGTCTCATATTTTTTGTACGTTTTAAAACATGTATAACACATTTATATATGCATGTCATAATAAATACTACTCTAAACAGTTTAATGAGGAACAAATTAATTTAAAGGAAATAAGAATGTTTTACCTCACAATGTTGCCATAAATATGACAAATTAATTGTAGCATTTACGATATCTTGTCTACTTCCTCGAGTTACAACCGACAAGATTTGTCTGAAGTCACCACCAAAGACAACAACTTTGCCTCCAAAAGGTTGGCCCATACTCATGGGATTAGAAAATCTCAAAACATCCCTTAAGCTCTGATCCAGTGCTTCAAAGCAAAATCTTTTTGTCATTGGACATTCATCCCATATAATAAGTTTTGCAATTGATAAAAGTTTTGCCAACGGGCTCCCTACTTTGATCTGACAAGTTGAATCTTCATCTATATCCAGGGGAATTACAAATCTTGAATGCACGGTTCGCCCCCCAGGGATCAATAAAGATGCAACGCCACTCGAAGCGACCGTTAGTATAATATCCCCTCTAGACCTGATTGTAAATGACAATGCTCTCCATACAAAGGTTTTGCCTGTTTCGCCATGTCCATATAGAAAGAAAACACCTCCAGTATTGTTGTTAACAACAAACATTATATTTTCATATACATTCAGTTGCTCTTCTGTCATGCTAGACATGAGTCTTGTATGCTCACTACGGAGTTCTTTTTTATCATAACGCAATTCTTCTTGTATGAACTTGTTGCTCCCTTCACTCAAAAAGATATCATTCGACAATGGCATTGACAGATAAAGTCGAAGGCTATTTCCATTACGTCTCAACAACAACTCAAGCTTTGCCAATGCATAGTTTTGTAGTTGTTCATCACTAAGCTGTAAATTTGAAAAAAGTAGATATTTAGCAGTAATGTATATAATCCAAAATAATAAATGGTCACACATACCTAGTATTTGCAAAAGTCTTCTTTGTCTCACAAGAATATCATCAGCTAAGAATTGCCATGTTTGTTGCCATACATATTTTGGCCGAGACAAAGTATTTGACAACAACAACATAACGAATAAATGTCTCACATAATGTGCGAATCCCCATGTACTACATTCAATAATTCCATCAATATATTCCTTCTCATCATCTAACAATCCCAGATGATAGCAAGCATCCTTGAAGGACTCGTATGTGTGTCCATTAACAGTTCGTACATCTTTATATGATGTTGCCCCCTTAACTTCATTAAGCATAAGACCAAGATAGTACAGCTCTCCACTACCTGGTGTACAATGGAAGATGCAACCAAGTGTGATACCCCGTATTTTTGTAGGGTTATTTTGGGAATATTTTTGGAATTTTCCCGAACACCCGTTTTGTACGTCGGATTTAATACAGAGAGTTTAAGACATTTTGTAATGGGTGTAATATTTTTCTCAGTGAAATAATATACAGACGACGTGCTTTGGATGTTAATACTCGTTCGCGTACGATAATTTTATCCCGGGTTAACATCGTTTTCGTCTAAGAGCTGAGGAGGCGGCAAAGCCAAGGGCGGCGCCATTCGTACAGTGGAGGCGCCCGCCGTCGCAAGGCTCGAGGAGCAGACATGTCTTCTCCTAGTTGGGGACGCCAGGCCTATGGCGGCGCCCGCCGCATTGATGACGGCGCCCACCGCATTGATGGCGGCGCCCGCCGTATTTATGACGGTGCCCGCCGTCGTTGTTGTCCGGAGGTCTTTGCTCGATGGTCGCCGGCGAGCGTCTGACGACGCCGAACTAGCCCCGCCACGCCTCCATTTAGGCCATCATTATGCTCCCTTGTGATCTGGCTATAAAAGGAGAGGCTTGGGGATCGGATTTCACACAAAATCAGAAGCTCAATCTCAAAATCTCTCTCGCCGGAGTTTGGTGCCCTCGCCGGATTTCTGAAGCAATCGCCGGGGTGTTGTTTGGTGTGTTTCCAGTGGCCTTTGTGAAGCTTTTGCTAGTCCTTGGTGGTTAGAAACCAAAGCAAGTCGAAGGAGGCCGAGTCGCTCGTGTTCTGGGTGAGTTTCCTCACCGATTCTGTCGTCTGAGTTCTTCACGGCGACCGCCGCCAGTGTCCAGAATGCCTTTTTTGGCTTTTGGCTTTGGTGGTCGTCGTTGTGGCATCGTTCCTTTCGATTTCTTTCGTTCGTGCTTGTTTATGTCGGATCTAACTTAGAGTTTTTTTATGGGTCGACTCGAAGGTCGTTGTGCTGTCGGAGCTATACCCGTGTCGAGCCCGGAATCCCGTCGTCATTAGGCTCGTTCCAACTCTGCGGATTAAGGCAAGTGGCGGTTCGCTCTTGCTTAATCATTCCATGTTTCATTAATTATCAATTATTTAATTGTTAATTAAATTAGAGTGAACTGTTGTTTTGTTTGGGAACTAATTTCATAAATAAACGTGATTAAAGTAATGTTATGATAGGTTGTATATCTGTTAGAACAATGCTATTATACGTGATAATTACCGTGATGGTATTGTTGTGAATTTAATCTTAATGCTAGAATAGCATGTGGGTTAATAGGAAAACTAATCCAAGTAAGGATTAGCCGTTTCTATTATCTCTATGTTTAAGATGATTGCCTGGATGGCTTTAATGTGAATAATTGCGGTGTTAGACTGTTTAGTTAACACGAGTGTTCGTAGGAACGCTAATCCAAGTAAGGATTAGTCGTTTCTTTATAACTTAATATTCGTAGGAACGCTAATCCAGGTAAGGATTTGTCGCTTCTTTAATTCGTAATACTCCTCGAGTTAATTTCCGGATAATAATTTAAGGGTCATGACCTATGCTTCTTATCCATCATTAAGGATCTGAAGTGTTTTAAGCGCCTTGCAAGCGCCATTGGATGAGCATAATTGCAGTCATGTGTATTACGCACTTAGCTAGTGCAATTGGGGTGGACGTAACTGTCATCCTGTAAATTAAAGTGTAAGCATTGTGACAGTGTAATCTGGGTGAACGTAAGATCACCCTGTGTAATAATAACTTCCGTTGTTACTCGGAATAATATTAAGCCTCGTGTGTGCGTGTGCGTGTGTGTGTGTTTTGTTAAATTGGGTCGACATGATTGTCACCCTGAGATTTAAGCTTTGTGCCGCTCTTAATAACATTAACGTGTTTCAGTAAAGTGTGTTTGGTAATTAAATAAGATATGTGCCCGAGTGCACATGATTAATAAACCTTCGGCGAGTAGTGCAGCTAAGTTATAATGCAGCTAGGAAAACTCGTCTCGACTTTGATCATAGTACGTTCTCTTTTCAATCTGGACTCGCTGTATGCGGTGAGGTTGGTCGTGAACCGAAGCATCTTAGTCAGTTTTTAACTCGTTGGTGTGTGATTCTGTGAACGTTCCCAAACAGTTGTCATAATTTCCTATAAGACTCAATTCCTTTGGAGTCTTCTCTTCAGTGCATATCTAATTGTTGTTATTCCGTGAAAGTGTCGGGTTACATATCGTTTCTTCGGTTATTATTCGAGGGACAATGATAGTAAACGGTTACGATCACTCGAACCACTCTGCTTTGTTCCCTTGCGTAGTCTATTCAGTAGACTAACCAACCGTAATTATTCCCTTACATGGTTGGCTGGTGTCATCCGTTCGATTCGGCACATCAGATAGAGCGAAGATATGAGGAGACTAGATTGACTATGAAGACGACGGTTGTTTTTGGATGTTTTAATAATTATCTTTTAATCAGGTTGAGATCCTTGGGCAGGTGATCATTACGATCACAACCCTTTTTGTAATATCTTTTATAAGACTTTCGATGTACCTTGTTTAAAGACTTTCGTTGTAACTTATTTACTCTGTTATATATTTAAAAGACTTCCGCTGTACTTTGTTTAAACTCTGTGTTGTCCTATTCGGGATTGGGATGTAATCCCGAGACTCATGTTTTATATGAATAAAGTTAGCATTTTGTATCATTGTATTTCATGATTTCATTTAAACGGTAAAGCCTTGGGTGATCTCGGTAAGGAACACTGAGGTCACTGGCGGTAATACCTTTCCAAATTGGTTAAGATTTGAGGGTGTTACACCAAGAGTCAACAAAGCCTTAACTCTTCGGGTCCACTTCTTTTCTTTTCCGTTCCAGACATATTTCTCTGGAAATTCACTACATATCAAATCTCTAGCTTCTGCATCCCTTTTATTACACTCCATCCATGAAAGAAACATAGATGCATCTGTTCCAGCTTTATTCACAACATCATCTATTGGTTCATCATCCTAAAAAAGAATAGTATGTTCACCGGCTAGATGAAAGAATAATCTTTGAACTAAAGAACGTCTGAAATGGATGTCAAAAGCAAAAATTCTCCAAGCAGCCTCACATTATGAAACATATCGACAGTCATAATACCTTTTTATGCGCACAGACTGACACGTCTCCATATCATCGGCCCACCGAACTTTATCTTTCCATGCTCCAACTTGAGGGGGAATATTACGATAGATATTAGTTTAGAATCTTTTTTTATCTTTCCATGTCAACTTTTATATAGATATAAATGGTCAGAGAATCACTCCTGCCCATGTCCAATCCATCGGCTCCCTTACCAGACAATCAACCCTCCCTAAAGATAGGTAAGGGAACTGATTGATTGAACCACACTGGTCTTTCTCCTTCTTCTTGTTGAACCTTTTTTTCTTCCACAGATATGAACCACACTGGCCTTTTTCAATTCAGCTTCATTTCTATTTTATTCGATCAAGGCATATTTTTTTGTTAGAATAATTTAGCTTCATTTCTATTTTATTCATAATTTATTTATGGAAATTTTGTGTGCAAGGAGCTCCTTCCTCATCTCACGGTAGGCTTCTGGATTACGAGTTTTTGGTGCTCGTACAGAAGGCGAGAGATTGAACAACAAGAAAACAATTAACTATCTAAGGCCATCCACAACCTAGAAACTCAAATTGAGTTTCAGTGAGTTTTTAGCATTTTTAACGGTAGTCCCATAGATGGGTCTTATAAATATTATGATAAAAAATATTTATCACGGTATCAGAGCACATCGAGATTGATTATCATTTTGTGTGGGATTTGCTCCAAGCCGGCCAGATTACCACTCATCACATTCGCACGTCTGAGTAATCTACGAATATGTTTACCAAAGCCCTTGTCAAGCAACAGTTTCAACTACTCATTGACAAGTTAGACATTATTAATCCACATGCTCCAACTTGAGGGGGAATATTACGATAGATATTAATTTAGTATCTTTTTTATCTTTCCATGTATATATTTTTCAATAAGATATAAATCTTGTCTAACAAGATAATTACGATTGATATTAGTTTAGTATCTTTTTTTATTGATCCATATGCTCCAACTTGAGGGGAATATTACGATAGATATTAGTTTAGTATCTTTTTTTATCTTTTCATGTCAACTTTTATATAGATATAGATGGTCAGAGAATCACTCCCGCCCATGTCCAATCCATCAACTCCCTTACCAGACAATCAACCCTCCCTAAAGATAGGTAAGGGAGCTAATTGATTGAACCTCACTGACCTTTCTCCTTCTTCTTGTTGAGCATTTTTTTCTTCCACAGATATGAACCACACTGGCTTTTTTCAATTCAACTTCATTTCTCTTATAAATATTTTTTTTATCAAAATATTTCAAGTGTGCTCTAAAAGCCCCCATTAGAGTCCCAAAATAAGAGGCTTTCACGGGGAGCGTAGTTTAAAGCGTTTTCCTAATTTATCACGGTATCTGAGCACATCGAGATTGATTGTCATTTTGTGTGGGATTTGCTCCAAGCCGGCCAGATCACCACTCATCACATTTGCATGTCTGAGAAATCTACGGATATGTTTACCAAAACCCTTGTCAAGCAACAGTTTCAACTACTCATTGACAAGTTGAATATTATTGATCCACATGCTCCAACTTGAGGGAGAATATTACGATAGATATTAGTTTAATATCTTTTTTATCTTTCCATGTATATATTTTTCAATAAGATATAAATCTTGTCTAACAAGATAATTACGATTGATATTAGTTTAGTATCTTTTTTATTGATCCACATGCTCCAACTTGAGGGAAATATTACGATAGATATTAGTTTAGTATCTTTTTTATCTTTCCATGTCAACTTTTATATAGATATAGATGGTCAGAGAATCACTCCCGCCCATGTCCAATCCATCGACTCCCTTACTAGACAATCAACCCTTCCTAAAGATAGGTAAGGGAGGTGATTGATTGAACCACAATGGTCTTTCTCCTTGTTGAGCCTTTTTTTCTTCCACAGATTAAACCACACTGGCCTTTTTCAATTCAGCTTCATTTCTCTTATAAATATTTTTTTATCAAAATATTTCAAGTGTGCTCTAAAAGCCCCCATTAGAGTCCCAAAATAAGAGGCTTTCACGGGGAGCGTAGTTTAAAGCGTTTTCCTAATTTATCACGGTATCAAAGCACATCGAGATTGATTGTCATTTTGTGTGGGATTTGCTCCAAGCCGGCCAGATCACCACTCATCACATTTGCATGTCTGAGCAATCTACGGATATGTTTACCAAAGCCCTTGTCAAGCAACAGTTTCAACTACTCATTGACAAGTTGAATATTATTGATCCACATGCTCCAACTTGAGGGAGAATATTACGATAGATATTAGTTTAATATCTTTTTTATCTTTCCATGTATATATTTTTCAATAAGATATAAATCTTGTCCAACAAGATAATTACGATTGATATTAGTTTAGTATCTTTTTTATTCATCCACATGCTCCAACTTGAGGGAAATATTACGATAGATATTAGTTTAGTATCTTTTTTATCTTTCCATGTCAACTTTTATATAGATATAGATGGTCAGAGAATCACTCCCGCCCATGTCCAATCCATCGACTCCCTTACTAGACAATCAACCCTTCCTAAAGATAGGTAAGGGAGGTGATTGATTGAACCACAATGGTCTTTCTCCTTGTTGAGCCTTTTTTTCTTCCACAGATATGAACCACACTGGCCTTTTTCAATTCAGCTTCATTTCTCTTATAAATATTTTTTTATCAAAATATTTCAAGTGTGCTCTAAAAGCCCCCATTAGAGTCCCAAAATAAGAGGCTTTTACGGGGAGCGTAGTTTAAAGCGTTTTCCTAATTTATTACGGTATCAGAGCACATCGAGATTGATTGTCATTTTGTGTGGGATTTGCTCCAAGCCGGCCAGATCACCACTCATCACATTTGCATGTCTGAGCAATCTACGGATATGTTTACCAAAGCCCTTGTCAAGCAACAGTTTCAACTACTCATTGACAAGTTGAATATTATTGATCCACATGCTCCAACTTGAGGGAGAATATTACGATAGATATTAGTTTAATATCTTTTTTATCTTTCCATGTATATATTTTTCAATAAGATATAAATCTTGACTAACAAGATAATTACGATTGATATTAGTTTAGTATCTTTTTTATTCATCCACATGCTCCAACTTGAGGGGAATATTACGATAGATATTAGTTTAGTATCTTTTTTTATCTTTTCATGTCAACTTTTATATAGATATAGATGGTCAGAGAATCACTCCCGCCCATGTCCAATCCATCAACTCCCTTACCAGACAATCAACCCTCCCTAAAGATAGGTAAGGGAGCTAATTGATTGAACCTCACTGACCTTTCTCCTTCTTCTTGTTGAGCCTTTTTTTCTTCCACAGATATGAACCACATTGGCCTTTTTCAATTCAGCTTCATTTCTCTTATAAATATTTTTTTATCAAAATATTTCAAGTGTGCTCTAAAAGCCCCCATTAGAGTCCCAAAATAAGAGGCTTTCACGGGGAGCGTAGTTTAAAGCGTTTTCCTAATTTATCACGGTATCAAAGCACATCGAGATTGATTGTCATTTTGTGTGGGATTTGCTCCAAGCCGGCCAGATCACCACTCATCACATTTGCATGTCTGAGCAATCTACGGATATGTTTACCAAAGCCCTTGTCAAGCAACAGTTTCAACTACTCATTGACAAGTTGAATATTATTGATCCACATGCTCCAACTTGAGGGAGAATATTACGATAGATATTAGTTTAATATCTTTTTTATCTTTCCATGTATATATTTTTCAATAAGATATAAATATTGTCTAACAATATAATTACGATTGATATTAGTTTAGTATCTTTTTTATTGATCCACATGCTCCAACTTGAGGGAAATATTACGATAGATATTAGTTTAGTATCTTTTTTATCTTTCCATGTCAACTTTTATATAGATATAGATGGTCAGAGAATCACTCCCGCCCATGTCCAATCCATCAACTCCCTTACTAGACAATCAACCCTTCCTGAAGATAGGTAAGGGAGGTGATTGATTGAACCACAATGGTCTTTCTCCTTGTTGAGCCTTTTTTTCTTCCACAGATATGAACCACACTGGCCTTTTTCAATTCAGCTTCATTTCTCTTATAAATATTTTTTTATCAAAATATTTCAAGTGTGCTCTAAAAGCCCCCATTAGAGTCCCAAAATAAGAGGCTTTCACGGGGAGCGTAGTTTAAAGCGTTTTCCTAATTTATCACGGTATTAGAGCATATCGAGATTGATTGTCATTTTGTGTGAGATTTGCTCCAAGCCGGCCAGATCACCACTCATCACATTCGCATGTCTGAGCAATCTACGGATATGGTTTCCAAAGCCCTTGTGAAGCAACAGTTTCAACTACTCATTGACAAGTTGGACATTATTGATCCACATGCTCCAACCTGGTAGGCAAAGGCTTGTAATTTAAAGCGTTTTCCTAATTTATCACGGTATCAGAGCACATCGAGATTAATTGTCATTTTGTGTGGGATTTGCTCCAAGCCGGCCAGATACAAGTGCAATTGAGTGACTTACATATAGTGCACTATAGAACCCACTGGGTCTATGTCTGTCTAAATAAAAAATCCGAATTGAGCAGAACCACTGGCAATTTGAAGGATAGCTTTTACAAGAGTCAGAAAAGATGTCCAAACATGTCTGCTGCTAGTGCTTCACAACATCATTTTCCAGATTTTGCCTTTATACGAGCCCACTTTGAGTGGCTCGTTGGTGGCTTGAACGATGTCCAAATCGAGAAAGGTCAGCGCCGTTGGATTCATGAAACTTCAAAGTTTCATCGACTGAGGGTCGGGAAGGCTGCACTTTTTCACTGGAATCAGAGAAGTGATACGGGCAAACCCACAAGGCCCTGGTCCCGGACCATCGGGGTCGCCTATGAACCCTCCCGTATTTAATCAGGGCTACAGACCCATGCACTCCAACCCGGCCCATCTCAGGCCCAGGCCAAGGCCCATCTCCCAGGTTGGCCCAAAGCCAACCCAGACAGGTTGTTGCCAGGGGGGGTCGAACCCCTGACCTTTGGTATATCTCCCAACACTCTGGGGGATATGTCACCAATTGAGCTATAAAAGTGCACTTTTATAGCTCAATTGGTGACATATCCCCCAGAGTGTTGGGAGATATACCAAAGGTCAGGGGTTCGACCCCCCCTGGCAACAACCTGTCTGGGTTGGCTTTGGGCCAACCTGGGAGATGGGCCTTGGCTTGATCGGGCCTTGGCCTGGGCTTGAGATGGGCCGGGTTGGAGTGCGTGGGTCTGTAGCCCTGATTAAATACGGGAGGGTTCACATGCGACCCCGATGGTCCGGGACTAGGACCCTGTGGGTTTGCCCGTATCAAGAAGTGTCACGAACACAGCCCGACAGCACGTTGCTAAGGTATATATTTAAAAGGGTTTGGCAACACCGCGCAAGTAAAATAAGTTTAAAATGATCCTATAGAGAAATGTTGTCCAAACAGAGCACTTGTTTTTCGTAATATATAGCAACCAACAATGTATGAACAAAATTTCATCATTCGTGACAAAAATATTTACAACTTTCAGCAAACTCAACAACACCAATACACATGGCCGTTCCAACAATTTAGGATGCCCTATGCGACAAAATATAAAATATTATATATATACATTATTTTTAAATCAAAAAATATTTATGAGCAATGATTTTAATACATAACACTTTATTATTAAAAAGTGAACAATTCTACATAATTAGAACAATCACCAGTAAATATGTATCATTATAGTAAACTACTTTTTTTAAAGGTATAGTAAACTACTTAAAACTATTAATTTTAGAAAAATTAAGTGACATAAAATCCCGTTTTGTAAAAAGAAATTAAATATAAAAATAAAAATTAATTAAGACATAAGACATCTAGTACTTTATACTATATATTTATATCAACATTGGGTTGCTTATACTACTCAAAACTAATTTAAAACAACTTAATTTTAATTTATTAGAAAATGTACTTGGCAAGAAAAGTTAACTAATCTATACAGAATAATAAAGATAACAAAATTCTTATTTAACCATAACAAAAAAGAGTTCATTTATAATTTACACAATGGTTGATTGATTGTTGGTTTATACAAATTCCAAACCATTTTATTTACGGATGTAAAGTTAAATTTATAACAAATTTTTTATAGGGCCTACAAAAATTGGAAATTTGTACTACGTATTAGAATCACTAGTTTAGTTCTCGTGCAATGCACAAGATTTGAATTAAACTTATTATAAAGGCTCTAAAATTATTGATAGATAATAAAACTAATTTATCTTTTATTTAAATTTTTTAGTTTTGGGTTAAAAATGCTTTATAAATTGTGGGTTGAAAGTAATAAATGAAATTAAATAAGAGTAAATAATAAGAGAATTAGAAAATGTATCATCCAAATAAAGAAATAAAATAAAAATAAAATTAACAAAGCAAATAGGGAAATAAACGGATTTGCTATAATGGTAAAATAGAATTAGTAAAAATAAGAATAATTAGAAAAAGACACATGGCAAAATGAAAGAAATTGTGACAAGTGGCAAAATGAAGGAAATAGCGACATATGGCAAAATTGAGTTTTTCTTTAATAATTATATAGTAGATTCATTTTTCATGAAAAATAGTAGTTTGTTTCAAAAAAGAAATTAGTCTTCTTAATATAAAATACATATAAAATAGTCTTCTTAAATTGAAATATATAATAAGATTTGCAAAACTTAAAGCACATGGAAATAT
Source organism: Rheum nobile (assembly GCA_027886185.1). Lineage (NCBI taxonomy): Eukaryota > Viridiplantae > Streptophyta > Magnoliopsida > Caryophyllales > Polygonaceae > Rheum > Rheum nobile. The sequence continues at coordinate 5,716,701 of WOAB01000701.1, forward strand.
ATTATAATATAAAATAGTCTTATTAAATTGGAAACAAGATTAAAGATAAAATGGACAAAAAAAGCTTTTAAAAAGCTTTAAAATAGTCTTCTTAAATTGGAACCATATGCCCTTACCTGCAATTTTTTTGTTCCTCTCCTCTTTCTTCAATGTCGATCAGAGAGCACCCTCTTCCTTCAGCTTTCTTCAATGTCAATCAAATCAAATCAATTCCCAACTCCCCTACAAATGCCCCCTACAAACCCTTACAGATCGCGCTCAAAGAGAAAAAGAGAAGTGGTCTCGGCGGACCCCCCCCCCTCCAAATCGCGTCATCTGCGGACTCTCCCTCCAAATCGCCTCATCTGCGAGCTCCAAATCGGTTAGTTTTTGTGTGTTATCCAAATCGCCTCAGATGGGTCTTATAAATATTTTTTATCAAAATATTTCAAGTGTGCTCTAAAAGCCCCCATTAGAGTCCCAAAATAAGAGGCTTTCACGGGGAGCGTAGTTTAAAGCGTTTTCCTAATTTATCACGGTATCATAGCACATCGAGATTGATTGTCATTTTGTGTGGGATTTGCTTCAAGCCGACCAGATCACCACTCATCACATTTTCATGTCTGAGCAATCTACGGATATGTTTACCAAAGCCCTTCTCAAGCAATAGTTTCAACTACTCATTGACAAGTTAAACATTATTGATCCACATGCTCCAACTTAAGGGGAGATATTACGATAGATATTAGTTTAGTATCTTTTTTATCTTTCCATGTATATTTTTTTCAATAAGATATAAATCTTGTCTAACAAGATAACTACGATTGATATTAGTTTAGTATCTTTTTTTATTGATCCACATGCTCCAACTTGAGGGGAATATTACGATAGATATTAGTTTAGTATCTTTTTTATCTTTCCATGTTAACTTTTATATATATATATATAGATGGTCAGAGAATCACTCCCGCCCATGTCCAATCCATCAGCTCCCTTACTAGACAATCAACCCTTCCTAAAGATAGGTAAGAGAGGTAATTGATTGAACCACACTGGCCTTTCTCCTTCTTCTTGTTGAGCCTTTTTTTCTTCCATAGATATGAACCACACTGCCCTTTTTCAATTCAACTTCATTTCTCTTATAAATATTATTTTATCAAAATATTTCAAGTGTGCTCTAAAAGCCCCAATTAGAGTCCCAAAATAAGAGGCTTTCACGGGGAGCGTAGTTTAAAGCGTTTTCCTAATTTATCACGGTATCAGAGCACATCGAGATTGATTGTCATTTTGTGTGGGATTTGCTCCAAGCCGGCCAGATCACCACTCATCACATTCGTATGTCTGACCAATCTACGGATATGTTTTCCAAAGCCCTTGTCAAGAAACGGTTTCAACTACTCATTGACAAGTTGGACATTATTGATCCACAATAATGTCGAATGAAGGGAGGAACACTTGCTCCGTTAAACAATGCGACAATGTCTTGCGATAACAATGGTTGTCCTGACCATGACGTGGATGACATTGTTCGAAAGTTTTGTGATACCCCGTATTCTTGTAAGGTTATTTTGGGAATTTTGGAATTTTCCCGAGTACCCGTTGTGTACGTCGGATTTAATACAGAGAGTTTGAGACATTCTGTAATGTGCTATGTATCTGTAATATTTTTCTGAGTGAAATAATATACAGACAACATGCCTTGAATTTTAATTGTCGTTCACGTACGATAATTTTTATCCCGGTTTAATGTCATGTTCGTTCAAAGCTGAACGGGCGGGAAAAGCCTGTCACGGCGACCGCCGTAAAGTCACAGCGCCCGCCGTCCCAATGCTCGAGGAGGCAGCTGGTGTGCCACACCGCGGCGACCGCCGTAATTTACGGCGCCCGCCGTAATTGCCACCTTCGTTGTCCGGCAGTCCTTGCCCGTTGGTCGCCGGCGCGATTTCTGGCGAGCGCCGAACTAGCTTTAGGCCCATCGTTTTGGAGCTCCAGATGCTTGGCTATAAAAGGAGGTGTTGGGGGAGAGATTTGAGCCATCCCAAACACCGAACCTCTGCCAAATTGCCTCTCGCCGGAGTTTGTGCTTTTGTCGGAAATTCTGAAGCTTTCGTCGGTGTTGTTTGGTGGTGTTTCCAGAAGCCCTTTAGAAGCCGTTTGGTTGCCTTTAGAGGTCAGAACCCAAGCAAGGCGAAAAGGGGTCAAAACGCGCATCGTTTTGGTGAGATTTCTCTCGTCTCTGTCGTCCGTGTTCTTCACGGCGACCGCCGTGATGAATGCGGCGACCGCCGCCAAGAACAGCGACCGCCGCCAGTGCCCAGAATGCCATCGTGGCTTTGGCTTGGTTGGTTGTCGTCGTGGCGTCTTTCCTTTCGTGTTCTTTTGCCGTGTTTAGATTCGTACTGTTGTTATGTCGGATCTAACTTAGGGTTCTTTTATGGGTCAACTCGAAGGTTGTTGTGCTGTCGGAACTATACCCGTGTCGAGCCCGGAATCCAGTTGTCGTCGTTAGACTATTCTGCGGATTAAGGCAAGTGGCGGTTCGCTCTTGCTCATTCGTTCCATATTTACATTAATTATCAGTAGTTTATCTGAGTAATTAATTTGGAATGAATATTCTGTTTGTCTGGAAACGGTTTTGTTAAACTGTTTTGAAAATCATATAATAGGTTGTATATCTGTTAGAACAACGCTATTATCTGTGATCGCCTTTCGGGCCTTTATGTGGATTTATCCTGTAATTGTCATTGTGCTGTAACTGTTTAGTTAGCACTATTAAATAGGAACATTACTCAGACTCTGTCCAGTCGTTTCTTTATAATCTGGTATCGGGGTGGCTCGTCCCCATCTGGTACTATTCTAAGATCATGATCGGTCTCTTTCACAAGTGTGTAGAGACAGGACACTTAGCTGGTGTCACAAACCTTTCGGTGTATGTCACTCTCGACGAAACGTATACTAAGATGTGTCGTCCCATTGGTGGGGTACACATGTAAAAGTCTATAATGTGATGTGTGTTTTTGAAACATAATCAGATAAGTGCTACCTTGACGCACATAATTAATGAACGCTCAGCGAGTAGGGCAGCTAGGTGATAGTGCCACTAGGAAGACTCGTATTGACTTGAATGTAGTACGTCTTCTTTCCGATCTGGATTCGCTGAAAGGCGGTGAGGTTGGTCGTTGACTGAAGCATCTCAGTCAGTTTTAAATCATTGTTGTATGATTCTGTAACTTTCCAGATTTGTCATACTTCCTTAAAGACTCAATCTCTTGGAGTCTCTTTTCGAGTCGATTTCTGTGAAGATTCAGTCTTCCAGAATCTTCTCTTGTGCATACCTCTTGTTTATTCCAGTAGGAGTATGGTGGTTGACAAGCGTACTCGATTATTATTCGAGGGACGAGGAGTCTAACCTAATACGACTGCTTCGAACCATTCTGCTTTGTACCCTTGCTAGTCTATTCATTTAGACTAACCAACCAATATTTTCCCTTGCATGGTTGGCTGGTGTCATCCGTTCGATTCAGCACATCAGATCGAAAGTAGCTCAGAAGATTAGAAGGACTATGGAGTCGACGGTGGTTTTTAAACGTTTTAATTATTTCTTTAATCAGGTTGAGATCTTTTGGACAATGACTTTGGTTGTAAGGTGTTTTATGAGACTTCCGTTGTATTTGGTTTAAACTCTGTGTTGACCTATTCGGGATTGGGTTGTAATCCCGTAACTCATGTTTCCTTGACAATGTTATGTTTTGGATTGAATGCTTTGATCATTATGTATCATTAGTATTTCATGATTGTATTTAACCGGTAAAGCCTTGGGTGATCTCGGTAAGGAACACTGAGGTCACTGGCGGTAATACCTTTCCAAAAGGGTTAAGTTTTGGGGGTGTTACAAGTTTATATTTTCAATCACCTATTCATGTAAAATTTTGATACGACCTCCGTTATTTGTAGAAAGTAAATAACCAGACACTTTCACGTTGTACGGACCAAGACTAATATGGAAATCATTTTGCGTTACCGGTGGATGCAGGATATCAAACCTGCATGTAAATGTCAACGTAATAAATCAGATTTTGAGAGAACATTTAATCATAATATTAACATACTCGTACTTACATGATTAGAGAGGGAAGTAAATTGCAACAAAACTTTTTGTTCAGATTTGAAGTATCTGGTAGGCAAAGGCTTGTAATTTAAAGCGTTTTCCTAATTTATCATGATATCAGAGGACATCGAGATTGATTGTCATTTTGTGCGGGATTTGCTCCAAGCCGGCCATATTACCACTCATCACATTCGCATGCCTGAGCAATCTACGAATATGTTTACCAAAGCCCTTGTCAAGCAACAGTTTCAACTACTCATTGACAAGTTGGACATTATTGATCTACATGCTCAAACTTGAGGGGGAATATTACGATAGATTTAAGTTTACTATATTTTTTTTTATCTTTTCATGTATATATTTTTCAATAAGATATAAATCTTGCCTAACATAATAAATCTGTAAACTATATATTGTTCATGTGACCTATGAAACAAGTAAGAAATTAGTTTTTCAATTTTATCTCCTCTCTAATTCTTATCATGGTATCAGAGCGGGTTCCGGGTCTGGGTCCGTTTTCTAATTTATCTAAGCTTAGCCCGCCATATGGCTGCCGGAGATATACGGAGTCTGGCGACCCAAGGTGCGCAGCAGTTGGCCTGCGAGGGTGTGGGTGCGACAGTCGGCGAGAGTAGAACTCCATTGGAGGCTTGTCTTTGTCGTTTACACTTCGTCTTCAACCTCCTCCTTCACATCATATAATCCAATATTAAAGGGAATGCACCGCGTAAACCCTAACATTGAAAAGCAGGGAAGAAATATCACAAACAGGTGGGAAGTGTAACATACCAATTTGTACGGAAATTTAAACCCAAAGGATCAGCAGGGAAGAAGTGAAATTTTAACTCAAAGGAGCTCGTCATATTGCTATTTGTTGGTTTTTTCCGATTATGGGAGCGTAGTTTGATTCCTGGTTTTTTGGTAGATTAGCATCTAGTGGATCAATTCAATTAACATGGGAGGGTTGCGTATCAATCTAGTTTGATTCTTGGTTTTCTGGTAGATTAGCATCTGGGAGCGTAGTTTGATTCCAGGAATTGTGTGTGAAGCAGTTTGCGAAGAGGCTAGAGTATCAACCTGGTTTTCTGGTAGATTAGCATCCTGTGGGGATGTGCGAACATAGGAGGAATATGCACTTAACCTGCATATATATCAATATATGTTATCCGACTAGCTTGATATTTTCATTCTCTGAATTTTATTTTTATAAATTAAAGTGGTGGATATGTATATCTTGAACCATAGAGTTACAACAGACTTACAAGCCATAATAAAATATTATATTGTTTGACTCAAAATTTGATAATTTCATAAACAAGATCAATTCAATTTACATGGCAAACTTTGAGCTTATTCATATCGGTGTTTTATATAGACTTATTTAAAATGTAACATAAATAGTTGTTTATAGTATGATTTATTTACAAACAATTTCACAAGTTATTTCATCAAATAATTTAACAATATAGTGATTAAAAAATGAACAATAGACCATTCACATCATTTAAAATTCTATTATTATTTAATGAATACTCAAATCAAAACAATAATATAGGGGCACATGAAAATCACGAACAAACAAAAATTACACGTACCAAATTAAAAGCTAATTAAGGAGTTGAAAAAAACATAGAATGCTCTAGGCAATATAATTTGGTAACGTCCACCGACATAATGGACAACATGTCCAGTTTCATACCACATTCGAATACATGTGGAATGAAAAACGTGTAGGCATGGGAGACGTGATAAGACGGCATTATCTTCAAATGGAAGTTGACATATTGGACATTCACCGGCATGATGTTGAACATATTGCAACACATTTTCAATGTTAATAGGTGACAAAATATCATCTTCGTCATCCGAAAGTGTGATAACTTCTGGCCATGTCCTTATTTTCAGCAAAATTGTTGGTGCAACGTAGTAGTTGTTGTAATCATAATCATCACATAAACAATTTTTTATATACGTTTGCAAGAGCTCGGTTGCACAATAATGTTGAATGAAAGGAGGAACACTTGCTCCGTTAAACAATGCGACAATGTCTTGCGATAACAATGGTTGTCCTGACCATGGCGTGGATGACATTGTTCGAAAGTTTATATTTTCAATCACCTATTCATGTAAAATTTTGATACGACCTCCATTATTCGTAGAAGGTAAATAACCAGACACTTTCACGCTGTACGGACCAAGACTAATATGTAAATTATTTTGCGTTACCGGTGGATGTAGGATATCAGACCTGCATGTAAATGTTAACGTAATAAATCAGATATTTGAGCGAACATTTAATCATAATATTAACATACTCGTACTTACATGATTAGAGAGGTAAGTAAATTGCAATGAAACTTTTAGTTCAGATTTGAAGTATCTGGTAGGCAAAGGCTTGTAATTTAAAGCGTTTTTCTAATTTATCACGGTATCAGAGCACATCGAGATTGATTGTCATTTTGTGCGGGATTTGCTCCAAGCCGGCCAGATCACCACTCATCACATTCGCATGTCTGAACAATCTACGGATATGTTTACCAAAGCTCTTGTCAAGCAACAGTTTCAACTACTTATTGACAAGTTGGACATTATTGATCCACATGCTCAAACTTGAGGGAGAATATTACAATAGATATTAGTTTACTATCTTTTTTACCTTTTCATGTATATATTTTTCAATAAGATATAAATCTTGCCTGACAAGATAAATTTGAAAACTATATATTGTTCATGTGACCTATGAAACAAGCAAGAAATTATTTTTCCAATTTTATTTCCTCTCTAACTTATCAGGGTATCAGAGCGGGTTCTGAGTCTGGGTCAGTTTTCCTAATTTATTTGAGCTTAGCCCGCCATGTGGCATATATGGGTTAGCTCGTTTGGCTTGTCGATCTTAAGACATTGTTTGGGCTTAGCCCGCCATAAGAGGTGATATGGGCTGACCCGTTTGGCTTGCCGGCCTTATGGCATGTTGTCAAGTGTCAATTGGGTCAGCCCAGTTGCACTTGAGGAGGCGTGTGAAGATTAACATCCCATATTGAAAACTTGAGAATAAAATGGCTAGTATATAAACTTATTGGATTACTCCTCCTATAGCCAACTGGTTTTGAGATGGAATCCCACTTAGCTTATGTGTTGGACAGGGCTTTAATGCGCATGTGCGCACAGATTGACACGTCCTCACGTCTATTGCCCCATCGGACTTTATCATGGTATCAAAGCACATCGAGATTGATTGTCATTTTGTGTGGGATTTGCTCTAAGTCTGCCAGATCACCACTCATCACATTTGCACGTCTGAGCAACCTGTAGATATTACGATAGATATTAGTTTTATATCGTTATTTATCTTTCCATGTATATATCTTTCAATAAGATATATATCTTGCGTAACAAAATAAATTTATAAAATATATATTTTCCCTATGACCTCTAAAACAAGCAATGAATTATTTTTCCAATTTTATATCCTCTCTAATTCTTATCATGGTATCAGAGCGGGTTTTGGGTCTGGGTTCGTTTCCTAATTTATCTGAGTTTAGCCCGCCATGTGGCATATATGGTCTAGCTCGTTTGACTTGTCGGTCTTAAGACATTGTTTGGGCTTAGCCCGCCATAAGGGGGTGATATGGGCTAGCCCGTTTGGCTTGCCGGCCTTATGGCTAGACATGGCAAAATCTGACCTGATCCGAGAAAACCGCCCGGACCGCCCGACTCAAGACCCAACCGATATCCGAAAAATAAAATAAAATCAATATCTAAAACCAACCCGATCCGACACGATTTGACCCGAACATAAAAGCAACCCGGTTTAAAAACATACTGAACCCGCTTATATCCGAATAGACTACTCTATTGTCAACCCGAAACTCGATCAACCCGAACCTGAAACAACCCGAAACAACCCGAAACAACCCGACACCCGAAACAACCCGACACCCGAAACAACCCGAACCCGAAACAACCCGAACCCGAAACAATCCGAACCTGAAATAACCTAAACCCGGGACAACATGAACCCGATTATACCTGAACCCGTAACAACCCTATTATACTTGACACCCAAAATATCCGAACTCAATTATACCCGAACCCATAACAACCCTATTATACCAGACGATTCCCTCTGCAGCGGTATAACTATCTAAAAGCATCCTACATTTCATCAACTCATTTAACATAGAACCTACATTACATTAGTCATAACACGTTACATTTATCACATTGCCTCACATCTAAGGGTCCACATCTCATCAGTGGCCAGTTTGCAAAGAGACTTTTAAAACTGAATGTAAAATGATGTATTAATGCATCCGATACAATATATATACAGAGTAGACACTACTGGAAAACGCGGTCATAGCCACGACATTAGCCACACCCGCAACCTAAAATTTAGCCACGAAACGTTTTAGCCTCAACCTTTGCAACAAAACTACTCATAAAGCTATATATCCTTGAAGACAAGAAATTCAGAAAGAAGGGATATCAAATCCTCAAATCATAGACCAGAAGTTGCAAGCGGTCACTAAATAGGAAATTGGGCATTTTTGTATCAGATCAAAAAGCTATATGCACACACAAACTTAATAGACTAGCAGTAATCATACAACCACAAAAAATCATGAAATGGAGAACTATAGAACAACAACATGAAGAGTAAAAGGGAGCGCAGGATGGCAGACCGAATCCAAACAAGCAGTCACAACAAATAGAATTGAAGTGATATCAAGAAAATGTGAAAGTTCGACCAAGTTCATCTGTTCAATCCGATTAATCTATTTGACCCAGAAATACACATTTCATAATCTAGCACAGTGTGTCAAGAAAACAAAAGATAAAGGGAAAGAAACAAATTCATTTGTTCGACCAAATTCATCTGCAATATACTCAAAACCACATTCCAGACGGTGGGGAACAAATTCATCTGCAATATCAGAAAACCCAAAGCCAAAAGAACAACTACATCTACAATATACTCAAAACCTACCGCAACAGTAGGAGACGGAGGTGGACAGACGATGATGAATGAGGTAGAGACAGTGGGGAACCAAGCGGAGACGGTGGGGAGCACGGCGAGACGATGAGGAGGGTGAGGCGAACTGATGCGGGGAGGAAGAGATTTCTAGGGTTACATGTGAAAGAGGGTTGAATGAGTGAATGAGAGCCGGGAGAGGATTTTGGGTTATCAGGCCCAAGTAAATATTAAGCAATGAAAAAAAAGGCGGTATAAAGTATATTGATTGGAGGGAAAAAAATTATGTCGCCAATTTCGACTTTCCGCCTTTAAATGTGTATTTTGTAAATTAGCTAATGTAAATTAACTAAATTAGGTAATAAATTAACCCTAAATCAACCCTAATAAGCCTAAGTAGAAAACCTAACCCCGTCTACCGCAAGCAACGAGAGAACAGATTCAAGACATATCAACAATAAATAAATTAACTTTTAAAAATTGGGCAAGAAATTATAACTCACTTTTTTATTGTGAGAATTTGGTTAAAAATCATCTTCATCATCTTCATTTTCGATATCGGAGTCCTCTTCGTTACTTTCGACATCAAATGCTTCTTCTTCAAAACAAGTTGGATCATTTAGATTTGTAGGCAATGAATGAATTGATGACCTTGCGAATCCATCAACCTCAAAGTCGTCTGGTTGTAATGGTTCAAAATCCATTGGTTGAGCAAAATCAGATGATTTTTAAAGTTAAATAGTCTTATTATTTGATTTATATGTAACATGTTTATTTTTAATAAATTTTTAAGAGTTGATTTAAACATGTATTATATGTAATTGCTTTGTATAAATAATAAATTGAATTACTCAAATATGTACTATTGGACCTTCTTAATATTCAATTGACTCAACTATATACTATATATAAATATATAATATGTGTAGTACATATAGTATATATATATACACTACAATATATAGCATGTAACATATAACATATTTGCATATCTGGATATGTATATATATACTAACATATAGCATTTTGTATATATATACTACATGTATAGCATATAGCATTTTGTATATATTATATATACTACATATATAGCATATAACATTTTGTATATATATATAGTATATAGCATATCTGCATATGGTATATGTATTATGTATATATATATTACATATATACTATATATGTAGTATATAACATATATATATATACTACATATATAGCATATAGCATATGATATATATACACAGATATATTGTATATATAAAATGGCTAGTGTCAATTGGGTCAGCCCAGTTGCACTTGAGGAGACGGGTGAGGAATAACATCCTACATTGGAAACTTGAGAATAAAATGGCTAGTATATAAACTTTTTGCATTACTCCTCCTATAGCCAACTGGTTTTGGAATGAAACCCCATTTAGCTTATGTGTTGGGTAGAGCTTTAACGCGCATGTGCGCACATACTGACACGTCCTCACGTCTATCATCCCACAAGGCTTTATCATGGTATCATAGCACATCAAGATTGATTGTCATTTTGTGTGGGATTTGCTCTAAGCCGGCCAGATCACCACTCATCACATTTGCACGTTTGAGCAACCTGCAGATATGTTTTACCAAAGCCCTTGACAAGCAACAATATTAACTACTCATTGACAAGTTGGGCATTATTGATCCACATGCTCTAACTTGATGGAGAATATTACGATAGATATTAGTTTAATATCGTTATTTATTTTTCCATGTATATATAAGATATATATATATATCGTCTAACAAAATAAATTTGTAAACTATATATTTTCCCTATGACCTCTAAAACAAGCAATGAATTATTTTTCCAATTTTATATCCTCTATAATTCTTATCATGGTATCAGAGCGACTTTCAGGTCTGGGTTCATTTCCTAGTTTTTCCGAGCTTAGCCCGCCATGTGGCGTATATGGGCTAACTCGTTTGACTTGTCGGTCTTGAGACATTGTTTAGGCTTAGCCCGCCATGAGGGCGTGATATGGCCTATTCCATTTGGTTTGCCGGCCTTATGACATGTTGTCAAGTGTCAATTGGGTCAGCCCAGTTGCACTTGAGGAGGCGTGTGAGAAATAACATTCCACATTGAAAACTTGGAAATAAAATGGCTAGTATATAAACTTAGTGAAATACTCCTCCTATAGCCAATTGGTTTTAGGATGGAACCTTACTTAACTTATGTATTGGGCTTTAACACGCATGTGCGCACAAACTAACACGTCCCCACGTCTATCTGCCCATGAGACTTTATCATGGTATCAGAGCACATCGAGATTGATTGTCATTTTGTGCGAGATTTGCTCCAAGTCGGCTAGATCACCACTCATCACATTCGCACGTATGAGCAATTTGTGTATTTTTTTTGATGAAGTAAGAATTCGAAGTGAACAACTTCGAGAGGCCAGAAACTGGCAACCGGATTAACCGTCAATACAACAACACACAAGAGAAGAAAAAACAAACAACAAACGAAACAAACTAAGGCAAGACAAAGCAAAAAAGCCTAGAAATGAGGTGAGTAAAACACAAACAACCGCTGCGCCGCCGGAAGGATGGTCATCCTCATCCTCTACCATGCCGGAACTACAACTCGATTCATCATCTAGACAAGCTTCATCAACCAAAGAAAGTCTCGCAACCGAACCGGAAACAACGGGTCAAAAACAAAAAAAGAAGGAGATTGAGGGCTCAAATGAACCCGAACAGAACCACTTCATTTCCCCTCCTCCTTTTCACCCCCAAACCACCACTGTAACCGAATATCGAAACCAAAACAGAGGAAGCGAAATCCCAAAACAGGAGGAGTACAAGTTTGAGAAGGAGGCGGGAGGGGGTTCGCCGGCGTCTTCCCGGAGAAGGCGAAGGTGAGGCGACTTCCCGGCAAAGGTCAAAAACTCCATCGCCAACACAAACGCAGCCATCGGCGGCGGCGTCGGGGCTCGGACGGAGCGGGGGCTCGGTCGGAGCGGGTGGGAATGGTTCGGACCATGGCGGGATCTGGGCTTGGTGCTCGCGGACCATCGAAAACCGCGGCGTCGGCGGGGCTCGATGCAGAGCGGGGGCTCGGTCGGAGCGACGGAGGTTAGGGCTCGGTCGGAGCGGCGGTGTTAGGGCTCTCTTCAACAACCCAACCAAAGGCTAGGGCCGGTGTTGGATCTGGGCTTGGTGCGGTGGAAGCTCCGACGCCGGCGACGGGTCACACCGGCCATTGTTGGCTAAGGGCGAACAGTAGAGCGGCGGTCGGCCATGGCTGGGAAAAGCTAAGGGGGAGGCTCGATGGAGCAGTTGTACCAGGGGGCCAGTTGAAGAGATTTTTTTTGGGGGGGAGGGGTCTAGGGCCGGCGAAGGCGCCCTCCATGGGAGCGTTTTTCTGTTCTTCTTCTGTTAGTTATTCAGCAGTAGCAATCTGTGTATATGTTTACTAAAGCCCATGATAAACAACAATTTCAACTAGTTAGGTATTATTGATTCACATGCTCTAACTTGAAGGAAAATATTACGATAAATATTAGTTTTTATATCTTTATTTATCTTTCCATATATATGTCTTTCAATGAGATATATATATCTTGTCTAACAAGATAAATCTATAAATTATATATTGTATTTATGACATATAAAATAAAATAAAAAATATTTTCTCTTAAAAACACAGAATTACAAAAAAACATATAATTCAAATACAAAATAAAAATAAATAATTCACCTTAATCTTTTATCTTACATCTTATAACATTACTTTGTTTTTCCTTTTTAGATTGTTTTTTTACTCGACTTGCGATTGGGTATATGGTGGAAATTTAAAGAAGTTGAGGATTATTTACGTCAAGGAATTTCAAAAGAAACATTCTGAAGAAGCACCCACGATTACTTTTCGGCGCATAGGCATTTTTGCCGTTTAGCGCATAGGGCTCGAGCGTAACGTGTGGGCCCATTTCACACGTTACGTGTGACAGTGATCCACACGTAACGTGTGGGCCCATTTCACACATTACGTGTGAAAGTGATCCACACGTAACGTGTGGTGTAATATTGTATATTATATTGTATGATTATATTATACTTTAGGGTATTTGTGTATGTCATATTATTGTATATTTTTAGTATTTATTTGTGGTTCAATGTTGAATTATTAATTATTTATATATATTATAATGTTACGTGTATGAATGTTGTATCATATTATTGTTTATTTGTACTATTTATTTATTTATCTAAAAACCCTAAAAAAATACCCCAAAATAATCAACATAGAAGATAGAATAGAATTTTTCATTACGTTGGATGACTACAACCACATTTAGCTCACAATACAAGAAATAATACAAGTTCTTCATAAACTTAGAAAACCTAGCACAAAATAAATGACATCGCCTAGTTGCGTTTGAAGAAATTAGGATAGTCTCTGGTAAAACTTTGCGACATATCATGTCTCTGCTCCCTACAAAGGTTGATAGTACGTAAACAACATTACACAATAGATACAACATCAAGGCAGTATACGATGTACATCATTATATAGTTTGAGATTATACCTACGCATCTTATCCAGATCTTGTAAAAGTTCTTGATTTTGCTTAACAAGATCTTGATTTTGCTTAACAAGATCTTGATTCTCCTTAACAAGATCTTGTTTTTCCCGCCATTGTTGTCGAATAACCGCGTGTGCCCTGTCCTCGTACATAGAATCAATATTCTTCCTGTATAAACACCCCAGTCTTGGGCATTCCCAATACCTCCTTCCGTAGTTCCACTGCAAATCCCAAGTACGGACAATGGTTTTCAAATTACACTCGCATTGTGGAGCACTTATTTGTTGATGGTGCCTATTTGGGTTTGATGATGATTCGGATGAAGATGCCATTATTTGTTGTAGTGCTTGGTTTCCTACAAATTCATTAATATGAAAAGGCCAATTAGGGTTACTAAATTGAAAGAAACTGGAAGAAGAAGTTTACCCACAAATGAATCTTCAAGCCCCGCCTGTGTTGGACTTGTTGTAGTGAACAAACAACCCTAATGCATCTTAAATCGAAATAAACTAGAAGAAGAAGCTTACCCACAAATGAATCTTCAAAACCCGCTTGTGTTGGACTTGTTGTAGTGAACAAACAACCATAATGCCTCTTATATAGTGAAATGATATGTGTTTGACAGCTAATCTACAGCTATATACAACTGTATACAGTTGTAGTATATAATGACCTCAACCACTAGCATTAAAGACCTCAACCACTAGCATTAAAGACCTCAACCACTCTTATCCTAATAACCCTAAACCCTAAATCCTAAATCGTAAATCCTAAACGCTGACCCTAACCCTAAACCCTAAGCGTAACCTCATTAGCCTAAACTCTACCCCAATACCATAACCCTAAACCCCCAAACAGTAACGAAACCCTAAACCCTACCCTACCTACGCCTAAACCCTAAACCCTATGCTACACGTTATGTGTGGAAGAGGCTCACACGTAACGTGCCAAGATTCCAAACTCGTTACGTAGGGATGTTCATCGGTTTCGGTTTTTTTCGGTTTTGGACCGAACTGAACCGAATAAACCGAACCGAAACCGAACCGATTTAATTCGGTTCGGTTTTCGGTTTTGAAAATATTACATTTCGGTTCGGTTCGGTTCGGGTTTGGTTTAAACCGATTTAAAAAAAGATTTTTATCAATAGAAAAATAATAATAAAAAAAAAAACGGAACCGCTCGCTGAAGTGCTGACTGTTGAGGTTCGGGTTCGGTTTTGTTCCATCAGGGATGTTCATCGGTTTCGGTTTATTCGGTTTTTGTTCGGTTTTTCGGTCTATTCGGTTTTCGGTTCACAATCGGTTCACATATTTTTCACTGTTCGGTTTGTTCGGTTTTAACCGAAACCGAACCGAACAAAACCGAACCGAACCCGAACCGAACCTATTTTAATCGGTTCGGTTTTCGGTTCAGATTTTTCGTGATTTCGGTTTCAGTTTTGTTCGGTTCGGTTCGATTCTGGACCGATGAACACCTCTATCGTTACGTGTGCAATGGGTTGACCTGTAACGTGTGGTGTAGTCTATAAAAAAACGCATTGAATTAACCGTCTTGTCCCCACCTAACTGTAATAATGACCCGTCTTCTTCCTCGGCTAACACCCATTTCGAACCCATTTCGAGCCTAAACCCTCATTTGAAACACTCACAAATTCTTGTTTTGCACTCTCAATATTTGTAAAAAAAATGGACAATCCGAACACCAACGAGTATTGGAGCAACAATGGGGAAGATATTGATATACCGAATGAGGTAAATTCTATTACGTAACCCTAAAGTTCTCTTTTTGTTGTTGTTTTGAGCATGTTTAAAGTTTTTAGCTTGATGGTTAGGATTTTGAGAGCTATGATAGTTGTTGTTTAGGGTGTTAGACATGATATTTATTGTTTAATATTAAGGATCTCATTTTATTGTTTAAGGGATTAGAAACAAAGATTGAGCATTGTTTAGGGTTTAGGGTTGCGAAGTTGCTGTTACATTGAAGAACACACATTACGGGTGAATAGTGATAACACATTACGTGTGGATGTCTTCCACACATAACGTGTGAAGCTCTCCCACACGTTACGTGTGAAATAACGTGTGAAATCACCACCAGAAACCAGTGTCATTCTGTAATATGGCACAGTTTGTCACTAACCGTGCCATTTTATAATTAGTGCACTATACTGATGAGATGATTTCATGTGTATGCAGGAGAACTATTATTTATATGAGGGGTTAAACAATATTTCCCTCAATGACTGGAGCACCCCGGAGAAGACATTTCCAGTTTGGGAAACGCCTCAAAAGCTTCAGAATTGGAACACGTTTCCTCTAGAAGCATCTTTATCTTATGCTACCCCACAGTTTTGCTTTCCATCACTACACACACAGCCTCAGTTTAGTGTACCACCGGAGGAGGATGTTTATGTCTCTGCGGATTATTGGAGCTTCTTTACAACGGATAAAATCTGGGAGTCTAGAGAAGAAGCATTTTTGTGGGCGCGGGAGAAGGCTATGTGTAAACACTTCTGCATCAAAAAGTGGAGGAATAAACCTTCCACCCCTTCGACCCTTGAGGGGACTTGGTTACCGTGTGATAGGCATGGACAAAACGTGCCTAAAGGAGCTGACCAAGTGAGAGACATCACAAGGTCGAAGAAGTGTGGGTGTCCTTTCATGTTGAGGCTGAAAGAAGGGTCGAAGGGATTGTGGAGGATCATTGTACAACATGGAACTCACAATCATGTCATAGCAAATAATTTGTATGGTAGTGCACTAGCTGGGCGACCAAGCGCTGAAGAGAAGGAGATTATTAGGGTGATGACGTTCAACCATTGCAAGCCACAAAAGATTCATACTACAATCCATTCGTCCCCTGGCAATTTGACCAAGATGAAGCAAGTATACAACATAATGCATGAGATAAGAAAGAAGGGCATGAAAGGAAGAACAGTTGTGCAACAGTTCTTCTATGAGTGCAATGAGAAGGGATATTTCATGGAGCATAGATTCAACAAGGAGACCAACAAGATAACGAATATCTTCTTCGCAAGCCAGGATCAGTTGTCGTTGCTGAAGGCATTTCCGTACATTGTGCTGTTGGACTCTACATATGCAACTAACTGGTTAGTAACATACATATGTATTATACTCTTCATTTGTTCATGTCAAGGTTAGGATGCCATAATATTTCATATATGATTATGTGTGCAGCTACAATTTGCCCTTCCTTGAAATTGTCGGCATCACATCTGTTTGGAAAAACTACAATATTGCCGAGGCGTTTCTGGAGAAGAAGGACGAAGACAGTTACAAGTGGGCCATAGAGCAACTTGCAAAGATGTTTGTCAAGGTGCAACGAGCACCCACATGTTTAGTAACTGATCGGGAAAAGGCGTTGATGAACGCCTTAGAGAAGCAGTTTCCAGAAGCCAAATTCCTCCTATGTAGGCGGCATGTGAGGAAGAATATTGAAGACTTCGGGAAGAAGGCCATGGATAAGTTTAGGGGCACAACATTTTCCAACGACTGCATGAAACTCTTCAAGGAAACGACCATACAAGGGTACGAAGCATCACTCTGGAAGCTGAAGTGTGATTGGAAGAAATCTCCAAAATGTCTCCTGATAGCTTTATTTTCAGTCGTTCACACTATCAAAGTAATCCTAATATGCAACTAGAGTATAGCATGCAAGTAGGGAATCGTACCCAAGGGAGTTAAAATGTCAATTTTAATGTAACTACTAATTTATCAACTTTAAAGAACAAATGGGGGGGGGGGGGATTTGGTTTTCTACTAAAACTACTCAATTGCAATAGCACAAAAATCAGATTAAACAATGGGAGAAAGAGTTTCACCTAGCAAGTTTCCACACATCAATTAACCAAGTTGCAATTCGGTTCATTTCATGTTCATCATAATCCTATGGATTTGTCCCAATTCTGATTTTTTGTATATTAACAATCCAACCGGTCTTGCTAATACTTACTAATTGAAAACCTAGAAGACCTCCTAAGTTGATTCAATCAATAGCATAGGGCATAAGAAATAATGGATTGCAAGCAAAGACTCAACACCTCAAGTATGACATGCAAATCAATTTCCTTTTCACAATTGAATTCAATATACCAATTTCATGCAATTGTGATTGCTACAAGTGATTAGGGATTCCACCGTCTATCCCTATTCTAGCAATTAGAAAACTATAAAATCGAACTAGGATGTCAATCTAGCCAACAATATAGAAATCCGAATTATGCTCAAGGAAATCAATACAAAAATCCAAAGGGACGAACAAGAGATAAAACCTTACAACTGAATTAATCGAGTGCTTCCACGCTAGGCAAAACAAGGGTCTTAGTTCCGGTTCATGTTCTTCACACAATTCAAATCCAAAAGAGAGACAAAAAGAAAAACTAGAAAATTGTTCTTGAGAGAGAAAGAAAAGGAGAGAGAGAGAGTGGAATGTGACGGATCAATCACTGCACAAAAACGTGCCTTCTAAACCGAAAACAATAAAGTCTCCATTAATTCAGAAAAACGAAACGTCAAGCAAAAAAGGAAAAACGGGAAAAGTTCAGTCGCGCCGAAACCGCGACCAACCGCGATCGCTTCCGCTCGCGGTTTTGCCTCGCCAACGTTCTGGAGCCCCTGGAGAAATAACGGCGACCGCCGGCGATCGCCGCCGCCCGCGTCAGCCCGCCGCCGCCCGCGTCAGCCCGCGTCCGTGTGCCCAGCCCGCGGTTGCTCGCGTCGACCCGCGTCCACAACTTATGTATCTTCGAGCTTCGAGCTTTGTCTTCTACGTGTAAGTGCATCCAAAACGTCCACAATGTAGCTCCGCACCACAACCATCAACTTAGCTCCAAAACCGAGCCAAAGTCTCCACAATAATATGCTAATAACTACTAGTTGCACTATGTAAAATACCGCTTATCAAATTCCCCCATACTTAAACCTTGCTCGTCCTCGAGTAAGCTAAAAGAAAACTCACTCCTCCAATCAGCACACAGGTTTCAGAAAGTATAAGAGAACATGATACTAGTAATTACAAGACTAAACACTTCGCCTCCAAACAACCAAAAATGAGCAATGCATATAATCTAATCCTAGCTCCAATCTAGCTCCTTATCGCTCCATGAGTGATCCTACCCGAACTCCTTATAACACCACTTCTTATGACGCCAACGCCAGAATGATCCTAAAAATTCACTCTTTTTTCTTTGCACTCATTCTGCCTAGGCGCCCTTTCGGGTTTTCACCTAGCCACTCATTTCATTTTGCTAGATATCTCACATATTGCTCACATCACTCAAGTCCATTTTTTGCACCAACCTAGAGTCGGTCGGACTATCTGCTTTTTACCTGAACTTTTCAGCTCATCCCAGGATTTTGATTGCCTTTTTTTTTCCTCATATTTTTGGCTTTTTCTATTTCAAATTTTTTTTTTTTCAAAAATTCATACATATGCCAAACACAAATAAACAACACCCTAAAACATGTGAATACATTCTCTCCCCCATACTTAAACATGGCATTGTCCTCAATGTAATGAAAGACAAAGTAGAAGCACGGGGAAAGAAAAAACAGAAGACTCACATACAAGACCGGATGGTCTCCCTCCAATGAAGCACAAGGTGTGGTAGAAGTGGGATGAGCTCAATGATGATCCAATAATGCACAGCTCATCCATGACAAGGGGTAACATAGAAGAACCCCAAAATTGCCAACTCCCTAAAAGGTTCTGAGCACAAACCTGTGATCGCAGTTTGCAACCTACAATCACAAGCTCTTCTTCGGGGAACGCCAATCTCGCATCACTCCAAAACTCATTTTTGCCTCAACCTGGTCTTGAGCGAGTCACCTTCTTTTTGCCTATGCGGCCCTTTCGGGTTTTCCGCACATCCAAGGATTTTTTTTTTTTATTTTTTATTTTTTTATTTTTTTTTTAATTAATAGGAAGACTTACAGCGGGGGAAAAACCGCGAGTGACCGCGATCGCGGGGGGTCGCGGTTTTGGCTGCAGAATGCAGCTGCACCTGCGCTTCGGGCGTCCTTCCCTAACCTCAAAAATGCTAAAAATGACAGTTAAAAAAAGAAACAAAAAGAAAAAATAAAATAAAGCATCTCAAACCTCGGGTTGCCTCCCGAGAAGCGCCTTAGTTAACGTCGTGGCTCGACTCAATGGTGCTCAAACCTCAATCTATGTCATCAGGTCCCTTAGGAACCCTCTCATTTAGCACCTCCTTCTTGAACCATTCATGGAAAGGTTTAAACCTTAGACCATGCTTCTTGATATTTGAATCCTTCGGCGGCTCCTCCATCTTAACCTTCTTGGTTGCCTTCCCCCCATACTTGGATTGATCAGGGGGGGTGTTTAAACTCAACTTTTGGGGCCTGCACAAAAGAAGAAAGGAGCTTCTCGCTCGGCACTATTAGTTCCATGGGGCCAATGCCCAAAAGAGAATCCTCTATCATAGGTTGCAATTCATCCAAAGGGTTAGGACTCATTACATCAACAAAGTTTAAAGAGGCATCAACGACGGGCTTCATATCATATATGTTATATTCAACTTCATCCCCATCAAATTCCATAGTTAATTTCCCACTATTAACATCAATTTTTGTTTGTGCCGTTTTCATGAAAGGCCTTCCTAACAGTATAGGTGCCGCATACTTGTCATGTTCCATATCCAACACAAAAAAATCAGCAGGAAATATCAAATCACCTACCATGACAAGAACATCTTCAATCACTCCCTTAGGATACACATTAGACCTATCAGCTAGTTGAACAACAATTCCGGTCTCATGCAAAGGTCCTAATCCTAGGGATTCATACAAAGAGAAAGGCAAAACATTGATAGATGCACCAAGATCAAGCATAGCATTTTCAATTCTTGTATCACCTATCACACATGGAATGCTAAACATGCCCGGATCACCACACTTTTTAGGCATTCGCCTTTGAAACACCGCAGATACATGCTCACTAACTTTGACCTTTTGTTTCCCTTTCAATTTTTGATTCCTTTTAATAGTGCAGATTTCTTTCAAGAACTTAGCAAACCGAGGAATACTCTTGACCAATTTAAGCAAAGGAATGTTTACCTGACACTTACTGAAGGTCTCGAATATCTCATTGTCACTCTCCGGTCTTCTAGTATCCTTCAACGCCTCAGGGAAAGGCGGGACCGGCTTCTGAGAGCAAAGCGGTGGAAAGCTCGGACGAACATAGTCATCAATGGAAGCTGGGTCCAAACCGCGGGTGAGGGCGGGTAGACGCGATCGCGTCTCCTGAGTGGTGGTTCCTGGCGCTGAACCGCGGGTGGCCGCGGGTCCACGCAATCGCGTATCTTCCATGGCTCCATCTTGGCTGCCCTCTGGTGAATAACGGCCAGTGGCCGCGGGTGACCGCGATCGCCGCCGCTGTTCCAGTGGTTCATCATCTTCAAAACCGCGATCGCGGTAGGTCGCCTCGGATCGCCGTTTCCTGTTTTCAGTTGGTTCAGAACCGTCTTGCACTTCACCCTGTTCAGCATAAGGGTTCAATAGCTTCCCACTCCTCAAGGTAATGGCACTCACATTCTCCCTCGGGTTGACTACCGTTTGTGACGGAAATTTTCCCGACACATGAGCCTCTAGATTACTCACAGATTGAGCAATTTGTGCCACTTGTCTCTCAAGATTCTGAATGGAAGACTTTGTTTCAGCATCCTTCTGCATAACCGACTGGGCCAATGACTTGATCATGTCTTCAGCTGACATGGTTTGTCTCGGGTTGTATTGTGGCCTCGGTTGTTGTTGTTGTGGTTGCAAGAGATGAGGATTTTGAACATTTTGCTGGTTACTCCACCTCAGATTTGGATGATCTCTATACCCCGGGTTGTAGGTGTTAGAGAATGGATCATACTTTGGTCTTGGTTGCCATCCTCCTACAGCGTTCACCTCGGCATTTGACTCCTGAAGCGTTGGGCATAGATCATTCGGATGTCCCACTTCATTACAAATTCCACATGGTCGGGCTTGAGACGGAGTGCCATTCAGCATGAAGCACTTCATCATTTCCTTCAGCTCATTCACATCAGACTCAATCTTGGATGGAGAACTCACAGCCTTGAGACTCTCTCTCTTGCTAAATTGCCTTGAGCCCTCGGATAACTCCTGAAACATCATGAAAGCTTGGGGAGGAGTTTTGTTCAGAATATTACCTCCACAAGCGGCATTCACCATTCTACGCTCCTCATCCGAGAGACCATTGAACAAGTAGAGGATGAGGTCCTGATCACTGTACCCATGATATGGGCAACTTGCACACAACCGCTTGAATCTCTCGTAGTACTCATATAAGCTTTCACCTCCTTGTTGTTCAATAGTAGCAATGGCTCTCTTTAAACTATTCAGCTTTGTGGCCGGGAAGTATTTCTCAAGAAAAGCTTTCTTCATTTCGGCCCATGTCGTGATACTTCCCGGAGCAAGGTAATAGAGCCAATCATTTGCAGCATCCTTCAAAGTGAATCCAAATGCTCTCAACATGATGGTGTCAGCAGTGACACCTCTTGGCTTCATGCTAGAACATACCGCATGAAATTGCGCCAAGTGCTTGTTCGGGTCTTCTCCAGCAAGACCATGAAAGTGAGGCAGCTCATGAATCAATCCTGCCTTCAACTCAAAATTCACTCCTTCGGCTAACTCAGGAATAGTTATAGCCAAAGGCTGTTGCTCCAAGTTAGGAGCGGTAAGTTGTCTCAACGTTCTATCAGCCATCTCAATATGGTTCAGACGTTGACGGGCTGCTCTTTGGTTCCTCAAAAATGTCCGCTCAATTTCTAGATCACAATCAACAATGGAAGAATCAGTAGCACGGGTGTGAACCATACAAATGGTTCACACCAAAAGTTGATAAACAAACAATTACAAAGAAAAGAACAATTATTAACTCCCCGACAACGGCGCCAAATTTGATAGCTTTATTTTCAGTCGTTCACACTATCAAAGTAATCCTAATATGCAACTAGAGTATAGCATGCAAGTAGGGAATCGTACCCAAGGGAGTTAAAATGTCAATTTCAATGTAACTACTAATTTATCAACTTTAAAGAACAAATGGGGGGGGGGGGATTTGGTTTTCTACTAAAACTACTCAATTGCAATAGCACAAAAATCAGATTAAACAATGGGAGAAAGAGTTTCACCTAGCAAGTTTCCACACATCAATTAACCAAGTTGTAATTCGGTTCATTTCATGTTCATCATAATCCTATGGATTTGTCCCAATTCTGATTTTTTGTATATTAACAATCCAACCGGTCTTGCTAATACTTACTAATTGAAAACCTAGAAGACCTCCTAAGTTGATTCAATCAATAGCATAGGGCATAAGAAATAATGGATTGCAAGCAAAGACTCAACACCTCAAGTATGACATGCAAATCAATTTCCTTTTCACAATTGAATTCAATATACCAATTTCATGCAATTGTGATTGCTACAAGTGATTAGGGATTCCACCGTCTATCCCTATTCTAGCCATTAGAAAACTATAAAATCGAACTAGGATGTCAATCTAGCCAACAATATAGAAATCCGAATTATGCTCAAGGAAATCAATACAAAAATCCAAAGGGACGAACAAGAGATAAAACCTTACAACTGAATTAATCGAGTGCTTCCACGCTAGGCAAAACAAGGGTCTTAGTTCCGGTTCATGTTCTTCACACAATTCAAATCCAAAAGAGAGACAAAAAGAAAAACTAGAAAATTGTTCTTGAGAGAGAAAGAAAAGGAGAGAGAGAGAGTGGAATGTGATGGATCAATCACTGCATAAAAACGTGCCTTCTAAACCGAAAACAATAAAGTCTCCATTAATTCAGAAAAACGAAACGTCAAGCAAAAAAGGAAAAACGGGAAAAGTTCAGTCGCGCCGAAACCGCGACCAACCGCGATCGCTTCCGCTCGCGGTTTTGCCTCGCCAACGTTCTGGAGCCCCTGGAGAAATAACGGCGACCGCCGGCGATCGCCGCCGCCCGCGTCAGCCCGCGTCCGTGTGCCCAGCCCGCGGTTTCTCGCGTCGACCCGCGTCCACAACTTATGTATCTTCGAGCTTCGAGCTTTGTCTTCTACGTGTAAGTGCATCCAAAACGTCCACAATGTAGCTCCGCACCACAACCATCAACTTAGCTCCAAAACCGAGCCAAAGTCTCCACAATAATATGCTAATAACTACTAGTTGCGCTATGTAAAATACCGCTTATCATCTCCAGTACCTACAAAAAAACTGGCTTGACCCCTACAAGGAAAGAATCGTCTCCGTATGGACATATACAATGTTCACGCTCGGTACTACCACCACTAACAGGTTTGTGCATCAACATTTTTTTCTAAATTTAGCTAGTTATTTGAACTTAGTTAGACCTTTACAGCAACATACTGATTTCAGATTCTTGATTGTAATACAGGGTTGAAGGGGCCCATTCTAGTCTGAAAAGCTTCTTCACAAGCAACGATGGCAACCTTTGCACTGTGTTCGATCAATATCATACACGGTTGCGCAGTCATATTGGTGAGATAAGGGGGGCATTGAATGAGAGCATTGGAAAGAGATATACGCTGCTAACGAACGCACATCTTTTCTCCAAGCTGCACTTCAAGGTCTCTGCGGTTGCACTGACTCGTTTGATTGAGGAATACAGGAAAGGAGAAGCTCCATTGTGGAGCACTATATGCAGATGCCAGATGAGGGTCAGAGATGGCTTGCCTTGCATGCATGACATGGCG
Organism: Rheum nobile; assembly: GCA_027886185.1. Lineage (NCBI taxonomy): Eukaryota > Viridiplantae > Streptophyta > Magnoliopsida > Caryophyllales > Polygonaceae > Rheum > Rheum nobile. The sequence goes on from WOAB01000701.1 coordinate 5,741,085, forward strand.
CAAAACGTGAGGAGCGAGACCCCAATTGAACCTAGCTCATTGCATCCGTTCTGGAGGCAATTGACCTTGTCAGAAGTGAAGACAGAAGAAGAGGAAGAAGCCTGCACACGCAGAGTAAATAGATCGTTGCTTGACGAATTTGCCCAAAGCGTCTTCCCCACATTGCCAGTTGAGGTTCAACAAAGAGCCGTCTCCACGCTTAGAAGTATAGCACATCCTGAGCAGACTACTCTGCAAGAGCCAACCAAAGTCAGGCATAAGGGTCGGCCTCAAGGAGCTCTGAACTTTGCCACCAAAAGACAACCGTCATCATGGGAGCACACTGACCAACAGATGGACGGAACACCTCCGAAAAAGCAAAAAGGAAGACCACCGAAGACGGGCCTACCCTTACCATGTGGTGCCACGTCATTGATCAAGAACCCGTGGCGATATGAAACCTAGTTCCCCAAGTGTATGAGACCACACTTTGGAGGATGGTATGAGATAGAGGGTGATGGAAACTGCGGGTACAGAGCAATTGCGCATGGTCTGGGCTTAGGGAAAGATCAGTGGCAATTTGTTCGACGTACCATGATCGCTACGTTGAGAAAAGAGTATGAGCTACTCGCGCCACTTTGGGTGTCTACGATGACACTTGAGGCAATGGAGGCGAAGCTTGATTGGTTTCCTTCGCCGAATAGGCTGGCCCCACCGGAGACGTGGTTAGAGCTCCCGGATATGGGATGTTTGGTGGCAACGACATTCACATGTGTGTTCGTTACCGTCGGTGGTGGCGTGGGGACGACATACCTGCCTATGAGGGGGAAGACAAACGAAGCATCGACTGGCGAGATTCTGAAGACGGTATGCATTTGCCATGTCGAGAAAGAGCAACATTTTATTGCGGTACGTTAATACAATCACAACTGTTTATACTATCTTGTGTTAAAACATATGTATGATGCATTCATTTTGATGTAGATTGGGCTGGCCGCAACTTCGCCCTTGCCTCCTATTTACTCGGGGTGGCTGTATCATCATGACCCGTCTGCGGGTGATTACGTAGATCAAAGGCTATGTGATCGGACGTTGGAGTACGAAGCATACAAGGCCGAAAAGAAGACAAGACGAAAGAAGAAGGTTGAAACGATCGATTTATGTAATGAATGATATGTATGTACGAATTATGATGCAATGAGTTCGACGTTTATATTCCAAAAACAATCTCCAATCGTCAACAATCTTCAAGAAAACTCAACAACTTAAACAAAACATTCAAACCCAACAAGACAACATTCAGTGTTGTCATAATCCAAACAACTTAAACAAAACATTCAAACTCAAGTCTGGTGCCTTCATTGGTTAGAACGGTAGGGATACATTTGCTCCAATGATTGCCTTAACGCCTCAGCTACGTCTTCACATTGGTCATCTCCATGGTGGTGATCACGATATGGATGCAGACGTCCGTAGAAACTATCGAGGCACTGCACACAAGATAAATGGATACGATTAGTAAACATGTTGTACACAAGATAAGTGGATAAGATATAATTACATGATTACTTACCTGCTGCTGAGTGTTACGATCGTCTTGAGGGATGATGAATGGATGAGTATGCAGGAGGTACCACTGCATGTAATCATTGCTACACTGGTGGGGTTGACGGACTGGAGGACCCATGGCTTGTAGGCTAATGGAATGTTCATTTCGGGCATCCCATGCATGTAAGGATCTATCGTATTCCACCGTGTAGCTGCTAATCTTCGTGCCCCTCCATGCCTTAATTGGAACAATCGATGGCCTTGGACACTGTTGTGCACGCCCAAACTGCCTAGCTACTCGATCCGGCATGTAAGGCTCGGTGACCCACAAACAGGATATGACTCCATGGAATCGCGATGAAGCAAACATCCCATTGTTTAAGTCAATCGGGCCGTATGGCATCCACTCAACCTAAACACAATTGTAATTCAAACAACTTTTCATGCATATAATTTCATATTTTAACATACTAGATAAGGACCGTATATGCACTTACACTCTCAGCACGCATCCCATCCAGCTCCTCCCTATAATTCCTGGTCCGGTTGGGTTGAATAGACATGTCCCATTTTCTGGCATACGAGATCGGCTGTTAGGGGTCCAGTATACACTCTGTGCAGGTCTAAACATGGGAAAGTATTGATATATCCATGCCTACAAAACAATTACATGTAAGTCAATTCCCTAAATAACAAATATATAATATATCTATAACAAAAATTCAAATATAATTATTCAAGCCATGTAATACCTGAATCAGAGTGAAACATGTGGACATGACCCGCGCCTCCTTCCTTGTGCACTCGCCCAAGCTGCGGTACACATGGGCAAGAACACCGGTACCCCATGCATAGTCCGTGACCTTCGAGAGATCAGTCACGAACAGAGTGTAATAAACGGGCAACCGGTGCTGAGACTTGTCAGGAAAGAGGGAAGACCCGACCAAGTGCAGCAAGAACCCAGCCGCATGCTTCTTGTCAACCAAATCCTGGCAATGACCCCTAAATTCTGCCGCATGCACGTTACCGGCGACGATAGCACCATCCTCCAGCTCAAAAAACTCATGCGCCTGCTCCATCAACGCCTTCTTCAAATCATTGCGTGTGAGCTGCTCGTGCCATTTCTTTGGGGGACCCATGTCTTTCCCTTGTATTTTCAGCCCAAGGATCATCCACACATCATGGAGAGTTATAGTCATCTCTCCCTATGGCATGTGGAATGAGTTGGTTTCCGGTTGCCAACGCTCGACAAAGGCACCAATCAGCGTCTCATCCACATGCTCGTGCATGATGTCCGGTAGATGACATAGACTAGACGCAAACGCCATGTTACCCCACGCGTCTTCCATTGTACAACGCCATGAGCGTAACTGCTTGCCTCGTTGCTGGAACCTCAAGGGTTGCACCGGCTGTATATGAACATATTTAAGCAATCCTTCAGACTTACTTAAAACAAGATTAATAATTAAAAGAAATAAAGTTACATGCAACTTACAATGCGCTGGTACAAGAGGTACGCCACGTGGTTCACATAACTCTTCAAGAGTTCAGGGCTATCCGGACCTCCAGGAACGCTCACCCCCAGTTCCGGGTCATATCTCACATTCTTCTTTGACCGGGGTGGCCTTGCCCGCGAAGAAGAGGCTTCTTGAGGCTCCTCGTCCACGTCCGGAGCGTCATCTCTTGGCATCCAGGCATTGCTGGACTGGTCCTGAGTCCCCTATGTATTGCCTTGATCCAACATTTATTAAATAGATCAGATACAATAATAAATTGTAAACAAATTCATGTTATACTAAATGTACTTACCATAGGCTGATGATAGGGAGCGTTCGGGTATACTGTCGGGTTCTCCCACGGGTTGGCCTGCTCCTCATCCCCCTGGTAATAATCCCTCGGGCTATGACGAGGGCTCACATGCGGCGGTAGTGTCGGCGGACTAAAATTTCGCCCGTAGTAGTTATTCTGATCTATTGTATCAGAATAACCATACAGCGGGTGATAGCATCATGGCCAGCCATCAGATGGTTCACTAAGGGGCTGAGTCAACCAAGACCATGGCGTCCTCCCTGGAGTAGTACTTAGCTCAGTTTACTATATATTTCTATATTATAAGTTAATTCCAGTTATAGTATGTTTCCCGTTTTAGTATTTCTAATTCAGTCATTTCTATTTCGAGCGTGTGCCAACTCTTGTAGAGTGGGCCGGCCCATTTAGCTAGAATTAGGCCCGAGCCCATTAGGGTTGTTGGGAGAGTTCTTTGGCTATAAGTAGCCCCCTTTGTATTTCATTTTAATTACGTTGGATTTTAGTTTACAAGTTGAGTTCGCTCCTTAGAAGTTGAGTACGCTCCTTCCTTGAATCCTAACGTCAACCCTTCGATCTCCGGATCAACCTATCCCTGCAGTCGACGCTACGACACCCAAAGGCTTGTCTCTTCAAGTCTTTTATCCCCGCAGTCGACGCTACGACACCCAAAGGCTTGTCTCTTCAAGTCTTTTATCCCCGCAGTCGACGCTACGACACCCAAAGGCTTGTCTCTTCAAGTCTTATATCCCCGCAGTCGACGCTACGACACCCGATTCAGTGTTCACTGTTCACGCATCAACTGGCATCAGAGCCTATCCAAGCTAAGTTTGTTTCTTCACCGACATCTACACCACGACGTCGACACCAACGCCAGAAACGCCGTCGACTTCTGCCCAGTTTCCTCCCAGAAAAGTTTTCTCTTTTTTGAGAATTTTTTCCAGATTACTGTAGAGCTTTGAAAGACGAGTTCATCCATATAAAATTCTTCCAAATCCGAGTTCGTTTGCCCCTTCAAAAGGGCAAAATACGAAGGTTGCGCTGCCGAAACCCTATTTCCGCCGCGGCCGCGCCAAACCCACCCCCTAGGGTTCCCACGTTGCTGATGTTAACAAAAGAGAGAGGGATTACAAAATTAGGTTAATTTTGTTTGTTTTAATTTAAAGAGAGAGAAAAAAAAAGAAAAAAAAAAAGAAGAAAAGAAGAGAGATTGTTAATTTTGTTTGTTTGTTTTTTATTTGGGAACATGCGTGTCATTCTCATTTACGACGAGGATGCGCCACCCATTTATGATGACTATCCTGAGGACGCATCGCCCGTCTTTGATGCTTACCCCGGGGATGCACGGCCCGTCTATGATGACTACGTCGAGAGCGCGCTGCCAGTCTACGATATCTATCCCGAGGGCGACGAATGGTATGCTTGGGAGCCCACGATCGTGACCGACACCGAGCCTTTGGCGCCAGTGAACACCCAACCGCCCCCTCTGGTGATCTCAGCACTCCCTTTGATAGATTCCATGGTGTTGGACGTGCCTCCCTTCGTTCATCGTCTGTTCACCCTTGCCCATACATGTTCGAAGCAGGGACGCTTCGATTCTAAGGGAGGGAGATTGATAGCATCATGGCCAACCATCAGATGGTTTACTAAGGGGCTGAGTCAACCAAGACCATGGCGTCCTCCCTGGAGTAGTACTTAGCTCAGTTTACTATATATTTCTATATTATAAGTTAATTCCAGTTATAGTATGTTTCCCGTTTTAGTATTTCTAATTCAGTCATTTCTATTTCGGGCGTGTGCCAACTCTTGTAGAGTGGGCCGGCCCATTTAGCTAGAATTAGGCCCGAGCCCATTAGGGTTGTTGGGAGAGTTCTTTGGCTATAAGTAGCCCCCTTTGTACTTCATTTTAATTACGTTGGATTTTAGTTTACAAGTTGAGTTCGCTCCTTAGAAGTTGAGTACGCTCCTTCCTTGAATCCTAACGTCAACCCTTCGATCTCCGGATCAACCTATCCCGTAGCTCGTCGCTTCGAGCAAATCGTTCACCGTCTCTTCGGTAATTAAGGTCATCTCTTTGACCTCTTCGTCATCTCTTTGACGCGTTAGAAAGGGTTATCTCTTTAACCCTAGGAAAGCCATCACTTTGGCTACGGAGGAGAAGATTCAACCTAGCTTGAGGAGTCAAGATCCTACATCGCGACATCGCCCAGGGGTTGTTCGCATCAACGGGCTCCCTTGATAGTCCGGGTCCCTCGGAAGCTCAGAGCCTGCTCTACCCCCAATAAACGACGGCATTGCCATTAGGCTCTGCACTCCTATCATGCCAGGATTGCCAGCATCCCAACTACTTCTACCGGCTCCAGTTTGAAATCCTAAACCAGCCCCACTACTGCTATCGGCTCCAGTCTGGTATGCGTCGGTCTCATCATCCCGGTAGCACACATCCATCCGTTGCCTCCTCTCCGACCTATTGACCTCTTCGCCAGTCATATACGACTGTTGGCGTACAAGGTTACGGCGTCTCCTATGTTCAGTTCTTTCCCCAAACTCCATCTGCGGTTACATATCAACACATTTTAATCAAAAAAATTAACGTTCAAGATATTAACACACAGGCAACAACTCGGTCAACAACTCGGCCGAGTTGTTGACCGAGTTGTAAAAACTGACGCTGACTCGGCCGACAACTCGGTCGAGTTTTCGACCGAGTTGTTCTCTGTTGGTTTCCAGAAGCTCAAAAATCACATCAGTTCACACGTTACGTGTGAACTGATCTCACACGTAACATGTGGTGCACATTCACACGTTACGTGTGAATGTGCACATCCGACATTTCGCCGGTGAGTCGCCGGCGAAATTCCGGCGACTCTCCGGTCATCTTCTCCGGCGAGCATTCGTTTAATCCAGCGGCTTTTTTTCATCAAAAAATACATGTAATTCATCCAAAATTGCACAATTTTTACAATTCTATCAATATCACTTTCACACAAAATTCAACATAAATCCTCATGCAAACAATTACTTCAAAATTATCCAAAAAATCAAAAACAACCACAAAAGCTTCCCCAAATCATAGATCTACCACCCTAAACATCAAAATAACATAGATCTACAATATGGATCTACAATTACTAACAAAAAACCCTCAAATGTAACAAAACAAAACCAAACAACAATTTCTACTAACTAACCTTTCAAAGATCTTGAACGTAACGCGCGGAGTCGATCGATTCGTCACGAGGAGAGCAAAGAGACGCGTAACGAGTAGAAGTTGTTGTGGTGCGGTTCGGATGAATGAAAGGAAAGGAGGAGCAAGATCTGGCTTTTAAAGCCAGATCCACTCCACACGTTACGTGTGGAGTGATACCACATGTAACGTGTGAGACTGCCACACACGTAACGCGTGGGGCAGTCTGACACGTTACGTGTGGGTCTTGAACGGGTGCCTTCCCGAGCGTAACGCGGGAAGCCTATTTCCACGTTACGCGCGAGCCCTATGCGTCAAAAGGCAAAAATGCCTATGCGCCGAATAGTATGGCCCGAAACACCCGCTGGCGCTGCCATTCCTCCCCAAAATTGAAGCGCCATCCTCGTCCCGGCGCCAACTCCACAGATCGAAGAGTCGTCCTCGTCCCGGCGTCCCGGCGACCCGCTGCCCCGTCGCTCCACTACGCACCAGCCACCAGTAAGGCGCCAGCCCATCGGAATTGTGAGTTAAAAATTTCTAGGGTTTAAGTTGCAAGTTCCTTTGTTGATTTGTTTCATAATTGATAAATCACCCTCTTCCCTCAATGCATTACTGGTTACAATTGAGTATTATAATAAATAAAGAAACTTGATTTGAAAATTACCAAACATCATGTGAGAATATGATATCAGACGACTCTTATTAGTTTGTTTTCTCAGCTAAAACTTCAGCAAAATCCAATCGGTGATATTTTTCAACTGATATTCTGATCAAAATATTGAGTACAGTATTAAACTAGGCATTAGCTCATGTAGAATAGTGTACATTTATTATCCATGACATTTTCTGGTTCCACCACTGGCACTGCCTATGACATTTGTTGTGCAGATGATGAATGTGAGTGAGAAGGGGCCAAATGACGAGGAAATTATATCAGTTATTGATGGGTTGAAGAAACAAGTTCAAGCTGACCGGAGCGATTATGTTAAGGAGAAATTCTGCCCAGCCTACATTTGTATTTATTGGACCATTATGAGGTTTATTGGGCCGTGGCCTGCGCGGCAAATGTAGTGACTATCATATAAGATGCTTCACTTTCCAGTATGAGTTTGCTTTTTGCCTTGATGTACTTTTGTTTGTTTGTAAGGTTAATAGTTTTTGATGTTATTGTTTTTGAAGCAAACTCTATTTGGGCATCATTGACGAACATTAGTGATATATTGTACTGCTTCATGCTATTGAACTTACACTTTTGAGGAGAGTACAACTGTTCTGCTGACATGGTTAGTTCATTTTTCGCAGAAAGTAGTTGAAGAAAACAAGCAAAAGCTGCTTAGGGTGACTATTTCAAAGGAAAGACGAAATGATGTGGTCAGCGGCTCTGAAGGAGCGGTAGATTTATTGATGAAGGGCCAAACTGACGCAATAAATTTGCAAAACGGTATTGATGCTAGTAATACCGACAGGAGTAGCAGTGGATCAGAGGATAGCGATATTGGTTCTTCCATTTATAGTGATTGGGAGATGCTTGATCAATTTCATCATCTATCGTCCCATGTAGATATATATATGTACCAATTCCACCTTCAGATATTAACTCTTTGTGTAATCCCGCAGCTACAGCACAGTGATTTTGTTCATGAGTTAGCTCATGAGCGGGCTTGGCTTTCTTACCTTCCTTGCAACCGTTTTCAATTTTCTAATTCAGGGTAGTTGTGTCCTTCCATTAGGATGGTCAAAGATTTTCTATTCTTTTGTGATTATGACACGGTTTCAATTTTACGATGTTCACTGCCATGAAAATTCAACTTGCTCAGCCTGTAATTATCTTATTCCAGACTTAGATCTTGGTCATGTCTAATCGAGAAGCCCCTGGTGTTATACATGACCTCCTATCCTATCCTATCCTATATCTTATTGTAACTTGACAAATCTGGTTAGATAATTGTCAATGGGATTAGTAATTTCGCTATAGTAAAAAGATCCTCTATCGGGAAACATCCTCTCGAATTGCTTCGGGGAATGGGTGCGTACATGTGGACCCCCAGACCCTACCGTTGGTGGGACTATACTGGGTCGATTGTTGTTGTTGTTGCTATAGTAAAAAGATTGTGAATATAAAGAGGGTTTATAGTAACAGTATTTATGTAATGCTAAATTCTGTATTCTGCTGTCCTCATTGCTGCACTTATTGTGATCTTATGTGGATATTCCAATTCATTCTTTATTGGGCAGAAATCAGAGAATGCCCGAAGATCAATCTGTTGTTGGTAGAAGGAGAATCTATTATGATTCAAATGGTGGCGAAGCATTAATTTGTAGTGACAGCGAGGAGGAACACGTTGAGGATGACGAGGAGAAAAAAGAATATGTACAACCAGAGGATCATATCATTCGGTTAGCATGACTATCCTCGCCACTATTTTATTTATTTTATGATGTGTGTTTGAATGTATTCTGGAATTTACTTTTCTGTTATGTTTGCACGGACAATGAACGTATTGGGTGGATTTTGTTGACCAGCCAATCACATGAAGTTGAGAAAATAATTGTCGTGATTTAGTTACGCTCACTCCCGTTTGAATTACTTCATCAATTCACCTCTAATTGTGTTTCAGGCTTTCAGATGAGGCGAGGTTTATCACCTAGATTTGAGAATATTAATGTGCTATTGATGCTTGAATATAGTCTTCCACTCTTCCATAGTATGGAACACATAGTTCTTGTTTAACCTTTCCTGCCTCACAATTCATACCAGGAGTGTAAGTGTTATAATAAATTTTTATCTGCTTCCAGGATGACCATCAGCCAATTTGGTTTATCTGATGATGTGCTGCATTTACTGGGACAGTATCTAAGTAGAGAGCCTTCTGAACTGAAGGTAGGTTTTGTTATTATCTTAGTTTCTGTCTGTTCTCCTGTACTCTAACGATCTTTTACTTTTTCATGCAAAACTCTACTTCTTTTTACCTGGTTGACAGTGTGAGCTTTGGTCCAGCTGTTTCCCAATTTCCTTTCTTTCTGATGGCTTTACAGAGATATGAAACACCGTCAAACATCTTATACAGGAAAGATATGAAATTCTAAGTGTGGGAGAGAAGACTGTTCGGGTAAAGAACGGAGATGGTCAAGGAAGTTCACAGGCGAATCCTTACGTTGATAAAGATCTCGATGTTGCTCTGGATTCATTTGACAACTTGTTCTGTCGTCGATGCTATGTAATTTATCCATCTATTTTTGTTCGAGATTGATCAATATTATCTTCATAAATCTGACTTATCTTACAAATTACAATGCAGGTTTTTGATTGTAAACTACATGGTTGTTCACAGGATCTTGTCTTCCCTGTAAGTATGTCCTCCAATTTACGTTCTTATAGTTGTGGAACATATCTTTCATTTTGTTTTGAAAATTTTTCAGGCTGAAAAGCAGCATCTATGGAATCCTCCTGATGATAGCAACTCGCCATGTGGTTCGCACTGCTATAGATCGGTATATGTTGATTGTATATCTTACTCATGAAGTTGAGTTTTGTTATTAGATCTATTATTATAGGTATTGAACATTTTATAATGACTTTTTGTCAGATAAAACACTCGGAAAGTAATACCAAAGTTAGCTCTAAGAAATGTGATAGTTCTGATGAGAATCCTTGCCCCTTGTCTGATGGTGCCGTTGCTCATATGTCGCCTGGAAAAAAAGGTTCATCCAGTAGGCGAAGGGCAAAAAGTTGCCCAAGCGAAAGTGCTTCATCAAATGGTAGAAATTTATCCGAAAGCAGTGATTCAGATGCACAGATCGGGCACGATAAAAATCCGACTGAACAGTCTTCACTCCCCACAAAAGCTAAGGTTGCTGGAAAATCATGTACCCAGAAGAAAAAGAAGAAGCGAGTTTCTGAGCGTGTTGTTAATTCGATGCTGAAAAAGCAGAAAAAAGTCGTGAATTCTGATTGTGAATCTTTGTCTGCTGATATTCACAAAGGTCAAGCAAATATGGATGCAAATGATTAAGAAAGAAGAATTTGTGGATGAAAGCTCTGGAAAACAAGAAGTTAGTGACGACAAATCATGGAATGCTCTTGAAAAAAGCCTTTATGAAAAAGGCTTGGAGATCTTTGGCAGGAACAGGTTTGTTGCTTTGTTTGGCCTCTTTGCTCTTTATTTGTATATGGACTTAATCTTGAGTATTTCTTATTGTTGACAGTATGATAAATATTACAATTCTCAAAAGACTGGAATTACTAGCACTTCATTTGAAACCTCAATTTCTTGGCTATTAACCAAGTGTAGGGAGAGTGTCATTTTTGTTATAAAAAAAGTGAAGATGTCTTTTTTGAAGTCAAGTCATATTGAAATGAATAGTTCTTGATGAATGCATGCATCGTTTTATAGGGAAAGATATTCATACTTTATTACGGTGCTTGACTTACCTATTAGAAATCTTTTAATAACCAGGCTTTTTACTGTGCCCCCTTGGTCCCATCTGTCTTTGTAAGCCGTTTCTGAAGTTTCAAATAGTAACTAATTTAGTATCCATTCTGTAACAAGAAGAGTGCTCTTATGATGTCCTTCATCTTATCTAAAGAAAATCGTAAAAGGTGCTCTTGAAGAGGTCATATCACAGAGGACAGTGAAATTTCAAGTTATTTACTGTGTAATGAGCAGTAAAATCTGAAATATACAGAAAATCAAGTATTCTTATATAACAGTCACATGAAAGCAAACTACTAAGAAAGAAGGTATTAACTCTGTGACACTATCTTTCATTCACCTGAAGTAATATTAGAAAATTAAGTTGCCTTAGTTTGTAGTATGTTACCGGAAACGCAAACGAGGAAACGGGGAGACGTTTCCGAAACAGGGAAACGACAATCTCAAATTTAATAAAAAGGGAAACGGCGAGGAAACGGCAACATAAATTATACCTTATTTGAAAGGTGAGAAGGAGTAGAATAAATATATCACAAAAGGATGCATGAAAGGATTATACTCAAGCTATTAAATCACTAATAAAATAAATATTAAATTAATAACATGAGAAATGAGCAATTCAACAACATCTTACAAACTAACAAAATAAGAAAACTAGAGTCCAAACAAACAACATAGTCAATTAAAATAAAGTAGTGATAGCTAAAGCAACCCATAGTTAAAGCTTAAAACAATCTAAAAATAAGGTGTCCTTCCGTTGAAGAGACGATGGTGAACGATCGGGAATGGTCGCCTAGAGCACTAAAGGATTCTAGAGAGAGCCGAGTAGGAGAAGCGTTAAAGAAAAGCGTACGTGATGAGTGTTTTATAGTTTAGGGTTTATATTACCTTTTTAAATAAGATTTTAAAAAATAGAAAACGCTCTTGGAATCGGGGAGTTTCCGCTCTTTATGGTCAACGGAAACGTTGACCGTTTCCCCCTCTTGGAAAACGTCTCCTAGGAATTTACGCGGAGTTTCCGAAACGGGGAAACTGCCACTACTTTGGAGTTTTCGGGTAACATAAGTTATGTTTTTCCATATAACCATATCGCGTCAAACTGATATAAATAAAGCACCACACGATCTTGGGTCTCTGTGTATCCGAAGATGGTATATGCGGACACTAGCTTCTTCGCTTGCTATTTCAAACAATACCTAGCCTAAAAGGATAAGAAACTAATCTTGCTTCCCTGCTTATGATTCATGATTTTACAAAAGCTTGCTTCATTCTCTTAATAGAAGTTGTGTTTATGTCAGTGCTTGAACATTCCTTGCCAGTTGCCTCCAAAGTCATTGTGCCTTGATACTCTCATAAATCTTTTTATTGTTATAATGAAACTGTAATTTCAACTTTGATGGTTATTAAGTTCAAAACTGTAATTTTCTTTTCTCCTCAACGATTAGCAAGTATAGAACACTCTCCCATGCTTAAACATTGCATTGTCTTCAATGTAATGAAAGACAAAAAAGAAAGAAGCACAGGGAAAGACAAAAAATAACTCACAAACGTCGTTGAGTTGGCTTGAACCTGAAAGTTGTTGCTGGCGGTATAACAATAAAACTCATGTCTCTGGTGTTGCGGCGTCTTCAAACTCAAACTCCACCGTGCAACCAAAAGGAACCACTGTAAGGTGTAGTGGTATGGCAAAGAAGTCGGGGTTGCACGACCTTCAACGAACACATAGTGGAGCCCATATATGATCGTGGTGTGGACTCTAGTGTTCCTCCTCCTCAACTGTCGAATGTAGGGCCATTAACATTGCCAAATAAAAATGTGGGGCTAATGTCTCCTTCCCGGCAACGGCGCCAATTTGATAGGCGTTGTCATGACACCTAAACAAAATAATCCTTAAAAACCTAACTAATATAGTCTGGTAAGCAAGGGTCGAATCCCACAGAGAATCAAGTTATATATCCTATTTGCACAATCATTCACCAATTGATAACAAAGACAAAGGGGGGGGGGTTTGGTTGTATCTAACTAAGAAAACGATAAATAAAACATAGAAAGCTTGGCTAGACAAATATCCACCTTTAGTCTCAATCTTTAATCGTTTGGCTTGTGAGATAATGATGTTTGAAATCATAAATTCCCTTCCGTTAACAAATTTTACATATTTTGACAAATTTCAGTGATTTCGACTGGTTATGTGATTTCATTGTTTTAAAATTTTACAAATTTCAGATAGAAATATAGCATAATATCATGCTCACATTTCATTCATTCATTTTTTGGTTTTAAGTGCGAAATGTTATGTTAATCTAGATTCTTCTTCATGAAGATTCGTGTTTATCTATATTTTTCTTTGATTATTAATATATGTAGTAATAAAAGTAGTTTAACTAACAATTTATGTAGTAATATAAGCTTCTGAATATAATATATTGCCCTTACATTATGTTTGGCTAACAAAAAAACTATAATATACTTAACTTAGGTAATACACTTTAGCCGGCTACATAAATGAATTATTGTTAATGGGCTTACTGGCCCAATAAATTTTTACAAATCAAGTTAACGGGCTTTGTTGTATTATATACTCACTTACACAGAATTCGCTATGATAATGGGCTTTATATATTGGGCTTAAAAAGATTTGGTACTAATGGGATTACCAATATATGTAATAATATGACCTTCTGAATATAATATATCGGCCTTACATTATGTTTGTGTAACAAAAAAAATATAATCTACTTAACTTAGCTAATATACTTTAGCAGCCTGCGTAAATGAATTATTGTTAATGAGCTTATTCGCCCAATACTACGACTTAAATATTAAGATAATGGGCCTGATGATTTACTGGTTTACACAACATTGGTTCTAATATAAGGCCCATGTTTAAATAAATTGAACGGGTTTAAATTGGGCTAATTGGCCCAGTAAAATATATGTGTGTAGACTTGGTCTAAATTGGACTAATAAAGCTTTGCAAAAAATATTCATTTAGTTTTCTGATATCTTTTTAAGTTTTCTGATATCTGTATATAGACTGTTATATAAAGTTTGGTAAACATATTGGATAAATGGGATAGAAGGCCCAGTTAGAACATTTTTTCATCATTTACTAATTCGGAGAATTGATATATTCGATTATTGGGCTTTTATACGCGGCTCACCTAATTTGGGCTTATAGGCTTCTGCCAAACCGATTGACCCTATTTATATTCATTTATATTAAAATATAATAAGTATACTCAGTGATATATTCCGATAACACCCTTTCTAAACAATATCCTACATACAATAAAAAATAAAATATAGGATAATTAATGTATAAAATATTTTGTCAATTTTATAATAATCATAATAAGAAGTCTTGATTGCAACCTACCTCTTCAAATAATCTAAAAAAATCAATTAACAATAAGTTACATTATGATAGTATAAAACTATAAATATGTATGAATATTAATCATAACAAATACTTTAATTCTTATTAACTGAAATTACATATATGGGATTAGCATTATTTAAAACTTATAAATGGATTTCACTAATATGTGATATCTACTATTGAAACTATTATTAACTAAACAATGTCTTAACAAATAAAGCTACACACCCGTGAGTATTTATGTTAAAGTGGTAGATTTATAACAGATAATTCATATCAAATATAAAACAATATAAATTAATTGTTAAGATATCAAGACTTGATAAGGATAAAATTAATTAATTAATGACTTAAATCAATTTGATAGAATGGATTTAATATCTAGCTGAAACAAATGAGTTAGTTACTTTAAAAGCAAATAAAAATGAGAATTAATTGTAAATTCACAAGATTTTAGTTAGTTGGATAAACAAATTGTTCCTACTTAAAAGATTTGTTTTAAAATTGATACCGGTAACAATTTATTCCTATTTAAAAGATTTGTTATAAAATTGAGAATTAATTTGTTCCCTAGAGTGTGATGTATATTTGTAGAAGGAGACTAAAAATCCGATAACAAACCATATAACCAAATTATATTTGTTAAGTTTTTTAAAAAGTTAAAAGATTTAAAATTTAATTTTAAAGAATTAGTCACAAATTGACACCTAAGATTGGTTGACCTAAAATCAATATGGTGGTTCTAAATTTCGTTGCTTTAATATGTATATAGATAGGTGAGAAAGGAAATTAGTAGCATAACATTTTGATATGTAAATCAATTTAAGATATGTATTTCTACGTACTATTGCTAAGTGTTAACGAACTTTTGATATGTATATTAATTTGAAACGAAACACTTCCTGTAAAATTTCATCTCATTTAAATTCAAAAAGGAGATTAATATTAAATAATAAATATTCAAATTCAAATTCTAAAGTTCGTTAACAATAGTACGTAGAAAGGAAATTTGGAAGTGGTGCGATTTTGTTAAACAATCCTATCTAATTGGTTTTTAATTAAAAATAATTAAATCGTAATAAATTAGTAATATAATTTTCAAAATAGGTTTAAAACAACCATATCTAATTGGATGTTGAAAATGGTGAGTTCGTTAACATTTTTTTTTATTTTGGCTAAACAAATCTTTTAGTTTGTATGATCTTAAATTGCCCTTCACGTTTATTTTGTAATATAGTTTAGGAAATAAATTGTTATAAAAATATAATGGTTGATCATTGATTTACAGCTTGGGAAATAAATTATTATACAAATATACTGCAAGATCTTTGATTTAAGGAAAAAAACACAAAGTCGGAAAAAATGGATTGAGCGCCACGTGTCCAAATTAACAGCATAATGCCACGTGGCGAATTGTAGGAGTGCCACGTGGCTTAGTAGGTCTTTGCGTTTAGTAATTATATAGTAGATTTTAGAGACTTATGTCTCTCTTACCAAAAAAAAATAAAAGGAGAAGATTGAGACCTGACCAATTTTAAACATATGCAGACAAGACAAGGGCTCTTGATCATGAAAATGAAGATGAGATTGAAACAAATCATATACATTCATCAGCCCTGAGTTTGTACGTTACAAGGTTCCCCTACCGAATTCGTCATTCAAGAGTGGTTAGGCGCTGCTCAAACTGTAATTACAAGAATAATACATTAATAATACTAGATGGTACAAGCTAGGTTCGTTACTTCCGAACTCTGTTCTGGTTGGTCAGTGCTTTGGTGATGGTATGAATCAAGATCCCCAAGGGGCAGATAAGCAAGCAAAGGGATACCGAGTGGCGAGTCTCAACTTCATTCTTCAGTCCGTCTTGATACACCTGCCTGCACCAAATTGTCAATAAGAGGCAGCTTCAACATTTGGATCCAAATATTTCCAAACCAAAAACGAGAGGGAAAATGACTTCAAATGGCTCCAACTTTGGAGCATTATCATACCTTATCAACTACCCTAGCAGCAAAATAACACCTTATCACCACGTCATACCAAACATACCCTCAACGAAATCAGTTTGGTGCAATATAAAAGAGCTGAGGTCGGATCTAAAGCTTAGGCTGTAATTGCCATAAGAAGTTCACATGCTAGATTATGAAAATAAGCAAGTAGATAAACAAGTGCCCAATGGTCATATGCTATAGGCTAGAAACAACCCTCGGAGGGATGAGGTGAGCACAATAGATGGCCGCTATTCGCTAGTGACCAATGTGATAATTTCTGACCTACATCTAATTCATATTACCCAAAGCACATTCTTAATTAGGTCCGTTTGGATTCCTATTTGAATGCATGATTTAATGTTGGCATTATTTGAAACAAGTTTCCATGAAGAAAAGCAATCCTCGTTTTTCAAGTTCAGACACGGACCTAGCAGCAAAGAGGTCGACCGCCAGCAGGTGAATCCATGCAGACGCCAATGTCATCTCACTGGAGAACATTTTTGCTATTCCGGGTAGCTGTGTAAGAGAAGATCGATCACAAGGCAACTCTCAAAAATAATCTTTTAGTTTCTCAATGGAAATCGTCAATTGTGTACTGCTTTGACGGGAATTAAGCGTGTTCTTACGGACCTCTGGTAACCAGTATTTACTAGCAAACATCAGACGTATGGTATCCGGTGTCCATGAACGGTATAGCAAGTAAACATAAACTAGTCCTAGCACCACATAAGGTATGCAGCTGCCCATTGCCTTCTTTGTCTGCATTTATGAACAATGTAAAGTATTTTAACCACGGGTAAAGCTCAATATATACTGAGGTACAACCTTCTTCTCTAGACATTTGAATCATATCTTGAGAAACTAGACGACGCAGAATTTGTGATAGTACAAAGCACTTACGATTTCAGATTTTGGAGCAAACACCATGAGTGTGTAGAACGGGAGAACAGCCACCGTTCCTAATGTGAAGGCAGAGCTAGCAAATTGAGACCCTACTATGCCTGCATAACGTGCAGAAAACAGACATAACATGATCAGATGGAATTCATCACATCGATCGCAAAGGGTGTGAATGAGAAGGATTAAATTTGACTGTAACGACTTACAGCATGAGCATATTCCAGACCGTTTCTTCTGCAGGCAAAGCCTATCCCTATTTGGTCTAGCAGCAATTCTACAGCCTCCCACAAAGCTCCATCCCGAGCTCCCGTTTGTTCCCTTACCAGAGTTGTGTTGGCCACAGAGTTCAAGAGAAACAGTCGACTTCCTCTCCAAGTTCAACTTATGTCGAGGCCTAAGGACTAGACTCCCCTGGTCAGCCTATACAAGAAAAAGGGGTTACGTTGAAGCTTTATTCTTGTTGCCCTACCAATGCGCTCAAATTTAAGCTCATTGCCCTCACTTAGGCCGAAGAATAACAAGCTAATTATTCATGACATGAATATTACTCCACAACATTAATATCTCCTCTCACTCGACTCGGATTCTCGGTGTGAGACAAACCCCCGATCTCATACCTTGGGGTTTTACGGTAACAGTGCATTCAGTCCAATTGTAAAACATACAATTCACACAAGGGCGAGGTGATCAACTCAACCCAGGGGACAATTCACTTACACTATTCTCATCTCTAATTCACATAGTCCACGTTGAGGATGCCAAAGCCAAATAGAGGGTAAACCAATATCACGTGACAGGCAACGATCACCAAATCTAAGCATGTTACAAATGTCACCCGGCATCATTTGTTTTAGAATTACCCATCTCAAATTCATCATTCTGTAACACGTGCCTGATCTTTTTTTTACCCATATCTCCAACAGATAAAAATCCATAAATTCAGATTATGCTGCACTGAGATTACCCTATTACTGTTAAACCCATAATTCAAACTCCTGTCCCTGTCCAAATTTCCCTCCAGCACTAAAATGGATAAATTTGCCACAGCAACAATCAATTGCAATGAAAATTAGGGGCTGAAGAATTAATAAACTGAAAGACGGGAAAGGGAAGTTACCTGAAAGAAAGTCTGGGGATGGGATAAGCAAGTAGATAATGCCATAGTGCTAGACAACAATCGCAGAGAGCAAACAAAAGAACCCCAAACTAATATGGATAAAGGTGCACTTCAACTACAAGTTCCTATTTAATGCTGCTCGAAATATGATGAAATAGTGACATAAAATGGCATATTGTGGAGAAGGGGGAGCTGTATAGGGAAGGAATTGATGAAGAGGGGTTTTCTTCCACGGATAGAATTCCGAACTCAACACGCAAATGTGGGTATGAGGAGTTGCAAATTTTGAAAGAGGGCAGAAGAAAACAAGGAAGAAATTGATGGGTAAAATATGATCTATTGCTGAATTACAAAATCAAGACAGCTATTTTCAATCTGTGACTTCGCAATCAACGAGTTGTGTTATGCGTTCGTTGCTTTGCTTTTTTCACGGCTAGTGCGTGCGAGTGGGGACTGGGCACTTCCTGTTCCATATGGAAATTGGTATCCATAGTTCACTGGGATTAATTTTCGCACCCGTTTTATTTTATGTGGCGCATCCGTTTTTTGGCGTAACCCAAAGAGTGATTTTTTTTTTTTTTAAAATAAGGTCTGGGTAATTTTTTTTTATTTTGAAAAATAATTTTTTAAAGATTATTGAACCGGTTCATTATCTGAACCGATTGACTTGGGCGTAGTTGCGCCCAGAAAAAATAAAATAAAATAAAATAAATATTGTATTTCATATTTTGATATATTTACTACATACTCATCACATTGTATCTATCATACTATTTTATATGATTTGAAAATTCAAATACTTAGTAGATTTGTATATTTGTATACATGGCTATAAATTCGTTTGTATCATGAGGTTTCAATATATTTTTATTCATTTAAAATTCATGTGCATTTCTCCATCAATTCGTTTGTTATTAACTGTTTCTTATTATTATTCTCAGTTATATACTATGATTATATCTTATAGTTATATCCAATTTGATTATATTCTATAGTTATATACTATGGTTATATCATATAGTTATATACTATGATTATATCTTATAATTATATCCAAATTGGTTATATCTTATGGTTATATAGTTATATACTATGGCTATATCATATAGTTATATACTATGATTATATATTATAGTTATATCCAATTTGGTTATATCCTTGTGGTTATATCCAATTTGGTTAGACCCTTGCTATTTCACGCACGGGTAAATTTTTTATTTAACGCACTGTTTAGTCCATGACATACCAAATAAATCCGCCTGTGACGCACCACAAAATTCCGTCCATGACGGACCACAACAAACCGTCTGTGACGCACCAACCCCATTTGTGCGTCACGGACGAAGTCGCTACATATAAATGCAGCAACTTCGTCTCCCCCGACCCACATCTCTCATTTGCAGCAACCCACTCGCGATTTCGCTCCCAAGGTCAAAGGTTTCGATCCGTCACGTTTCGATCAAATCCGTCCGTCACGATCCGTAAGGTTAGTTAAATCTGTATTTGTTCTTCACTTAGTTTAATTATCTTGAAATTATTGAAGTTGTTAAGACATTTTAGATGATTTTCGTTTAGGGATTACTTGTCTAGTATTGGATTTAAACATGTTTGAAGGTTGTTTCAATTGATTTAATGTCGGTTTTGAATATGGATATGCACTTACGAAATTTGTAAAAAAAAAATCGATCAGCACAGATCCAGATCTGGTCTGTGACGCACGGATTGAGTCCATTCGTCATAGACGGATCATCATGATCCGTTTGATGATCCGTCACGGACGAATCTACTTGATCCGTCACGCACGGGTTGTTGTTGTTGTACGTTGCTCCCCCTGAAGTTTTGTTTTTTCCTATTTCAGATGGAAAACCAAACAAGATCTGCCCGTCACAGAAGGTGGAACACTGTCCGTGAGGAACAAGGACAAGTAGACGATCATATAGTAAATCGAAGAAGGCAACAGAAGAAATCCAAAAAAGGCGACGAAGCAAGACTGAGTACGGTCCGTGACCCTCCTACTGTACCTGTGTATGCAGACCCGACACTCGACAACATGGCGCTTAATGATCCACCTATATACCAGAATGACCCTAATATGGTAAGTAACTATACATATTCTTAAACTTGTCGGTTATTTAATATTTTTTCTAATAACTTATTTTCCAGGATCCGACATGGTATGTACCTTCTACATCTGAGGAGCCTAGTGGTTGGTACGTACCTCCTGCACCTTCGGAGCCTAGTGGTTGGCCCATGTGGCCATGAGGTATGAGTGGGCAAGCATATTTGCCCGTTCAACAACCTCATTTCGAGGAACCGACGGAGGAACATGCTGCTCCTAGACAACGTAGAGAGCCTAGGCAGGGTAGAGAGAGCCTAGGCAGGGTAGACAACCTAGGCAGGGTAGACAGGCTGGAGGTCGGAATGCTGTCGATCACAAGTTGATAGGACCTGTATCGGGAGGTCCGGAGATCCCAAACCTGTTGTTTAGTTTCACTGCCCACACTGTATATTTCATATATCAGGACATTGTAAGTTATCAAAACTTGAGCATGTTATTAAACTATTATCCTTTTTTTTTGTATCTAACATGTTCTTTTTATAAGAGCGAGAAACTCTCACGTTTTAGCTCAAACATGAGCAGCTAAAAAATGGAGGCTTGACGATCACTCTCCATGGTGCGATCTTGCCAGAAACAGTGGCATCACATATTTGCAGGACCTGATCTACACTTATGTAGATCAGCCTATGATTTATGCATTTGTGGAGCAATGACAGTCGAAGACCAATTCATTTCATATGCCATTTGGAGAGATGACGATCACTCTCCTGGATCTCTACATGATTTTGGGCCTCAAGATTGATGGGCACGGAATGTGACTTCCTATCCAGGATTGCAGCAAGGGCAAACATGAATTGTACAATGAACAAGCGTTGAGGGCAATATAGTTCTTTTCCTTGACGGAAGAAATGGCTACACATGGTCTCACTGCAGACAACCTGAAAAATCACTGCTTGAGCACAGAGCTAGATGATGATGAGATCGCGTCGGATTATCTTCTGTACCTTATGGGCTCAACCCTCTTTCCAGACAAGTCCCAACACATGCTGCCCATGCCTTATGTGACCTACGTGAGTGACACTGGTGATACTTGCAACCTTTCTTGGGGTTCTGTCACATTGGCATTCATGTATCGGTCATTGGGCGAGTGTTCACGGCACGAGTGTCGTCAGATGTCGACCTGCTACACGTTGTTGCTGGTAAGGATTGTGTTGCATATTGTTTTTATATTATTTAATTACATTTAAGGTATAGGTTGATAAGTTTGTTGTTGTTATTTATGTACAGGCTCGAATCTATCTATACTTCCCTAGCTTTCGTCCACAACAAAATCCATGCTTCGTAGATGCTGTGCCATATGCCAGCCGATGGAACCCTATGCAGACTCGTAGTAGGCAGAGAATAAACTACAGGGAAGAGTTGGATTTAATGCAAGCTTGGCATGTAAGTATCATATGTTGTGGTTTATTTCTCATATTAAGGTATTACAATTGTGTAAAGTTACTTATTGTTGTGTTAATTGCATCCTTTTTTGTGTAGGTTGACTGACAGCCCTATGGCTACGTTAATTACAACATCCCGGAGTTGGCTCTTGCCTTTTTTCATGGGGTCATCTCATTTCTGAGAATTACCGAGCCCTATATGCCGGATCGGGTATCGAGACAATTTAGAATGGTATAGGGGATTCCCCGACCAGTTATAGAGCCCATCAAAGCGCACAGACATCCCAGCATTAGGAGTTATATAGTGCAGTATGACCCCGCTTCAAACTGGAGTTGGGATGCAAGAAGTGAACACTCCATATGGATCAAACATATGGGCCCTCTTGCTTTAGAAGGATATGAGTGTAGTGCCGACTACATGGAGTGGTACATACCTCGTACACACCCATGTGTCAGGCCTCAGGATGCTGGCATCAGAGATCATGTCCAGGTAAAAATATGTGTTGGATATTTGTTTTTACTTTACATATACAATTAAACCGATTCTTTTTAATTTATACGTATTTCTGTAGGTCATTGGACAAGCATTGCAACGTCTAAATCCTTTTCATGATGCGGAGGAAGAACAATTCTACAATATGCGCGATGCTGTGCGACACTGCATCCAGGACTTCAGACCCTACGAGCATGGCAATGATGAGGAGAAGGACGAATATTAAGTGCATTCAAGTTTTCAATTGCTACTTTGGTTGTATTTTAGGGAGTGTCGCACCGTTTATGGAATTGTAGTTTCTTGACTAGTTTTATGATGATAATCAAACTAATTTGCAGTTTCTTGACTAGTTTTATATCACACATTTGATACTTTATTGGTAATTGTTGGTCGATGCAATAGATCTCCACAAATACCCTTCAAACATGGCAATGATGAGGGTGGCACATAGTGGTCCATCACGCGTGGTTTGGCTTCGTCCGTCATGGCCGAAGCCAAACACTGGCAAACAGCTGTATACAGTTGTATACAACAGTTGTCAAACACCTGGTTATTAGATGTCAAATACATTGCCTATTTTTTTCACTATATAAGAAGCATTAGGGCTACTGTAAGAAGCCAAACACTACAACAAATAATGACATCTTCATCAATAAACGCGGATAGGCTATGCTATTGTAATTTGAAAGCCGTTGTCCGAACTTGAGATTTGCAGTGGAACTACGAAAGAAGGTATTGAGGATGCCCAGAAGTGGGGTGTCGTTTCAGGGAGTGGATTGATCCAATGTACGAGGAGAGGGCACACACGGTTATTCGACAACAATGGCAGGAAAAACAAGATCTTGTTAAGGAAAATCAAGATCTTGTTAAAGATCTTGATAACATTCGTAGGTATAACTTCAATATACTAAATGATGTACATCGTAGGTGATTCATGTCGTATCTTTTGTTTATGTTGTTTATGTACCATCAACCTTTGTAGGGAAACAAGCAAATTTAGCAAAGCAGAGATATCATATGAAGCGAATGTTCACCAAAGACTACCCTAATTTCTTCAAACGCTAAAGAGTGTCATATCTTTTCGCTAAACCAGCGTAATGAACAATTTGTATTGTCTTCAACAATATTGGTGTAATATTTCAAGAAAGACTTCCGCTGTAACTTATTTACTCTGTTATATATTTAAAAGACTTCCGCTGTACTTTGTTTAAACTCTGTATTTGTCATATTCGGGATTGGGATGTAATCCCGGGACTCATGTTTTATATGAATAAAGTTATCATTTTATATCATTGTATTTCATGATTTGTATTCAAACGGTAAAGCCTTGGGTGATCTCGGTAAGGAACACTGAGGTCACTGGCGGTAATACCTTTCCAAATGGGTTAAGATTTGGGAGTGTTACACAACCGGCCATGGATACGAGCACAATCCAACCCGACGACGCATACGAAACGAGTTTTAAGACAAGAAACCCTAATTAGTTATGGTACGAAAAGACGAAACAAAACGAAGGAAAAAGGCAGTGCCGCGATCACGGTTTGCATAGCCGTAATCGCGGATTTGCTGGGCAAAACCGCGCCTGTGGTTTTATAACCGCGCCCGCGGTTCCCTGCCTAGCCGAGATCGTGGGCCTCTACCCAGCCGCGATCGCGGTATATGGAGCCGCGGTCGCGGGATTCCATTCTCACACGAGCTTAAAACGAACTTCGGAGCCTTACCTACAACGACGAGGCACGGATCTTCGCTTCTTTGGACAAGCGCGCACCACCACCACTCCTGGCTTCGCTTTGATGGAACTCCGACAACGAACGACAACGACCAAACTCCGACGACAACACCAACAAAGCTAGAACGAGAGGATGAGGAATGTGGCTTGGATCCGCCACTAATTATAGGGTGAGGGTGAAGCTCCCCCACTTAATAAGAGGAAGCACAACCGATTAGCATCCCTCCACCGGTCGCTCGGAGAAGAAACGCCGAATTCCCAATTGTCGGCGTCACATGGAATACGAGGAAGAAGATGAAGCAGAAAACCGCGATCGCGGTTTCAGAACCGCGATCGCGGTTTGGCCTTTGGGCAAAACCGCGCCCGTAGTTTCAGAACCGCGGTCGCGGCCATTGCTGCGCTTGCGGCTGCTTAGCCGCGATCGCGGGCATTGTCGCGCTTGGGTTTCTCGGACCTTGATCGCGGGTCTTTGTTAAATTCCGGTTTTAGCAATTGTTCAATAATTAAAGTCATATTTTTCATTAAATGTGTATCCACACATTCATATGGTTCTTATAGGGTTACAGAACATTCCTAACACGTCTTGCTTACAAAACGAAAGTTTGAAAATTACACAAATACCCCTACTAAATTTGAGGGTTATTACATTACTATCCCCTTAAAAATAGTTTTGACCCCGAACTAACACTTCGACCCCGAAACTAACACTACTAAGGTAAATGTATCGGTTTCCACATTAACCTTTCCACTTGAGTTTAGTATCCTCAATTATTTCGTACTAAAAAATTAATCCTAGGAAAGTTGATCTGTTTCCTCGGCCATGACATCCATCATATGTCTCATTTCCATATATTATCTCATGTGCCAACTCTTAATATACTCACAAGGTCATGATTACCTTAGAATCATAGTCTCCAAAATCACCACACGATCTTATTACACCTTAAGCTTGAGAACACACATTTTCTTTCAACTTTTCTCTTTATAAACGACTCCCAAAGTTCATACCTTATCTCCTTATAACCTAACTTAGTACCCCCAATTGTCATATCGTCTTACTCCTTACATATGCATCTCATCTATTTCATTATTTACCTTAATTAAATTTGGCCC
This sequence comes from Rheum nobile, assembly GCA_027886185.1. Lineage (NCBI taxonomy): Eukaryota > Viridiplantae > Streptophyta > Magnoliopsida > Caryophyllales > Polygonaceae > Rheum > Rheum nobile. The sequence goes on from WOAB01000701.1 coordinate 5,766,264, forward strand.
TTATGCCATTTCTTAACCCAAAATCTTTTCATTATTCAAGCTCCAACATAAGACCTTTAAGAATTCCTTAATTATTCACAATTTATCACACAACATCTCATTCATGTTTTCCTCAAACATGATTTTAATAATCCGTTCAACACGATTATAATCAATCACCTTATTTACCCAAAACATGTCATAAGATCACTTTAATAGACATAGGTCGCTTTTCATCCAATCCATTAGACAAAATCCATACACTTACATTATCCCCGTACTGTTGATAAAAAAAAAACTTTTACCGACTGAGTTTGTTATTCACCCATAAATCCTTAAACACTTAATTGTCCTCCCACAATTTCATCATCTTAAATTAAGCAAACCTTATGCTTTGCCGGAATTTAATAGTTACCCAAGACTTAATTATCTTAGTACTCCTCATATCATTATATCATTTCCTTAAGAAAGCCTCATAACGAAACCTCAAATAGGTCTTTCAAAATAGTACTTATGATTTCACACACTTAGCTTTTCCAAAAGTTGTAACCACTGGTCCTACAACGAACACACTCATTTATAAACCCCAAAACTATAACCCTCGAATTTTAAACTTTACTCATGATCGTAATAGAGTACGATCTTTTCAGAGAAAAATCACTTCTTAAGAAATACCTCTCTTATAAGTTTATTCACTTAAATGAATAATTTATAAGACTCACAATTAAGTATTTTGAGCTTCATATTGGCTTACTACACAATTTTTACCCCATCTAATGCTCAGAGTATACACATAAGGAATAGCCTCAAACTCCATAGAGCATTACTACACACACCAAATCCTTCTAGCAAGGAATCCTTACAACATTAACCTCTCGAGACAATGCTCATGAATTCGAGCAAAGGGAACAAATAGTGTTAATGCCCAACTTGACATTATTTCTAGAACATAGGGAACAATCACACGTGTCCCAACCCAACACTATCCTTTATGAGTCCAAACAGTCTTTATCAACACATGACATATACTACTTTTGGCACTCAAGGATTCTCTTATGAACGAACAACTAGCAATAGTAACGAATCTAGTAATTTTCGGAACGAGGAAACACTTCTTTATTATTCGAAACATTACATTAAAACAATTGACAAGATGTCGAACAAACAGATTACTAAACTATGGAGACTATAGACACAAGTCATCGCTCCTTATTCTTAATAAGCTTCACAAAATACCACTACTCGCTCAAGGTTTCCTCCTCGTCGGGGTGACGTATCACAAAGAGTCGTTGCCCTTGACCCGAAGATTCCATGGGCGCCTTGCCTTGATTACGAGCAACAGATTGCTCAGGAGCGGACACTTCCGACTTTGGATTCTGCCTATTGCCAACATTTGAGGCCTGGTATGATTGTGTTGGCCCTTGACCCTTCTGCCTACAGTATGTTTGCATGTGGCCTTCCTTTCCACAATTATAACATACCCGCTTCTCCTTTTGGCAATTACAACTTTTATGCCCAGCTTTACCACAGTTGTGGCATTGAATCACACCGCTACTCCAACCTGAGCCTTTGGCGGATTCAGGCTGAGTCATCTCGGTCTTAGCATGACCAGACTTCTCAAACTTGGTGGGCGATGTCGGCCGCTTAAATGCATTAAACTTCCGGTTCTGTTGCCCACCTTTGGCCTTATTCTGCTCCTTCCGCTTTCGGGTGGATTCTTCCAGCATAACCTCTACCTTATAGGCCGCATCCACATACTGCTCCAAGGTAGAGCAACCGTGACGCACCATCAAATGTTTGATTTCTGGATTCATCCGTCCATGGAAGTACCAGATCTTCTGTTCTTTTGAATGCACGTCCGGACCAGCATAATATAGCAAATGATTGAACTTTGCCGCCAGCTCAGACACTTTCAGTCCTCCAGTCTCTAGGTAGAGGAACTCCTTCAGCTTCTCTTCCCTCATAGCACGAGAGAAGAAGCGATCAGTGAGCTTGGCCTTGAACATTGCCCAGCTCAGATTTGGGTGGTCGTCCAAACCAGTTCCTTCCCACCACTCACTTGCTCCGTCTTTCAGATGTAGCGAAGCAATGTGCACTTGCTCAGCCTCGGTGCAGACCATATTCCGAAAGAGTCGCTCTATATGGGAAAACCAATAGGCAACCTTGATTGGTTTCCTGGTCCCATCGTAGCTATCCGGGCGCATCAAATTGATCATCTTCAATGCCCGATTGTAATTCCCATCATTTCTCTCGGGAGCCACTGGATGTGCAGGACCTTCCCGTCCCACCACATTAGTTGCAACTTGAAGGTTGGGAGCCGCTTGATCTCGCGGTATCCCCTGGGCCGTTAGTACCTTGACCACCTGCCTCACTATTTGCTCAATGACTATCGCATCCAACATGATCGGGGCATGAGGTGGAACTTCCCTCGCAGCTTGAGGGTCCATTTGTCCTTGATGAGCCCCTTGCCGTAGTGATACGGGGGTAGCCGTGTAGAAGATGGATCTAGGCAACGGATCTCAAAACAAAAGAAAACACAAGATTAGAACAATAGCGGAAGTGAAACTAATGGATAGGATAATAGATAGAACCAATAGAAACGACGAGAAAACCCGCTTGCTTGATAGCAAGGAACCTTGTCAAACGATCTACCAACCCGATCTCTACAACGCCACACAACCAAGAATCGCTGACGAACTTGGAGCACGGAGAGGATTGCTTATGATGTACGAAATCACCAACTCCAGAGGGACTTGACAAAGACGAAAACAACTAAGCAGGAAAGAACAATCGATTGAGACTCTCACGGGGAGCCGAGTTTCAAAGCAAAACCCAAGCTCTGTTTTTGTGTTTTAACAATATGAGAAATCTAACTAATGAAGAAGATAAGGGAGGCCTTAAATACCCTAGGAGGGCCGGCCCTAGCTTCCCAAAAACGGGTTACACTTAATCCCGAAATAACCGAAAATAGAAAGCTTAAAACAATTAAATAATAATCCTAAAAATATCCAATGTAGAAATTAATAAGATTAAACATATGTAACGTTGACCAATAAAGTCAACGCCTTGACTTTGGACTTGTCCTCTTCGTCACGTGATACATCATGTGCCATAAACGTCTCCAGCTCTTGACGTAGTTCCTTCAATCTTGACCTAGTAATCGGTCCATCAAAGGTTGGCACTAATGGCGGGGATGATTCCTCATCATTCTCCCCTTCTTGAAAAGGACTCGTCCTCAAGTCATCAACATCAGCGGCTGCATAAGGGGTAAGATCACCGACATTGAAAATCGGGCTCACGCCATAGTCATCGGGCAACTCCAACACATAGGCATTGTCGCCTACTCTCTTCAGCACCTTGAACGGTCCATCACCTCTGGGAGACAGCTTCGACTTCCTCTGCTCCGGGAACCGCTCCTTGCGCAGGTGTAGCCACACCAAGTCGTCGGGCTCGAACAACACTTGACGCCGGCCGTGATTAGCTCGGGCTGCGTTCTTCGCTGCAGTACCTTCCAAACGAGCCTTAGTCCGCTCGTGCAGCTCCTTCATGAACTCAACATGTCTATCAGCATCAAAGTCTGCTCGTTCCGGTAAAGGCAACGACTTAAGATCCAAAGGGGTTAGGGGATTCAAACCATACACACATTCAAAAGGGGACATATTAGTAGAAGAATGAATAGTCCTATTATAAGCAAACTCAACATGTGGTAAGGCTTCTTCCCAACTTTTCAGATTAGATTTAATAACAGCCCTAAGGATAGTACCCAATATACGGTTAGTGACCTCAGTTTGTCCATCTGTCTGGGGGTGACTAGCAGTAGAGAACAACAACTTAGTACCAAGTTTACCCCACAAAGTCTTCCAAAAGTAACTCAGAAATTTGACATCCCTATCACTCACAATAGTACGAGGTACACCATGCAACCGAACAATCTCTCTAAAGAACAAATCAGCAACATTCCTAGCATCATCAGTTTTATGGCATGCAATAAAGTGAGCCATCTTAGAGAACCTATCAACAACCACAAATATAGAATCTCTCCCCTTCTTAGTCCTAGGCAATCCAACAATAAAATCCATACTAATATCAACCCAAGGAAAGCAAGGAATAGGCAAGGGAGTATAAAGACCATGCGGTTTTTCCTTAGATTTAGCCTGTAAGCACTCAACACAGCGTTTGATAAAATTCTCTACATCCCTAAGCATGTGTGGCCAATAGAAATGAGTATGCAACATGTTATAAGTCTTATCTCTACCAAAATGACCCATCAATCCACCTCTATGGGACTCATCAACAAGTAACAACCGTAGAGAACAAACAGGAATGCACACCTTATCAACTCGAAACAAGAATCCATCAAACAAGAAAAACTTATCAAATGAACCCTTTTCCACACAATGCTTATAAATCACTCCAAAATCAGCATCCATATCATACAACTCCTTAATATAAACGAAACCAAGGACCCGAGCATCCAAAGTAGTCAAGAGTGTATGTCTCCTAGAAAGGGCATCAGCTACAACATTATCGTCACCTAATAGGGTATAGGCCTGACAAAGGGACATGAGGGCGACGTCCGGGGGAAGGTAATCTACCAGGTGGTCTCTGCTGGATGCTAAGAGCACTCGGCTAGGGGTAGAGGCGAGGGTGAGGTCGGTCCGTGTGGAGGCAGTGGATGGTTCGGCTGGGGACTTACCCTTACGCTCGGCCTCTCTTTTCTTATCATAAGCCTCAGCCACTTGAAGCGACGTCATCAGTGTCAACACCACTTTCCTACCACGAAACTCAAAGGCATGTTGGTTAGTACGTCCATCATGAATAACATGTCTATCAAATTGCCAAGGATGACCTAACAAAATATGACAAGCTTGCATAGGAACAATATCACATAAAATTTCATCCTCATAAGTTCCTAGCTTAAGTGTAATCTTAGCTTGCTTATTCACCTTGAGTTCACCACAATCATTCATCCAATGAAGTCTATAAGGTCTAGGATGCAAAAAAGTAGGGAGTTGCAGTTTGTTAACTAATTCAACACTAGCAATATTACAACAACTACCACCATCAATAATCATGTTGTAAACTTTCCCTTTAACAAGACATCTTGTATGAAACAAATTCTCACGCTGATTATCATCACAAGGAGCCTGATTAACATGCAAAGTCCTCCTAACAATCAATGAATCACCATGCTCATATTCAAGAAAATCCAAATCATCATCATTGGCATGCTCATTCATATCATGGCTAGCAACTAAATTTTCATGCTCAGTGTCAGACTCAGACTCTAACTCACCCAAATGATTAATCATCAAAACACGAGTATTAGGACAATCCTTCATGTAATGACCCTTTCCTTGACATTTAAAGCAAGTGATATCTCTAGCTCTAGGAGGAGGGTCAGCAGGGTTACCTCGTGTAACTGCAGGGGCGGGCCGTGTGGGCTGCTGTGGTGCAGTGGAGGTAGAGGGGTGCGCACCACGGGAATTCTGCTCATTGCCGCGAGGCGGACCGGTTGCCGAGCGGGATCTCTGGTGTCCGGTGCGGCCCTGCTGCTGGTCGGGACGCCAGCTTTGGCGTTGTGGCACCGTGCGGTGTTGTTGGGTATAGCTGGACTTGAATTGTCTCTCCACTTTAATTGCTTGGTGTAGCAAATCTGTCATGGTAGAATAGGGATACAATTCTATAGTGTCAGCTAAATGAGGATGCAAGATACGTAGATACCTGGACATAGTGGCCTCTTCATCTTCGACGACGTTGCCGCGTGCCATGGCTATCTGCATATTGTTGTAGACCTCTTCAACACCTAAAGAGCCTTGCCTCATAGTCTCCAAACGGTTGCGGAGAACTCTATTGTGGTGGTGGGGAACGAAGCGGGCCCTCATCATAGCTCTCATCTGGTTCCATGTGTTGACCGGAGGGTCCATGGCTTGTCTTCGAGCCTTCACAACAGAATCCCACCAAACCAAAGCATAACCAGTAAATTCAAGAGCAACGAGTTGTACCTTTTTATGTTCAGGGAAATTGTGGCAACCCCAAATCTGCTCAATCTTCGTCTCTCATTCAAGGTAGACGTCTGGATCACACTTTCCATCAAAAGCCGGGATCTTCACTTTGATCCGTCCAATGCCGTCTTGTTCGGCTTCACGGCGGCGGGGCTGTCCGCGGTCATTCCGGGGGCGGTAAGGACGCCACTCATTACGCTCCTCGCGCTCATAGTCCTGCATATCATCATCACCCCATAAACTAGAACGTATCGACATAGGAGGGGACTCAGACCTATCACGAGGTGCGGGATGCCGAATCGGGCGTATGCGGTCGGTGCCAGTGGCTCTCGGTTGGCGATGCTCGTCCATCGCCGCTTGGTAGGCCGTGGCTTGGTCGACCAAGGGCTCGGTGGCGGGAAGCGGTGCGCTATGCGATGGACCAATGTGTTCCTGCGCAGCCGGGAGTGGGTTGGAGCGGGTCTCCAACGAGTCAAACTTCGCAGACAACTGCGCGACTGTAGAAGCCAACTGTTGTAGCATCGCCTGCATATCGACATGGGAACCATTTGTAGTAACCTGTTCATCACCGGAACCTGTCATGATCACCACTTAGACGAACACAGAAAGACGTTTAAGGTTAGGAAAACCAAAAAAAACTCTCAAGTGTTTGCACTCGGTGATTGTACAACCTGCGAAGGTAGGCTCGTAAATGACAAGTTCTCTATGTGCTCAAGATACGCAGCAAATCAAGGTCAAGCAGAGATGTAGTAGACAAGACAAGTAGATGTACGACGAAAAAAAATAAAATTGACTCAAACAAAAGCGAGACTAGAGAACGACTCAACAAGGAAAGCGACACAACTATAGTCACAAGAATGAAATGCAACTAAAGATGGGGCTATATATGTGTTTCGAACTCAAGAAATACGAATTGCAAGTTAGAAAGACGTACCTTTGTCGACTCGGAACGAAGCCAATTGGAGCCGAGAGTGACCCGAGGGAACGGAAGGGAGAAGGGGTTCAGGCAAGAGGGGGTAGTGCTCGACTGAGGGCAACCCGGGGTGGGACCCGGTCGGGTTGGGGTCGGGTGGGGTGGACTGAGAGCAACCCGGGGTGGGACCCGGTCGGGTTGGGGTCGGGTGGGGTGGACTGAGAGCAACCCGGGGTGAGACCCGGTCGGGTTGGGGTCGGGTGGGGACAGGCCGGGTGGGGCTCGACTGAGCGGAACCCGGGCAGGACCCGGTCGGGTGGAGGCCGAGTGGTGGCGACTGAGCGCAACCCGGGGTGGGACCCGGTCGGGTTGGGGCCGGGTCGGTGGCAGGTCCATGAGGGCTGGGTTAACTGAGGCTCACCCGGTCTGGACCCGGTCGGGTTGTGGCCGGGTACTGTTGCGGCGATAAAGAGGTCCGAAAAAAAAAGTCTGAAACGGAACCCTAATTTTTTTTTTTTATATATTTCGAAAAAAAAAATTCTCAAAAATCCCAGATGCCTTTTCCTCTTTTTTTTTTTTTAATTTCGATAATGCTTTTTTTTTTTTTGATATAATTTTCTTTTAGGCAACTTGTTTTTCCTGGGATATTACACCATAAAGATAAAATAAAATCTCTAGAAAATCAAGCAAGTATCTTGAAGATTACCAAAATTGAACAACCGGATCTCTGGCGCGCACGAACCTGGACGCCGTCGTGTCTTGCTCGCCAAGCTAGGGTTCGAACAACAATGGTGGAAGGGGGGGGGGGCGAATTTTTTGTTGATTTTTGGACGGTTTTGGTATGTTTTTGTGGATCCTCGTAGTCACAATCAACCGCAACGAACTCCTTTCCAAGACAAACAAGAGCAAACAATCAGTCAGACTAACAATTCACTAATGTGACTCAAACAAAGAAATTCAATTGACGATTGAAAACAGGAAGATCCAATTTTTGATGATGAATCTGGAACCGTCAAAGGCGATCCGAAGCCGCAAAGCTCTTGATACCAATTGATACGGGGGTAGCCGTGTAGAAGATGGATCTAGGCAACAAATCTCAAAACAAAAGAAAACACAAGATTAGAACAATAGCGGAAGTGAAACTAATGCATAGGATAATAGATAGAACCAATAGAAACGACGAGAAAACCCGCTTGCTTGATAACAAGGAACCTTGTCGAACGATCTACCAACCCGATCTCTACAACGCCACACAACCAAGAATCGCTGACGAACTTGGAGCACGGAGAGGATTGCTTATGATGTACGAAATCACCAACTCCAGAGGGACTTGACAAAGACGAAAACAACTAAGCAGGAAAGAACAATCGATTGAGACTCTCACGGGGAGCCGAGTTTCAAAGCAAAACCCAAGCTCTGTTTTTGTGTTTTAACAATATGAGAAATCTAACTAATGAAGAAGACAAGGGAGGCCTTAAATACCCTAGGAGGGCCGGCCCTAGCTTCCCAAAAACGGGTTACACTTAATCCCGAAATAACCGAAAATAGAAAGCTTAAAACAATTAAATAATAATCCTAAAAATATCCAATGTAGAAATTAATAAGATTAAACATATGTAACGTTGACCAATAAAGTCAACGCCTTGACTTTGGACTTGTCCTCTTCGTCACGTGATACATCATGTGCCATAAACGTCTCCAGCTCTTGACGTAGTTCCTTCAATCTTGACCTAGTAATCGGTCCATCAAAGGTTGGCACTAATGGCGGGGATGATTCCTCATCACGTAGGGTCGGGTCATTGTTATGCGAGCCAGAACTCGCGTCATCCCCTTGCTGAGTAGCACTCCTCAGCTGAACTCGGGAACCGTTGTTAGGACCTTCATTAGCTGCTTGGTTGGTGGATCGGGCGTTCACCATCTGTTGATGAACCATAACGTCAATTTAGAACTTTTCCAACTTGTACATGATACTTAATCACTTACGTTATGATACGAATTGTAAGGGTCTAACTCAATAACTTTATATTAGTTTGACTAACCCTCCACCATTAACCTTAAAACGATCTTCTTCTCTTACTTGAGAATGGATCAATTAGGAGAAATATCAACCTTTAAATGACATTAAACCTAAGAATGGACGATATCCTTAAGAATGGATCTAAGGAATAAGTAATAACCCAAAGCTTGCAGAAGTTTAAAAAACCACTTATTATTAAACCTTATGCTTTCAAACTTTATACTTTATACTTTTGAACCTTATATATTTAACTTAATAAAATAATTTTTTATAAAGTTAGTTTCTCAAACTAATGACAATGTTATCACCTAAAACCCGTACTAAGACAAAAAAAATCACACTTTTAAAATTATAACCATAAACTTAAATTTGATCGTTTATAACACACTATTTATAAAACAACTATAAATAACTATTAAAGTTCGAATAGTTAATCCATTATTTTAAATTAAAGTCTAAGAGATCATAAAACTTTAAATTTAATACTAACATTTAAACTCTCGAAATTCCAAGAAGAAAATAGTTTGAAAATAGTTTTGAAATTAATTTTCGAAAATTCTCAAACCTAACAATAGGCCAAGAATTTTAAAACCATTATTCTGATACCATAAATGTAACACCCCCGACTTATGTCGGTAGTGCCACACGCCAATGACCTCAAACGTTAATGTCCAAAGTCACCCTAGGCTTTAATCGGAACAATTAAGCTTAAATAAATACATAAATATTAAATAACGAACGAATAATTAGCGGAAGACATTTTAAATAAATAAAACTCAACCTTTTATTAAGATTCCTCTCGTAAAATGAGAAGGACAGTTTATAACAAAGTATAGTGACAACGGAAGACTTTTAAATTATAGCGGAAGACTCTTTTAAAGTAGTCCTAATTACATGACTATGTATTACATTTATTTCAAATTAAACATACACGCCTTGGAAATATTACTTCTTAAAATGCAAACTTCAACTGCAAGCCGTCTCTTCGACTGGTTACTTCAATCGTCGGGGACCAACCTCTGATATGTCGTATAGGACGGATGACACCAGCCAACCATGCAAGGAATAAAACCCGGTTGGTTAGTCTAATGAAAGACTATGCAAGAGTACAAGCAGAATGGTTCTAGTGATCGTAACCGTTTACTATCATTGTCCCTTGAATCATAACCGAAGGAACGATACATAACCCGAAACTTTCACGGAATGATAGAAGAAGATATGCATCGAAAAGAAGACTCCAACTGAACTGAGTCTTATAGGAAACGTATGTAATTGTTTGGGAACGTTAAGTTTTCACACAAGTTTATAAAAACGACCTTGATTATTTGGGTCCACGACCAACCTCACCGCGTACTGCGAATCCAGATTGGAAAGAGGACTTACTCTAACAAGAGTCCGGACGGGTTCCACGTTGTACTTCTCGCCCGAGGGTATATTAATTATGTGCGTAAAATCACTTATCTTATTTACTTTCAAAAACGTACATTCACGTTAAGGCTTTTAATTCACATCATCTCGATACGAGAGATATCTTTGGGATAAATCACGAATGTTGGCACTACCTAAGTGCACCACCACCTATATTCGGATAGAGGTAGGTCATGACCAAAAGCGTTAGGGCATTTAACCTCCTAACACAAAGTTATAAAGAAATGACTAGACCTCGCAAGGTACATAGCGTTCCTACGATACTCGTGCTAACTAAGAATGTAAGTCTACATATAAATCCACACCAAAATCGATTTATCACTTTACAGTAATATCATATAGAATTATATATAATAGCGTTGTTTCTAGCAATATATACAACCTATTATAAATTCATATTTTTTATACAACATTTTATCGTTTAAGTTACCAAACACAAATCAACAACTTTATTCCAACTTAATTAAACAATTAAGTATTGATAATCAAGAAAAGTATGGAACAAATGAACAAGAGAGAACCGCCACTTGCCTTAGCTTAAACGAACGAGAGATCGGGTTCGAGATCCGGAAACTTGAACTTGTGCACGGCTGCCTACTAAAATTCCCGTTGGAATTTATCGTCATTCCGTAGGGTCGGATCCCAATCCGCACAACCGGCCATGGATACGAGCACAATCCGACCCGACGACGCATACGAGATGAGTTTTAAGACAAGAAACCCTAACTAGTTACGATACGAAAAGACGAAACAAAACAAAGGAAAAAGGCAGTGCCACGATCGCGGTTTGCGTAGCCGCGATCGCGGCTTTGCTGGGCAAAACCGCGCCCGCGGTTTTATGACCGCGGCCGTGGTTTTATAACTGCGCCCGTGGTTTTATAACCGCGCCCACGGTTCTCTGCCTAGCCGAGATCGCAGGCCTCTGCCCAGCCGCGATCACGGTAGATGGAGCCGCGGTCGCGGGATTCCAATCTGACACGGGCTTAAAACGAACTTCGGAGCCTTACCGACGACGACGAGGCGCGGATCTTCGCTTCTTTGGACAAGTGCGCACCACCACCACTCCTGGCTTCGCTTTGATGGAACTCTGACTCCGACAACGAACGACAACGACCAAACGATGACGACAACACCAACAAAGCTAGAACGAGAGGAAGAGGATGAGGAATGTGGCTCGAATCCACCCCTATTTATAGGGTGAGGGTGGAGCTCCCCCACTTAATGAGAGGAAGCACAACCGATTAGCATCCCTTCACCGGTCGCTCGGAGAAGAAACGTCGGATTCCCAATCGTCGGCGTCACAAGGAAGACGAAGTAGAAAACCGCGATCGCGGTTTGGCCTTTTGGCAAAACCGCGCCCGTGGTTTCAAAACCGCGGTCACGGCCATTGCTGCGCTCGCGACTGCTTAGCCGCGATCGCGGGTAATGTCGCGCCTAGGGTTCTCGGACCTTGATCGCGGGTCTTTGTTAAATTCTGGTTTTAGCAATTCTTCAATAATTAAACCCATATATTTCATTAAATGTGTATCCACACATTCATAGGGTTTCTTACAGGGTTACAGAATATTCCTTACACGTCTTGCTTACAAAACGAAAGTTTAAAAATTACACAAATATCCCTACTAAAATTGAAGGTTATTACATTACTACTCCCTTAAAAATAGTTTCGACCCCGAAACTAACACTTCGACCCCAAAACTAACACTACTAAGGTAGAGGTATCGGTTTCCACATTAACCTCTCTACTTGAGTTTAGTATTCTCAATAATTTCGTACTAAAAATTAATCCTAGGAAAGTCGATCTGTTTCCTCGGCCATGACATCCATCATATGTCTCGTTTCTATATATTATCTCATGTGCCAACTCTAATTAGCTATGGAAACGGGGATGAATGGGGACGGAGGGTAGCCGATGCTAATTAGCCATGGAAACGGCGATGGACAAAAGCTGGGCATGACTACAATCTGGAGGGACGGCCTGTGGCCACGGTTGGACAGTGGCCAGAAATGGGGACGGCTATCCCCCACGGCTAGGCAGTGGCTATGAACGTGGCTTTTTCGCCCACGGTTGTCCGCAACGGCTGGCTGGCCAAATTTTGCTTTAGCCATGATCGTCCGCCACGGCCAAGTGGTGGCTGAGTTGATGCAACATGCTGTTAAATTGGGAACAATTTTCATATTTTTAATTGTTTTTGATAAAGAACATTCAACACCTATCCGAACAAAGCTTATTATTTTACCAAAATATTTAAAGAACAAAACTAAATTTCAATGAATATTTGAAAATATATCCTTTTAGAACCAACAAAGTTTTATAATTAAAAAGCACCAAATTCATTTTAAGTATAAATTACCATTATTGTTAATATTTTTAGGTTCTGATCAATCAGAATATACATTATTAAGTATAACTTATCAATTATGTTCAATTTAATTAAACTTTAATTTTATGTATTATATCTTGAAATAGTATTTTGTTTACATTTGCATGCAGTAAGTATATATACAGTTGTGCAATGGGACAAAATTATTCGTTCTTTTGCTTAATTAATTACAAAATGCCTTACTCTTATATTTTCAATATTTGTGGGTAAAGTAAATGACAGTGTTGTATTTTTTTCTAAATATTTGTAATTTATTACACTTCTTACTCTTATATTAATTTATAACTAGTGCTTGACCCTTACCATGTACGGCTAATTAGACAAATATATATAATAATATATGAAACAAATATAATAATAATTTGATATTCAATTTGAGAGAACTTTCAAAATACATTAAACTTGTAACAACAATATTGATAATAACATCATAACGTAAGTATGTTACAAAGTTGCAAATATAACAACATGGAAATCATATACTTTGGAGGACTTTTTTGTACACAACATTGATCGTCTCAGAGATTGCCTTCCCATTTTTGTCTAAAATCAACATCTTCAAACCGTCCATGCTTGTAACCCGAGATAAACCAACATAAAGTTGACCATGGGTAAATACAGGTTTCGGAAGATATAAGCCTACTTGAGATAAGGATTGTCCTTGGCTTTTATTAATCGTCATGGCAAACGAAACAATTATAGGGAACTGACGACGTTGAAACTTGAAAGGTAAGGTGGAATCTGATGGACTCAGGAGCATTCTGGGAATGGGAACTATTTGACCAATATTACGACCACTGATAATTCTTCCTTCAACCATTCGGGTACCCAACTTAGTGATCATCAATCTTGTCCCATTGCATAAACCATTAGATTTGTGTATATTACATGCGCAACAACATCACATGAACACCTATTTTTAGCTTCAACACATGATTTGGGACACCAGAACATTTGATGCTATGCAACATATCAGATAAATACATCATAGCATCATTTCCGTTTGCCTTGCAAATGCTATATGCACTGTAATAAACTTTCTCTTCCCCTGGTATTAGAGAAAGCAAATAGTCATTCACCTCATCAACAACGTCATGTGTAGGCGATAAAATTGCTCTCTCTTGAAAATATTCAGGTTCGTCCAAGTGTTAAAAAAAAAGCAGGGTATGTAGCCTCAACAATAGATGCAATTGGTTTATTACCTATATTTGTAATCAATACCTCTTGTGGGAACTGTATAGTTACTTCTCCATTATTGGGACCTCCAATAGTACTATCACCAACTTCAAGGATCCATTCTACAAACTTTTGAATTTCATGAGAATTGTTCGCAGAGGATCCATGTTGAAGCTCATATTTTTTGTAAGCTTTAAAACCTACATAAAATATTTATATATGTATGTCATAATGAATATTGTTCTTAACAATATAATGAGAGACAAAATAATTTCAAATCAATAAGAGTGTTTTACCTGACAATGTTGCCATAAATATGAAGAATTAATTGTAGCATTTATGATATCCGGTCTACTTCCTCGAGTTACAACCGGCAAGATTTGTCTGAAGTCACCACTAAAGACAACGACTTTGCCTCCAAAAGGTTGGTCCATACTCTTGGGATTGGAGAATCTTAGAACATCCCTTAAACTCTGATCCAGTGCCTTAAAGCAAAATCTTTTTGTCATTGGTCATTCATCCCATATTATAAGTTTTGCAATTGATAATAATTCTACCAATGAACAACTCAAACATATACATTCACAAGAAAGAATCATAAAATTCTTAACTTTTACTAACATGTAAAGTTAAGGCTTAAAAAACATACCTCATTGTAATGATAACCCCTTGAAACATCTTCTCCACCATTGAAGTTGGAAAAATCATCTTCATTTGCCATGGAAAAGAACCAAAGTAATGGAAAAGAATGAAAGAAGTGTTGTGGGAGGAAAAAGAAAGAGTGATTGAGAGGTTTAGGGTTTAATTTTGGCCGTAATATTGATAAGATATGACGGGGTAGTTAATGTTGTTAGGTGGGGACAAGTAACATTCAATTTTTTGGTTGTTTACTTCGTCTGTGACGAACTATGAGCATCCGTCCGTGACGGACCAAAGTGATCCATCCATCACGTACGAATCACTTTGGTCCGTCACGGACAAAACGGTGCATAAAATAGCAATTTCACTCAAATAAAAATCGTACTTTAGCTATATAATTTAGACGCTTTCTTATCTCTATATTTTTAATTAATAAATTTGATAGTTTGTTCTGTTCAAAAAAAATTAAAAACTTCTTTATGCAATAGTTACATGGACACAATTTATAGCCACCATACACCAAACCCGTATTATTGTATTAAATTAAGCTCAATCTTGAAAACATAAAATGGATATAGAATTTTTTACCAGCTCACACAAGAGTCTCGAAACAGTCGTTTTCACCAGGAAGATAACTAATGCCCACAAAACACCGAGCCATCCAAACTCAAATCTGGCTTATAAATATTTTTCTTCAAATAAATATGAAGGAATTTAACATTGCGAATACAAAAAGAATATGCGTTTAAAGTAAGAACATCATATATTTGAAATATGACCAAATTCTACATGATGTTGCATAATCTCTAGAATGGTTGATAGTTCCCATAACTTTTCAATAGTCTTATTTGTTAAAGGCTTATGGTATAATCCAAGCACAATATCTAGTATCTGCTGAAGACTTAGCTAATATGGTTGATAGTTCTAGAAGTATATTGTTAAGTGATAGGCGTTGTCGTGATACTTAAACAAAATAAATCCTTAAAAACCTAACAAAGTAAAGTAGGTAAGCAAGGGTCGAATCACACAGGGAGGAGTAATCTTTCTTAGTGCACAAATTGTATGTCAAAGGTAATAAGGGGGGTTTTGTTGGTTGTTTGCAAGTAAACAAAGTAAATAAAAGCAAAGGTTGTAATCAATTGGGAAAAAGTACTTAGCCAGACAAATATCCATCATTCATTCGATTGGTTGATCCTAGATTATCTTTATTCCTTCCTATGAATATTTCTGTCCCTATTCTGAAATAGTTACCAGTCCAACTAGTCCTGATAACCCTAACTATCGAACGCACAAGAAACTATCAAGATTTAGAACAATAGCAACAAGAAACATATGAATTAACCAGGATACATGCAACACCACAACTCGCAGCATTCAACACATAATCAATTCTCTTTCACAATAAACTAGTCCAACTAGTCCTAGAATATCATGTTTTCTACACAAGATAAAAGATTTCAACTCGAAATATCCAAACCCTAGCGATAGACAATTACTAATATCAACTAGGTGATCAAGCCAGTCAAATCAATAAGAATCAATATGAATAAGCTCAAGAGAAGAGATATAATCAAAGGAAAGAAAATAGAATTATAATCTCACAACCATATATCAAATGAATACTTCAATCGTCGGACTAAGCAAAGGTTGCTTAATTCTTCATAGTCTTGAAACACATAAACTCTAAGGAAAAAACTGATGTAAATTGAGATAATAGTCTGAATGATGAAATGAGGCTGCTAGGAACTTAGGTTAAATAACCTAGCAAACCTAAAAACTAAAGATAAAAGATAACAATTAAAATCTAAAAGGAAATAAAATAACTAACGGAATAAAAGAAATAAAAGAAAAGGAAATAAAGTAAAAAAATAATAAATCTTCGGATCTTTGGACGAAACGAAACTCGGCGCATCTGATGCAGTTTTCCGCGACCGCGGAAAAGTTCCTGTAAAGGTCTTCGCGTCTTCTCTGGTGGCTTGTCTCCATCCTCAATATATATCTTCATTTAAGCTCTTCTACGCCACTAATATCATATCCTTCTCCTCAACTCCATACTCCACAATAACGCTCTAAACACATTCAAATGATACCCAAAATATCGGTAACAACTCCTAGTTAAACCCTACAAAGTAGCGTTGATTAAATTCCTCCATGCTTAAACCTTGCTCGTCCTCGAATAAGCTAATAGAAACCTACTCCTCCAATGAACTCCCCAAGGTCTCAGGAAGTATAGCAAAACTCTCTCCACTAAGAATTGCACCTAAACATGATTCTCCAAGGCACCAACACAATCAACACAACACACAAAACAACATACAAACTTACAGGAAAGCAGAGTACTTTCCCCAAGCCTAACCCGAACACCATAGAATGAATAAAAATATCTAATCCTAGCCTCCATCTATCTTCTTAAGCCTCCCAGAGTGACCTATCCGAATTCTCCTTATATCACCTCTTCTTATGTCAGCACGCCAGGAAAAATGAGGAATCCTAATAATCACTCTTCTTCTTTTCACTCATTTTGCCAAGGTGCCCTTTTGGGTTTTCACCAAGCCACTTATTTCATTTTTCAATAGATGAGCTCACATAAAACTCACATCACTCTTGACCAATTATTTCCCCAGCCTAATGCTGGTCCAAGCTACCTGCTTATTACCTAAGCCGCCCTCTCGGGTTTTCGACTTATCCCAGAATTTATTTATGTCTTTTTTTCAATATTTTTGACTTTTTCTATTTTTCATTATTATTTTTTTCTTTCTCCTCAAACGACTAGCAAGTATAGAACACTCCCCCATGCTTAAACATTACATTGTCCTCAATGTAATGAAAGACAAAAAAGATGAAGCACAAGGAAGAGAAGAAAAGTACTCACAACCGTCGTTGAGTTGGTTGGAGTTGGAAGTTGTTGCTGGCTGTCTATTAATAAAAGCACATGTCTCTGGTGTTGCGCCGGTCTTCAAACTCAAACTCTATCGTGCAACCAAAGAGAATCCACTGTAAGGTGTAGTGGTACATCAAAGAAAACGGGGTTGCACGACCTTCAATGAACACATAATGGAGCCCAGATGTAATCGTGTTGTGGGCTCTGATGGTCCTCCTCCTCAGCTGTCGAATGTCGGGTTATCATCGTTGCCAAATAAAAATTGTGGGGCTAATGTCTCCTCCTTGGCAGCATGATGCGCACCGGTCTCTCGTAGTAGAAATCAGACAACTGGCATTCGATAAAACTTTTTTTTTTTCGAGCAGGTAAAGAGGACTTACAGTGTTATTTCCGCGACCACGGAAAAGTTTCTGGTGCGAGGTTGACCGTCTTCAATTTAGGCCTCGGGTCTCCTACCTGCATGTTAGTCTAAAACAAAAACAAAACAAAAACAACACAAAACAAAACAATAACAAAAATAACCTGAAAAACGAAAAGACATGAAAATAAATACATACCTCGGGTTGCCTCCCGAGCAGCGCCTTGGTTATCGTCGTGGCTCGACTTGGTGCTCTCCTACTCAACTTGGGTTACTCACATCAATTGAACACTCGGGGTTACCATCAGGAGGGTGTCGGTTTGCATCATCGATGTTGAATCCGACCCTCACCCCGTCAAATTCCATTGTGAGCGAACCGCTGCTCACATCAATCTTGGTACCTGCCGTGTTCATAAACGGCCTTTCCAGCATCACAGGGGCTGCGTTTTTGTCTTGCCCCGTATCCATCACAAAGAAGTCCGCAGGGAAAAGCAATTTATCAACTTCTACCAGCACATCCTGCACCACTCCCTTGGGATACACGTATGAATTGTCCGCCAGCTGGATCACAATCCCCGTCTTTTCTAATGGTCCGACCTCTAAAGACTCATACAGTGAGAGAGGTAAAATGTTGATAGAAGCACCCAAATCTAGCATAGCATTTTCAAACATGGTGCCACCTATCTTGTAGGGAATAGTGAACATGCCCGAATCACTGCGCTTCTTGGGCAACCACTTTTGCAGCATAGCGGATACGTTCTCACTGACTTTGACCTTCTTCTTTTCCTTCACATCTTTCTTCCTCTTTATTTTGCATACTTCCTTCAAAAATTTGGCATATCGAGGGATGCTTTGGACAAGTTTTATCAAAGAAATATTTACCTCGCAGTTGCTGAAGGTTTCAAATAATTCCTTGTCGTTTTCCGGCCTTCTAGTGTCTTTCAGAGCCTCAGGGAAGGGAGCGGGAGGCTTCAATGTACTGAGCAGAGGGAAGTTGGGTCGCACATAAGCATCATGGACGTCTTCGAGAGGGTCTGGGGCTCCAGGGACGTTTCCGCGGTCGCGGATTTCTTATCCGCGGTCGCGAAAATCTTCGATCATATCCTCTTCAGCATAAACTTTTCCGCGATCGCGGAAATCTGTCTGCGGTCGCGGAAAAGCGTTGATTTTTTTCTCGTCTCCAGGAATAAATCCGCGGTCGCGGCCTTTTTCACCGCGGTCGCGGAAAACTTTCTGTTGACCTCGACCTTCTTCCACTTGTACTCCGCTCCTCAGCGTCATGGCGCATACGTTCTCCCTCGGGTTTACTACCGTTTGAGATGGTAGTTTTCCCGAGTCTCGGGCTTCCAGTTTGCTCAATGCGATGGAGATCTGCCCCACTTGCTTCTCCAAGTTTTGAATACTTGACCGCATCTCTTGATTTTGTTGGACCATAGTATTTCCCAACATTGTTACAGTTTGAGCTAGAGACTCCTGTTGTCGGACCACCGCTTGAATTTGTTGGGCTGTAGTGCTTGCCAACGTTGACACGCTCTGGGTGAAGGACCGGATCATGTCATCGCTAGACATAGATGAATTGGAGCTCTGGCCTTGGGGTCTTGGGTCATATGGAGCTCTATATTGTTGTTGTTGACCCTCAGGCTACTGATATTGTTGTGGGCACGGTAGGAATTGTGGAGGCCTCTGTTGATACTCTTGATTTTCCTGGCCTTGAGCAGTACTCTGCTGATTCCCGTATCTCAGATTGGGGTGATCTCTCCACCTTGGATTGTACGTGTTGGAGTACGGGTCATATCTTGGCCTTGAGGGGATGTATCCTCCAATAGCGTTCACCTCAACAGTGGGCTCCTGCAGCGTGGGACATGCATCGGTAGGATGCATCGTGTCTTAGCATATCCCACAAGACTTGACTTGCTGCTGGCCACCCTTCATCATGTACCTCCTCATCATCTCCTTCATCTCAGCCATGTCAGAAAATAGTGAAGAATTTGGCTGAGAGTCTGCAGCCTTGACTGATTGGGCGCTCGCCCTCTTACTGAACTGTCTTGAGCCCTCAGATAGCTCAAAGAATACCTCAAAAGTTGCAGCAGACGTCTTGTTCAAATATTTCCTCCGCATGCTACATTCACCGTTCGATGCTCCTCGTCAAGAAGTCCTCCGTACAAAGAATATTTGAGGTCTTGCTATGAATATCCATGGTAGGGGCAGCTAGAAATCAATCTCTTGAACTTCTCATAGTACTCGTACAACGTCTCAGTAGCCTGCTGTTCAATGTTGTTAATGCTCCTCTTCAGGCTATTGAGCTTGGTCGCATGGAAGTACTTCTCCAGGAAAGCTTTCTCCATCTTAGCCCATGTATCTATGCTCCCTGAAGTCAAATAGTAGAACCAATCATTGGTTGAATCCTTGAGAGAGAAAGGAAAGGCCTTCAGCTTGATCTGGTCCTCAGTAACGCCTCTTGGCTTCATGCTGGTGCAGACGGCGTGAAATTCAGACAGGTGTTTGTTGGGGTCTTCTCCACTCATCCCATGGAAGTGGGGTAATAAGTGGATTAACCCGGATTTCAGCTCAAAGTTTATGCAATCTGACAGCTCAGGGAACTGCACAGCCAATGGTTGATGTTGCAGATTCGGGGCAGTCAACTGCCTCAACGTCGGTGCTTCGTCAACCATCTCAAAGCACGGGTTATCAAAACACAAAACTCTGTTTGTCCTGCGGTTTCTAGAGAGGGTTTTCTCAATTTCTGTATCACAAGCTAGAAGCAGAGACTCAGTAGCACGGGTGTGGACCATAAGATAGGTCCACACAAAAATTAACACATAAACACACACAAAGAAAAATCAAAACTTGTCTCCTCGGCAACTGCGCCAATTTGATAGGCGTTGTCGTAACACCTAAACAAAATAAATCCTTAAAAACCTAACAGAGTAAAGTAGGCAAACAAGGGTCGAATCCCACAGGGAGGAGTAATCTTTCTTAGTGCACAAATTGTATGTCAAAGGTAACAAGGGGGGTTTTGTTGGTTGTTTGCAAGTAAACAAAGTAAATAAAAGCAAATGTTGTAATCAATTGGGAAAAAGTACTTAGCTAGACAAATATCCACCATTCATTTGATTGGTTGATCCTAGATTATCTCTATTCCTTCCTATTAATATTCATGTCCCTATTCTGAAATAGTTACCAGTCTAACTAGTCTTGGTAACCCTAAGTATCGAACACACAAGAAACTATCAAGATTTAGAACAATAGCAGCAAGAAGCATAAGAATTAACCAGGATACATGCAATACCACAACTCGCAGCATTCAATACATAATCAATTCTCTTTCACAATAAACTAGTCCAACTAGTCCTAGAATATCATGTTTTCTACACAAGATAAGGGATTTCAACTCGAAATATCCAAACCCTAGCAATAGACAATTACTAATATCAACTAGGTGATCAAGCCGGTCAAATCAATAAGAATCAATAGGAATAAGCTCAAGAGTAGAGATATAATCAAAGGAAAGGAAATAGAATTATAATCTCACAATCATATATCAAATGAAGGCTTCAATCGTCGGACTAAGCAAAGGTTGCTTAGTTCTTCATAGTCTTGAAACACAAAAACTCTAAGGAAAAAACTGATGTAAACTGAGATAATAGTCTGAATGATGAAAGGAGGCTGCTAGGAACTTAGGTTAAATAACCTAGCAAACCTAAAAACTAAAGATAAAAGATAACAATTAAAATCTAAAAGGAAATAAAATAACTAATGGAAAAAAGAAATAAAAGAAAAGGAAATAAAGTAAAAAAAAAATAAATCGTCGGATCTTCAGACGAAACGAAACTCGGCGCGTCTGATGCAGTTTTCCGCGACCGCAGAGGAATTTCCGCGACCGCGGAAAAGTTCCTGTAAAGGTCTTCACGTCTTCTCTGGTGGCTTGTCTCCATCTTCAATATATATCTTCATTTAAGCTCTTTTACGCCACCAATATCATATCCTTCTCCTCAACTCCATACTCCACAATAACGCTCTAAACACATTCAAATGGTATCCAAAACACCGGTAACAACTCATAGTTAAACCCTAAAAAGTAGCGCTGATCATTAAGCTAATTACCTATCAAGCCCAAAACGTACTACACATGATATAGCATCATCTGTAAAACAATACTTGCAGCCTCTCACAATCATACAAGGTAATTCAATTTTATCAGCAAGGACTTGCCAAAGTTAACAAAGTTTATGTATTTTACTCATCTGCATACTACAATGACACATAAGGGATCAGAATGAATACATTCATGTATTTAACTTAGAAGGAAAGTAGGGAATGAGAAATTGAATACATCATGCTAAACTTGTAAATGTTATGTAGAAGTAGCTTTTCATGAAAAAGCCATTTGCATGTGCCCTTAGAGATATGGAAAAACAAAGAAACAGGACATGAGCCTTGTAGCAAAGAGCTTGATTGTAATAAAATAGAAAAACATCTAGGCAAAAGATGTTCTATGCTTAATGAGCTTATTAGTGACAAATTAGAGTGATGCATTGGAGCTGCATATTAAAAGGAAAATCTTCAAACAACTAAAAAGGAAAATCTTCTTACGTATTTAAACTAACTCAACACTGAAAATAAAAAATTCCTATATTTGAAGCACTATAAGAGAATTCAGCTCGTATAGCCCTATACACAATTCCTCCACAATTAAATTACAAATAAAATAGTTTACACCAAATATTGAACAAAATCAAGTCATTCCAATATAGCTCAATAATTAAGTATTCCAAGGTCCTACTGGCCTCCCCTCATGGGGTCTTCGCCTCTGTTCCCTTCCCCGACCACCGCAACAGTCTCCAACATCCAATCAACCACCTTTTCATCTGCAGCCACCACAATCGCCGCCCTCCGGCTCGCATTCGCTGCTGCCATAGAACGGAGGCCACTATTCCGGTATGCTTCATCCGGTTAATAATCCTCTGTGCCGATTCCTTTGACCTATCAATCTTTTGCTCTATTGCAGACCCGGCTAGAACTGGTGCCAAAATCAACATTGTCTTTATCGACGAGTAGGAGACGGCGCCGGCGGATACGAAGAGATTGAGAGAATTCAATCGTTTGAAATCGACAAGTGAAGACGACGAGGAATTGAGAAAATTCTCTCTCCAGCCTGAAAATTAACCGCCTTAAAATGCACGACCAAGGAAGAAGAAGTTCCAATGGAGCCAGGCAGCCATCACGTACGTGTTGAAAACAGCGTGGTGGTTTTCTAAGATGATTTGATTTACTCTTGTGGTTGGAATTTGGAAACCCTTTCCATGTAAGTAGTGGCGGATCCAGAATTATAAAAAGGGGGTGTAATTAGACTTTTGCATGTATGTAATTTAACAATTACTTAAGCTTGCTTAACGCCTACCAAAATGACATCATTGCATAAGATATAATATGTATTTAAAATCCATAATGCCTAAGGAGGTATTCGTGTGAAATTGATTGCCCAAGTTACAATTATTATTGTATGAAATCTCTTGACTCAAAGTGTGATTTCTTAAAAAATTAATTAGAATTTCAACAAGAATTTGAACTTTTTTATAGATTCCATTGAAAGTTTCATGTATCATTTTTACATAAAGGGGCATTTATTTGAATTATATTTACAACTAGAATTATATGGAAAACGAAATCTTTGCATAAATACTATTTCGATTATAGTTGACCCTTTATTTACATGTGTTCATATTTGCAAGAAATGGATAGCAAAACAAAATCTAGAAAAAAAATAATGGTATAAATGAAAGTGATGTTATATGCCCTCTTGAAATTAAAAAATAAAGTAAATAAAAAGTTGTTTGCTTTAAATAATGAAAAGACACTAAACCGATACTAATTTAATAAAAAGAAGAAAAGTATATAAATGAATTATTAGCCTATATTGGGCTTCAGGCCCAACTTAAAATTAGGGATGCAGAACCAGCTATATCGTCTTCTCCAATTCGTCGCGCGCCCTCCATGGATGCACAGGTGAAGTGTTCAAGGTTTGGAGCGGCCGAAATGGGGGCTAAGCAGCGGTCCTTAGCTAATACCGGCGGTTTCCAGGAGTTGAACGGGGTCGGCCGCCCCTTCAAGCCCCCTGGATCCGCCACTGCATGTAAGGCATCTTTTAATGCGAAAGCAAAGGGATTCTTCAATCGATTTCAAACTTTTCATTCTTGACAAATGAGATCGTAGTAGAAGGCGGCTTTTTCTAGTGATCTACGACAATTGAAAAAGATAGCTTTTAGATCAAGCCCTAACTTCTAAAATGGAGTGTGCGAGAAATGATGGGTGTGGGGGAAAAAGTCACGGTTAAGAGATCGAAGGAAAGCAGTAGAATACAATTTAATGTTCAAAGGACAGAATTCCACCCTAAACGATGATCAGCGGACTGAATCAGGAAAACACCAGTACCACTGTAGAACATGTAAAATACAACTACAATGAAAATAGTACAGAATTGGAAAAAGAAGGATAGATATAGCACAAAAGGTACCAAAACAACGTAGCAGTTTGACTCAATTAAAGGGATAGACGTGGCAGTTATGTAGTGATTCCGCAGAACATGTAAAACAATACTCCGTAGATTTTTAAAATGTTTTGATAAATTGGTAGAGTAGTTTCTGTAAGAAAAAAAACGTGAAAGTTGAGAAACAAATAATGGTTAGATGTAGTGGACTGAGTGGTATATTTGGTGGCAGTTAATTCGGCAGAACATGTAAACAAGTCCACTTCTTCGCGAAGGCCCGAAAGGCCAAGAGCGAAGAAACATGGAGACTAAGGGCGAAGGCCGGGGAGGCCAAGGGAGAAAGGCGGGGAGGACAAGGGAGAAGGCCAGGGAGGCCGTCACAAAGGAAACTCTGCTAGTTTTTCTTTCGGCCTAATATTGACTTTCTACTTGTTCTCCCATAAAGACATAAGCGGTGGCGAGCGGAGTGATACCACAGATTACGTCGGCTTGGAGGACGTACGAACCCCAGCCATTGTAAGACGTCGTAAAGCCCAAAAATCCTCTGAGCAATTCAGTAATGATTCGAATAATAAGACCCCTGAGAAGAGCAACATTGCATATCAAACAATACACGCGGAGAAGCATTTTTGTCAGATCAAGATATCACTGAGCCAATTAGAGCACAAATGGCACAATTAAATGAAGAACAAAATGGTGGATTCAGGCAGATCGCACAATCAAACTTCTTAAAGTCGCCAGATCTAGAGAGATATTACCTTGTTGACAGAGGAGAAAATCGAAGGATGAGAGGGCAATGGCGGTCAACGATATCAATTTCCTATTCGCAAGCGAATATGGCAGAGATCGGGAGCGTCTGGGATCACCGCCTACGACACCTTCTCGGTCATCCTTTCAGTCGACTCATCCGGGAGGAAGGTTTTACTGCTTCCCCTCCCTTTGGGAACGAATCCCCTAGATTGTCGCCCCCTATCCGCCATTAGAACGACCAGGAAGGGCCACGAAAGCTCCTATCTCCCTTGTTGAAGTTCCGTCCCCCTCCTCTAAAATCTCTCTCCTGAGAGCTCTCCTATTCTCCCTTCCTAATTGCGGCCTCTTCCCAGAGCGGTAGAGACCGGCAGCGGCGTTAGCCGCCGTAGAAGAATTGGATTGCCCCGTTTTCTTCAATGAAGCGCGAGGCATGGTCAGAATCTCCGACAGCGGAAAGTAGCGGCGAGTGAGCCCTGAGGAGCTCGAAGGTGAAACTCGTTGGTTGGATCGCCCTATAGAAGAAGAGACCATCCAGATTTTAACAGGAGGAGGCCTCCCTCCCAGAGACGATCTTTTTTGGGGTCCCTTTGTTTGCAACCACCCCCTTCTCCTCTGTCCAGGTCCCCCTCCTTTGCCAATTGGGTCTCTTATGCTTTTTACCCTAAAACCAACCTTGGGCCTTCAGGGTTTTTAGTGGGCTTTCGGCCCAATCAATCCTAGCCCCCACACCCACCTGCATATAAGAAGTAAATATTACTACCCAATTGAGCCTTTAAACCAAGTTTATAAACGATCCATAAAACATTAAAGCATTTTTTTTGATAGACTGACCGACTCACCCAATTCTCACATCTTCAAACAATTTATTGACATAGGTCTCAACTCCAAGTCTATTCATCAAGAGCTTCCTCTATCATATACTCTGCCACAAATAGTTTTGCTTTGCTTATTTTTTTCAACCCATTTCTGCAAACAAAGAAACCATAAGTTCTTTACAAGAGTTCTTTTGTGAAAGATAAAAGTTACTCTCATGAAAATAATCTACATCTGCTATTACCAGAATGCATTTTTTTGGAGAAAAACATATAAATAGTAGGGATAAGTAATAGTGTGATCAAACTTTAAATATCCAGAATCAGAGTGCAAAGTTACACGTGCTGAAAAATCTGAGCAACAAACGTAAGATATAAGTTTTTTGACCCATCAACTATATCCTTAACACTAATATATTCACTACAATCCAATATATCTTCCTGTTCCACAATCATTTCTTGCTCTGTTAGTGGCGTCATTGACTTCTAGTATAGAGTTTGTATCGTGCTCTAGTGCAAGAATATTTAGCAAGTATGCATATGCCTCTCCATCATGGGACATACAAAGTATGACATTCAATATGTGAACACAAACACAAGAACAAGCATAATGAAACCTAGACCTAAACTATCAACTTATTGTTGTCCTTTCAACCTTCTTTTTGGTCAACTGCTGAAGTATCCACTTGAAATAATTTCAAGCAGTATTTGTCACACTAAGAAGATACTATATATAGTTGACCTGTTTTTAAATCTTTTTTTCTTCTTATCCTATTGTCAAACTTCTTGATTTGAATTAGCTGAAGGTCTTTGTGCAAATGCTATATCAACTCAATAAAAAAAAGTGAACTATAAGACTTCAACCATTAATTTTATTTGATATAAAAGAAGCTAAATCTATTTGTAGGTGAAAGTTCTGGAGAACAATTTTAGAGCCTGAATAGAAAGCAACTTTCACAAGTCATCTAAAATGTATAAGCTAACACTACATTCATTATGAAACTATTTCGCATGGTTTCTACACGAAATGTATTAGGATATGGGCCGTATATATCAGTAATTCTAAGTTTGATACTTGACTTCATCAGGCACAATGTGAATAAAAAGTTCAGTAGAATATAGCAGCATGATCCACTTCTCATAAGAGATTCTGATGTCTAAGATGGGAACTTTGGGGGTTAAGAATATGAATGCAGTTAATGAAAAACCAAATCATCCAAATTAATATCCATTAGAGAGCGACCAAAGAGAAAAGAGCACATTGAAATAAAGGGAGGGACAAATACCTGTAGAGTGAAAGCCAACGACACAACATCACGAGAGAGAGAGAGAGAGAGAGAGAGAGAGAGAGAGAGAGAGAGAGAGAGAGAGAGAGAGAGAGAGAGAGAGAGAGAGAGAGAGAGAGAGAGAGAGAGAGAGAGAGAGAGAGAGAGAGAGAGAGAGAGAGAGAGAGAGAGAGAGAGAGAGAGAGAGAGAGAGAGAGAGAGAGAGAGAGAGAGAGAGAGAGAGAGAGAGAGAGAGAGAGAGAGAGAGAGAGAGAGAGAGAGAGAGAGAGAGAGAGAGAGAGAGAGAGAGAGAGAGAGAGAGAGACCAGGTGTAAGCATTTGATTGTATGTGATCCAAGTTCACAAACAAATTTGAGTTACTAACTTTTGAATTCCTTAGGTTTTGATAGTAACAATCGTTCAACTAATCGGGTAACCAAGTGTTTCAGGAACCACACAGTTGTCTCAGGGATCCATTGCAGCGAAGGATCGCAGAGGGAACAAGTGTAAGCATTTGATTGTATGTGATCCAAGTTCACAAACAAATTCGAGTTACTAACTGTTGAATTCCTTAGGTTTTGATAGTAACAAACATTCAACTAATCGGGTAACCAAGTGTTCCAGGAACCACACATTTGTCTCAGGGATCCATTGCAGCGAAGGATCGCAGAGGGAACAAAGCTTTCTCCACATGCTTTGTTACCTCTCAAGGAACATCAATGACGAACGAAACTCAAGCTGCGAATGGAGTGAAGGATAATCAGCGTAAAGATTATGGGAATCATCTTTGAAGATCACACGGTCACAAAAAAGGAAATCGGCTGGATGGATCACGCCGATGGGAAGATTTGGAGAGAGAAGGATTTTATCTTAATTCGATTATGTTATCTTAGGAAATCCTTCCTTAGATAACATAAGCGGTTAAGATAATATTCTTCAGATTATTTAATATCTTCTTATTGCCGATTTTAGAAAGATACTTTATCTTGTTACGATTGTTTATCGAGTTGTATTTATAGGAGTGTGAGATTCATTTCTATAAACGAACCCATAGCATTAAATTGAGAAGAAAAAGATAGTGAAGTGTTTGTGAGTCTTAGAAGAGTGAGTTCGTATTCACCGTTGTAGAAGAGATTCAAATCTAGGTGGGAAGTCTAGGGTTTGAAGTCCAGGCTACAAGTGTAATCGAACAAGAAATCAATAAGACGAGTAGACTCTTTAAAATCCTCTTAAGCGAGAAGCTTGAAGGTAGTGATTTTACTTGATTAGTTATTTGACTGATTAAGGTTTCCACTATACATCGTGAGTTCTTTACTTTATCTTTCTTGCTATAATATTCCGCTGCACCTTCTGTGGGAACAAAGCATTTGTTCCCTCAGACGTAACTCTAACGATCCAACAATAAGACGAGTAGACTCTTTAAAATCCTCTCAAGCGAGAAGCTTAAAGGTAGTGGTTTTACTTGATTAGTTATTTGACTGATTAAGGTTTCCACTATACATCGTGAGTTCTTTACTTTATCTTTCTTGCTATAATATTCCGCTGCACCTTCTGTGGGAACAAAGCATTTGTTCCCTCAGACGTAACTCTAACGATCCAATAATTGGTATCAGAGCCTGGTGCTCTAGATTGTTTTCGTTAAAGACTTTGCAGGAAAGATTTCGTCAAGCAATGCTATTGGAGATTCATTATGGAAGCCTCCGATTCTGAAGGCTGGAGAATATGACCGGTGGGTGGAACAAATCGAGTCTTATATTTGTTCCCTCGATGGACAGATATGGAGAATCATCGAAGTAGGCCCCATAGCTATTCCAAATGAGAAAGATGCCACAAAGCCAAAGCCAAGGGTGGACTACACGGATGACGATTGGAAAAAGCTGGAGAAGAACAGCAGAGCCAAGAAGATCCTTCACATGGCTCTTCTCCCCACTGATCTCAAGAAAATCATTGGTTACAAAACTGCCAAGGAGATCTAGGATGCCTTAAAACGTCTCCATCATGGAAATGAAGACATCAAGAAAAACAGGATTCTTTCCCTGATCAAGGAGTATGATCAAATTTCTCAAGGAAAGGGTGAGCACATTCAAGAGTTCTATTCCAAGTTTCAAGGGATTGTAGGTCAACTAGAGTTCCTTGATGAAGAGATGCCAAACTGGAAGCTCACTCACCACTTCATGCAAGGCCTCAATTCTCAGTGGGATGCGATTGCTCTCGCTCTCTACTCCCAAACTGACGTCAAGACTCTCACTATGGAAGAGGTTGTTGCCAAGCTTGAAAGCAACGCCTCTGTCTTTAACCACAAGATGAACAAGAAAGGAATTGAGAAGGCTCAAAGCATTGCCTTGAA
Organism: Rheum nobile; assembly: GCA_027886185.1. NCBI lineage: Eukaryota > Viridiplantae > Streptophyta > Magnoliopsida > Caryophyllales > Polygonaceae > Rheum > Rheum nobile. The sequence continues at coordinate 5,795,705 of WOAB01000701.1, forward strand.
GGTTGAACGTGCCTTTGACTTATCTCAAGTTGAAGATGAAGACGAGGACGGGGATGAAGATGTGGCTCTCATCACTAGAGCTATGAAGAAGATATGGTCTCGAAACAAGGGTACATCGAGTTCCTTTGAAGGGAACAAAGACATGAAGGATGTCGTTTGTTACCACTGTCAAAACAAAGGACATTTTGCCAAAAACTGCTTCAAGAAAAAGGCAGGTCTTCCTCCGGCTCGTGAAGGGAAGAAAACAATGGTCGCAACATGGGGTGATTCTGAATCCGATGATGAAGAATCGTCACACTCTAGGGATGTCTGCTTGATGGCCATAGAAGACTTTGATGAATCAAAAGGTGGTCTGCATAAGGATGAGGTAAATGAATTTGAACTCATCTCAAGCTTGAAAAGTAAGTCTAAAGAATACTTAATTTTCTTCTTTAAAAAAATCGTTCATGAGAACAGTCTTTTCAGTGAGCAGATTGAAGAAAAGGATGAATCGATCTCCTGTTTGATCGAGGAAAACAAAGGTTGGGCAGAAAAAGTGTTCAAGCTTGAGAAAGTTTCATCCTCTTCTCCAAGTCATTGCAATGAGTATCCTAAACTCACTAAGAAGATCATGTCTCTAGAATCCTCTGTCTCCTCACTTAAATCCGAGTCATTAATGTTAAAACTAGGCAATGCAAAATTGTCTAGTGATCTATCTAAACTCAGTGAGGAACAGAAGGAAAAGCCAAAATGTATTGTGTTTGTAGCGACCAAGAATGAAAAGAAAACAGAAAAGAAGGAAGTACCTCGCTTTGGAATTGGTTATCAACCTAAGCTTCATGTTGATGGCATCAAGTCTAAAAGTCCTGGAGTCGAAGGAAAACAGTCAGGACAAGAAAAAGGGGAAAGTTCCTCGAGAAGGAACAATCACAAAGACTGTTCAAATTCGACTGATGGGAACAAGGCTTGGTACCATGGACAGAAGGCTCATTTCATTTGGTTGAAACAATCTCAAAACGGTAAGTCCAATCATATTGATTTTCATTCTAGGATTGCTAACAAATCTATTTGGCCTGGACAGAGTAAGTATGTTGATCTAAAGTGTCAAAGGATTTGTTGGTATTGCGGTCACTCTGGTCACTACAAACAAGAGTGCCTCTTGAAGAAACACAATGAAGAAATTGCTCGCACTGCTAAGGAGAAAATAAATGCTAAAATTTCAAAAATCAAATATGTTGCTCCAACACCCAGACAGCCTAAGCTTGTATGGTTTCGTAAAAACTAACTCTTTCTATACAGGCTGAAGTGAAGAGGTTCCCGGTATTTCAATTGTGCTTGCTAAAGATACTTGACAGGGAACAAAGGATGGCTCACCTCACTTCAACAAGCCTCTGGAAGTTCAACAACCTTTGGAATTAAGGGTAAGGGAAAAGTTTGTGGTCTTGTGCACTAATTATCTGCTTATTTCCTGTACAACATTCTAGTACCAAGCATATCGAGATAAGACATCACTTCTTACGTGACGTTGTGGAAAAAGGGTTGGTTTCCATGGACTTCTGCGGAACCAAGGATCAGATCGCTGACATTTTCACCAAGACACTAAATAGGAAACCCTTCGAACAGTTCCGTATGGAGCTTGGTATGATCCCTCTAAACTAACTGTCTATCTCTTATGTTCCCTCGATGATTGGCTAAACTATAAGGTAAATTGTGAAAGCTTATTCAGCATGTCTTGATCTGCATTCATTCGATTGATCATTAATTGAACAACGTGCTTAGAATTGTGCTAATACTTCACTTATGTGCAAAATTTCATGCATGATCATCTATGCTATCACAATAACTCATGAATCAGCTTTCTTTCGGACCAAAAGAGTCAACTTGATGCATTGATCCCTCATTATAAGCCCAAATGATTGTTGACTCTACAACTTATCCTAGCTATCATGTTTAATGCTTCCTATGAGCCCCTCTAATCATCCACATCTGGGAGTCTCTCATTTATGATTAAAAATATCAAAAATTTCGTTTACTTTTTCGTGTGTTGTTCTTTGTACCCTCTCTGGTAACATTCCCCCAGCATCACACACTACTACTCCTCTGGTTTGGCGGGAAATTGAATCGTCTCCCTGTGTTCTGCATCTATGAGTTGAATGATGTGACAAGCAATTAAGGGTTGCGCTTGCTCTTGGGAATAGATGTGTAATTAAGGTTGACAAGATGACTTTGTGACTTGATGGGTCGGGCTCTCGTGTTTGGTTGAATCTGGACAGATAATGAAGAGATTATTTTGGGAAGGTGAACATCTCAGTTGATTATCCTTGGAAACAGATAAGATATTAAGTTATCTTTGGCAATCAAAAAGATTTTGTGGCAAGTATATATTTTGGCTCTCCAGGTATTCTCCCCCCACCATCTTCACCTGTGTCTTCTCTTCTCTTACGTTTTACCCTCTCTTGTCACCTCTCTCACCCCTCTCAAATGGCCTTCCACTCAAACTTCCCTACTGCCGCCGCCGCTGAGGACCTTCAAACCCTCCTCAACAAACTCATGACAATGGGAACAAACCCTGCCCTCCTCGCCGCCACTCTCAATCCTTGCCATCCTCCTCCAACACTACCTCATCTCCCCCAACGATCATCACAACCAAAGTCACCCCACCTCCAACGCCTACACCAGACAAACTCATCATGGTCCCATACATCGCCCCATCATCCCCTACACTACATCCTACTCCCCAAAACCCTAACCCTAACTCCAACCCAATCGCTTCCACCGCCGTCTCCTCAAACGACAGAGAGGACGTTGAATCCTCACCAACCCATCCTACCCAAATCGAGGAAGACACAGAGGAGTTTCTGGGGGGAGCCGCCACGGAAACACCAACAAAGACAGAGGAGCATGCTACGCTCTCTCAGAAAATTCAGGGGGTTGTTCGTAGTCTGGCCAGGGAACTAATGGAGGATGCTGAGGAGGATGCTGAGGAGGATGTGCCGGCTAAGGTCACTAAACCTTCCGGTCGGGTAAAGATGAGTTGCACTGCCAAGCGCATAACTCGTGCTCAGGTCCAAGCCTCAAAGGCCATTCCTCTAAGCTCCGATGACGAGTCAGAGCCCATCTCTGAGAGCAAGGCCAAGAAGGCAAGAGTTTCTACTGCTCCGATGCGCCAGAGCCAATGGCGTCAGATTGCCAAGTCTACAACAAAGGGAACTGACGAAGTAAAGGATATGAGCCACAAGACGGTGGTTAGGGAACTGTTGCTGGATCCTGAGTTCCTAAGAGAGAATGCTCTGGAGGGAGTCTCTCTGTTGTTAGATGCCCAAAAGTGGGGACATTTATTTGTCCATGAGGAAGCCGTTGATGAAGTACTGCTACGGGAGTTCTATTCCACCTTTGTCATTGAGGTCAGGCCCTATGCTATTCTGGGCAGTTACAAAATAGGAGGTACAGTCCACATGTTTTCAAGTATTGAGCTCGACATTGCTCTAAATGTTCCCCATGAAGGATATGATGGATACCCGAAAGGCCGCTGGCCCAAGGATTTTCCCTATCTTGAGGTTGTACGCAAAGTTGCTAGGATACAAAATCCACCAGAGTCTGGGGGTTTCGATACTTCTGAAATGTCTGCCATCAACAAGATTCTGTTTCACTATCTCATCTGCAACTTCACCCCAAGGGGACAAAAGCGCAACAAGCTCTTAATTCTGGATGTGGTTCTTCTGTCTCTATTGCTGAAGAAAGAACCCATTTGTCTGCCAAGGGTGATGATGCAACACATGGCCCATGCTAGGAACACTGACCAGCACGCCCTTCCGTTCCCCCGAGTTATCAAGAAAATTCTAGAGTACCACAAGGTGTACAACACCTCCACGGAAGCTAGCATCTTTTCTCACCCTTTGGACGCCAGTAATCTGCATAAGATGCAGTTTGTTCTGCAAGAAGGTGTAAGGTGGGTTAAAGTGGCCAGTGTGCCTATTGTTTCAGAGGTACAATAGGAGTCTGAGGATCCCGTCTCTGAGGGGGAACAAAAGGAAGCATATGATTTGGGGAAGGACATAAGAAGCATGTGCCGCGCAGTGACTAGACTGGCGGATCAACAGAAGTAACTTATGGCGGATGTGCGTGCACTGATTGCTCTCTACTCGTTGGCTCCAGCTGACGGTCCTAGTGGTGTCTGATTCACTTTCCCGCCTTCCAACCCCTTCTTTTGTTCCCTAGCTCATCTATCTCTGCTCGCTTTATTTTTCCTTGTTTCTGACTTATGTATTTGCCCTGGTGGGCATGTTGATCATGGTTGTTTATTTTGCATATTTTGATGACTGTCTGTGCACTTTGTTTAAGTTGGTTGGTTTCTTTTAATGAACAAAAGTTGTTTGTTTATCCTCATGTGCTCACTTTCCTTTTGCTATTTACTTATGTTTTTGATGATGCCAAAAGGGGGGAAATGACTGGTAGCTTTAGTTGAGGGGGAACAAATCATGTCTTTATAGTTGCTGGACAAAGGGAGAACTATTATGCCTATGTGTGAAACTTTCTCTATACAACTGTCTTTATCTCATATATATGTTCTATTGTCAAGGATGTTTGTCACCATCAAAAAGGGGGAATTTGTTGAATTTCTTAGGTTTTGATAGTAACAAACATTCAACTAATCGGGTAACCAAGTGTTTCAGGAACCACACAGTTGTCTCAGGGATCCATTGCAGCGAAGGATCGCAGAGGAAACAAAGCTTTCTCCACATGCTTTGTTACCTCTCAAGGAACATCAATGACGAACGAAACTCAAGCTGCGAATGGAGTGAAGGATAACCATCGTGAAGATTATGGGAATCATCTTTGAAGATCACGCGGTCACAGAAAAGGAAATCGGCTGGATGGATCACGCCGATGAGAAGATTGGGAGAGAGAAGAATCCGATTGTGTTATCTTAGGAAATCTTTCCTAAGATAATATATTTGGAGAGAGAAGGATTTTATCTTAATTCGATTATGTTATCTTAGGAAATCATTCCTTAGATAACATAAGCGGTTAAGATAATATTCTTCAGATTATTTAATATCTTCTTGTTGCCGATTTTAGAAAGATACTTTATCTTGTTACAATTGTTTATCGAGTTGTATTTATAGGAGTGTGAGATTCATTTCTATAAACGAACCCAGAGCATTAAATTGAGAAGAAAAAGATAGTGAAGTGTTTGTGAGTCTTAGAAGAGTGAGTTCGTATTCACCGTTGTAGAAGAGAATCAAATCTAGGTGGGAAGTCTAGGGTTTGAAGTCCAGGCTACAAGTGTAATCGAACAAGAAATCAATAAGACGAGTAGACTCTTTAAAATCCTCTCAAGCGAGAAGCTTGAAGGTAGTGGTTTTACTTGATTAGTTATTTGACTGATTAAGGTTTTCACTATACATCGTGAGTTCTTTACTTTATCTTTCTTGCTATAATATTCTGCTGCACCTTCTGTGGGAACAAAACATTTATTCCCTCATACGTAACTCTAACGATCCAACACTAACTAACCAAAAACTTATATGACTCCAAAACAACAAATTCACAAAAGGATTTGATTATATGTGATCCAAGTTCACAAACAAATTCAGATTACAAACTAAACTAAAACCCAAATAGCACCTTCACAAGTAAGATGAGAAGATTCACAAGCCAAATTTGTATATCTTGATAATTTAATGTACTTTGATTTTTTTATCTAGGCTCAACTTACAAATAGAAACCAGGTGTAAGCATCATCTTCAACGTAATTCAAACAAAACATGTCTCCGCAATTTATCTAGTTATCTTCAAAACCACTATATGTTATTTCGGAGGTGGGATTTAATTTAAGAGCTTAATCGCTGAATGTACCACAAAAATGGACAAGACAAAATAGTTTTTGAATAAGTATAAAATGGACAACACATTTCAGTGCTTACTAAGCTGCCAACATACTCAGTCTATTTAGGAAGGAGAGTTTTGAACACATCTTTTGCACAACTAATAAAAGACAACTAAATAAATTGAAGATCAATCTATGTGCAATCCTTTAAGCTCAACAATAGTTACTAATTACATATTACAACCAACAGAAGCATCAAAACATTTAGAGTTGTACTAAGATCTCCATTCTCTAAGTGCAAACATGACAAAAAATGCTAAGCTATATATGTAAAAATTTAACTAAAGGCTTGACCAATTCTCCTTGTTTTTATTACAACATGGCATTGTAGTAAAAAATACATGTTCAATTTGCTACTGAATTCGCTCTAACGTAGCATTACTCCTTGTTTTACTAAGTGCACACTATAACTACTAAAACATGAATGATAGACTGAACAACGGACAAGCTATAGTAAATGTAAAATTCCTCCAAATTGCTCTCTCTCCAAAGCTCTTATTATGTCAAACAACATTTACATTCATTTGGAACACAAATCTGTCTAATTGGAAGTATGTGGATCACCAACACTCGTCATCATCATTTTAGGTCATTTTGGTTACAATTTGTTTGCAGAAAAGAAAAGAAAATAGATCCCTTATGTTCACATGTCACGCATGTTATATTTGATACAGACCTCCGAGCTTGACCCATGTGTTATTAGTGTTATGTAAAATAGATGAATGGTACTAGTGAAAGGGAGATACATGATTACATGCATTAATTTTAACTGCCAAACAGATAAATGCTAACCCCTTCCACTCCTATAAGCTAGACACTAATTAGTCCTATACCCATGAACAAAACGACTATAAATGAAATGCATAGCATAGAAACTACCAGAAGCAACTAAAATTACCTTTTAAAAGAGACCATGTTCCATTAAAAAAGGGCACAATCGATAGTGTGAGTCACAGACCAACAAACATGAAAAACAAAGAAGAAAAATGAAAAAAAATGAATTAGAGCAAGACGATGGTAACAAAGTTGTTGAAAATTAAAAAAAACTAAATGTAGAAATATCTTTGGATATACAATAACTCGAAAGATATCATTAATCTCTGAACCATTTTTAGTACCTAAATAACCCAGATGTCAAAACTATGTAGGAAAATCGTGGGAGACAAATAACCCGGGATGTCAAATATAGGTCCGAGTTATTCGATTCAGGGCATATATAGCGCTGACCTTTAACCCGGACTAGGTCCGGGTTATATGCCCTTAAACGCCCGAGTTATTTGGTGATTTTGTATCTCATAACCCTAACCTGTTACTTGAACTTTTGTGTGGTTTTTGTGTGTACTCTTTTAACAAGTTTGTTTTTGTTTTTAAGCATTGTTTGGTGAAAGATCTTTATTACTCTGGAGATTCTGCTCTCCCCAACCCATTCCATACTAATAACAACATCCTCCCTTATCCATCGGGGCTCACCCCCAATGACCTGTTTTGCTTCACAAGACATCATAGTTCTTTGTAGAATCGAGTGTGTTAGTACAAGGAACGGTATAACTGTTCCTTGGGCAGCGGAATATCGTAACAGAATAACAGAGTAACAAACAAAGTTCCTTAGAGAGGAAAACTTAATCAACCAACTAGTTGACTAAGAAAAACCTCTACCTCTAGGTTTCCTTAGTAGGATTTCGAAAGTCTACTTGTGTTATTAATTCCGGAATTACAAACAAGCAAGTCTTATTTCAATCTAGTTTACTCCTAGATATCTAGACTTCTGGATGTAACGTTCCTAACAACACATAAGACAATCAAAACCCTAACAAGTACTCAACTCACCAAAAGTCTCGTCCTTGTAAGTTCTTGATACTTCCGAATGCTCTTCTCTGTGGAAATGCCGTAAAAATTGTGTCAAATTAAGTTTGTAACTTTCTATCTTATAGTCTAGGTATTCTATCTAATTTACCCTAGTTTTACTTAAGGAAAATAAGATAAAATAATCCTATACAATCTTTTCTAATTTATCCTAACCAGAATATCGCCAACGAGATCTTATCTTGAGGCCCAAGTTGCTCCTTCAATCTTTGTTTCCATAAAAGAAGGATTCGGCAGGCGCAAGGGATCACAACGCGCGTCATGCGTTCCTTGGCGCTGTTCCCTTTCCTTTTCTGAACAACCACGCGTGTCTCTCTTTCTTTTTCGTTCCAGCGTGTTGTTTCTTATTGTTGACTTACCTTCAAGCAGCATTGTCGTTCTCCTTAGCACTAGCTTCTGTTATCAATCCTTCCTTGGGTTTCATATTTTCCATACTTCCCCCTTTTGGCATCATCAAAAGATCATAGAAATCACAAAGACTTGACTCACGTGCAAGTCATAAGCAAAATATTTCATTCATAATGCAAGGCCAAGTACAAAGCAAAGGAACTTAGACAACTATTATCAAAAGATAAGGAACAATCACACAAAAGACATAAGAACATAGAAAATAGAAAAAACAGAAGATTAGACGGGCAAGGGGGGAAACGGGGAACACTCAGATCTCAGGGTCTTCAGCAGCGTCCTCAGCTTTGCTCAGAAAGTGATCTAGGAGCAATGTCATCGTGGTGTTCAACTGCTTAAGCTCAGCCAATATCTGGTGTTGAATTGAGCTTCCCTTCGATGTTCCTTCACCAACTGCTTTCTTTGCAGTCACAGTGCCTATTCCCTTGGTATCACCCTTGAACTTCATCTTCTTCACAGCTGCAGAGTCCAACTCACTTCCCAGAGACACCTCATTCTCTTCAATATAGGCTTCATCCTGAAGCAATAACATCTTCACTAAGCCTGGATAGGCTAAAGAGTGGGACTTGGCTTTGCACCGATCCATATGGCACAATATCACTCGAGGGAGATCAATTTTCCCCCTTCTAAAAAACCGACCAAGAAAAAGCAGGTCACACAAGGTGATGGTGTTGCGCCTTTCTTGGCGAGGCGCCACAGCTCTGGAAATGATGTGAAAAGCAATCCGTTGAGCCAAAGGCAGCCTTTCAGTGTGTAGCTCTCCAACGGTGGAACCAAACAGTCGTTCCATACATGCAAGCTTCTCATCATTGATCTCATTCACAGGAACCTCATAAAATCCACCCAGCGGAACAGAAAGAAGTGAGGAGATCACCTTGGGAGTAAATGACAGATCTTCACCACTGATCTTCGTTGACCCACACAGAACATCAGCTTTGGATAGATGGAAGTAGTGGTAGAACTCTCTCATCTGCTCTTCATTGACTATAGCCCTGTTGGAACAGAGCCGTTCCCAGCCTTGGAAACGCAGAAGTTCCAAGATCTCCTCCACATTGTGCTCAGAAAAGAAGCTTTTGCGAATTAAGAGTGGTGAAAAAATCTTTTTACCCTCAGTGAAGTCGGGAACAGTGGTGGTGGAGATTGAAAGATCCAGCTCTGCTCTGCCAGCAGACTTTGCCTTTTTCAGTTCTGGCTTCACAACGGAACGGAGCCGTGCCTTCAGAGGGTGAGGAGCATGTTCATTGCCACTAGACTTTGATGGTGTCGATTGGGCTGTGGGAGCCATTCGATGCTCCAGGATTTCAACATCCTCTTCTTCCTCAGATTCTTGGGCTGTGATGGCAAGATTTGTGAGCTTTCGCTTGCAGGGTTGAGGCGGCGCCAAAGGTGCAGACTTGACACCCAGTTCCTTCTCCAGGGATTTCATCGACTGTTCCTCCTCATCTCTTTTGTCCTTGGAGGGAGAGGAGACTTCATCTTCTTCTCCATGTTGGGAACGTGGGGGTTCCTCCATGGGCACGTCGGCAAGCACATGATTGAGATCATGGGCTTTTAGTGGAGACGGAGCAGACGGGGACGGTGTCGGAGTAGGAGTTGATGTAGACGCTGATGGATCCACCGTTTGATGGACAACGGCGTGAGTAATTTCCAGCACAGATGCAGGGACACTAGTGAGAGTTGGAGTAGCACGGGCGGCCTTGGCCTGTTAGAGTTGTAGGATATAAGCATCCATCTCGGCGTCGGTCATCTGGTCGGTGGAGATTTTCTTGCTTGGAGAATCCATGGAAGATAGAGAGCTTTGAGAGATTAGAATTCTGAGAGAAAGCAGAGATTGAAGTATGGCGGTGGAGAGGCTTGTGTAGAATATCCCATATATATAGAGAAGATAAATCTTTTGCAAGATAAAATCTTTCTAAATATCTCTACCGGCTTTAAAAAATTTCCATCATTAAGTAATTTCTCTCTCTTCCTCTAACGGCCACTTTTCACTTCATTTACCGCATCACTGTTCCTGCCGCAGAGCAGTCAAATCTCACAGAGATCCGTTCTAATGTTCACCTGCACCCCAATAAATACCAGCCATTGATTCAAATTCCACGTTCCATACACATCTGTTCCCCCTCAATCTGAGCAACAATCGTCGTTCCCCCTGAGACCAAGAGTGTTTGCGAGGCTTGTCTGGATATTTCAATGATGGGTTCACACAAAATATAGTATATCCAAACATATGGAAGGGAGAAAAACAACTCAGATAATTATTCCCAGTAAAATGGTTTATTAAAGAAGGATCATAGAGAACGTTTACCTGAATCGAGGCAATGGTAGGCAGTACAACCAATTATCATGTGGGCTTGTAATAAGGGTTCAATCATCAAATTGGTTGTTTTGGGTCTCAAATAAGATGTTAGCATGCAATCAAGTAATTCAACACAAATCAAAAGACAACGAGGCTAGACCCTAAGACAAAGCAATTCGAACAAACAGAATCATGAAATAGTAATGTCAAGAAATGCAATGTAAGCAAGGAACTTCATGAAACCTGTGAAACAAGTTAGCCAATCATTGAGGGAATAATGGGTGTGAAGGTCCTCAATTTAGAGAGATCATGCCAAGGAGTAATCGAAGATACTCGAATGGACCTTTGTCTAGTGCTTTGGTGAAGATGTCTTCTACTTGATTTTCAGTCCTGCAATGTTTCATTCTAATGAAGCCCATGTCAACATTATCACGTAGGAAATGATGACGAATGTCAATGTGCTTAGTACGCGAATGATGAACTGAATTTTTTGAGATGTTAATGGCACTAGTATTATCACACATAATGGGAACGGTGCCAAGAGACATACCAAAGTCCACCAGTTGTTGTTTGAGCCACAATACCTGAGCACAACAACTTGCCGCGGCAACGTATTCAGCTTCTGTAGTGGAGAAGGCCATAGAGTTTTGCTTCTTGGAACCCCATGAGACAAGACAGGGACCAAGGAACTGTGCCGTTCCAGAGGTGCTTTTGCGATCTATAACGTGCCCAGCAAAGTCAGCGTCTGTGAATCCAACTAAATTGAAGTCACAGTTCTTGGGATACCATAGACATAGATGGTCAATTCCTTTGAGGTATCGAAATATTCGCTTTACTTCCTTCAAGTGTGAGTCCTTTGGATTAGTCTGAAATCTAGCACAAAGACACACACTAAACAAAATATCTGGCCGACTGGCCATGAGATAGAGGAGAGAGCTAATCATTCCTCTATACATGGTGGGATTAACAGCTGTTCCATTGACATCTGCATCCAAGCGAGTGTTAGGAGAAATAGGGGTAACGATGGGTTTTGCAGAATCCATACCATACTTCTTTAACAACTCCTTGATGTACTTTTGTTGATGAATCTTCGTTCCTTCCTTAGTCTGAGTAACTTGTAGTCCGAGGAAAAAGGACAATTCCCCAATCATGCTCATCTCAAACTCACTACTCATAAGATTTTTGAATTTTTCTACAAGAGCAGGGTTAGTGGAACCAAAAATAATATCATCAACATATACTTGAACCACCAGAATCTTACCTTCTTGTTCCAGAAGGAATAGAGTTTTGTCAATCGTTCCTCGACGATATCCGTTGGAGAGAAGGAATTGTGCAAGTCTATCATACCAAGCACGAGGTGCTTGCTTAAGACCATACAATGCCTTGTCCAAAGCATACACATGCGAGGGAAAATTGGCATCTTCAAAACCAGGGGGTTGCTTCACATACACCTCTTCTTGGAGATATACATTCAAGAACGTAGTCTTGACATCCATTTGGTATAATGTGAATCCCTTGTGAGCGACATAGGTGATGAGAAGACGAATAGCTTCAATGCGAGCCATTAGAGCATACGTCTCATCATAGTCAATCCCCTCTTGTTGATTGTAACTTTGTTGCGAGGCAAGGGAACGAGCCGCCAGACCGTGTTCCTCTCAAATTGATGTAGCTCCTCTTGCATAGCTACGATCCAGTCATGGTCCTTCAATGCTTCCTTGATGGTCTTGGGTTCTACAAGAGAGATAAAGGCATGGAAGGCACAAAACATATTTAATTTAGAGCGCAAACCTCCTTTCTGGTAATCTGCTTGACGACATCTTTCATGCAAAGTCTTTAATGAAAATAATCTAGAGCACCAGACTCTGATACCAATTGTTGGATCGTTAGAGTTATGTCTGAGGGAACAAAGGCTTTGTTCCCACAGAAGGTACAGTGGAATAATATAGCAAGAAAGATAAAGTAACGAACTCACGATGTATAGTGGAAACCCCAATCAGTCAAATAACTAATCAAGGAAAAACCACTACCTTTAAGCTTCTCGCTTGAGAGGATTTTAAAGCATCTACTTGTCTTATTGATTTCTTGTTCGATTACACTTGTAGCATGAACTCCAAACCCTAGACTTCCCACCTAGATTTGAAACTCTCTTCTACAACGGTGAATACGAACTCAACCCTCTAAGTTTCACACACACTTCACTCTCCTTTCTCTTCTCAGTTTAATGCTCCGAGTTCGTAACTAGAAATGAATCCACACTCCTATAAATACAACTCGTCTAAGACACAATCGTAACAAGATACAATATCTTTCTAAACATGGTAACAAGAAGATATTAATTGATTTGAAGAATATTATCTTAACCGCCTATATTATCTTAAGGAAGGAATTCCTAAGATAACATAATCGGTTAAAGGATAAGATCTTCTCTCTCCAAATATATTATCTTAGGAAATAATTTCTAAGATAACGCATTCGGACTCTATCTCCACATCTTCTCTTCGGCGAGATCCTTCTTCCTTGACCGCGTGATCTTCAAAGATAATCTTCATAATCTTCACGCTGAATATCCTTCACTCCATTCACAGCTTGATTGATGTCCGTCATTGATGTTACTTGAGAGGTAACAAAGCATGTAGAGAAAGCTTTGTTCCCTCTCCAGTCCTTCGCTGCTTATGGTTCCCTGAGACAACTGTTTGGTTCCTGAAACACTTAGTTACCAGATTAGTTGAATGTTTGTTACCATCAAAACCTAAGGAATTCAACAAAGCCCATCAATGATAATAAGGATCTTCTCGTCAGGGAGGATTTCTTCATCTGAGACCGAGTGAGCAGTCACGTTTGCAGTGATTTTCTCAAACCTGGCTTGGTAGGAACTCACATCTTCCTTGTCGTCCATTTGGAAATTGTAGAAATCCTTCTTAGCAGTGAAACGATCAATCTCACGAAGGTCCTTACTTCCCATGTACATCTGTTCCAAGGCAAGCCACTTAGCATTGGCGGATTCACAAGACTGAAGCTTTTGCACATATTGCTGATTAAGAGCATTATTGATGAGCATGGCTGCTTTGCAGTTCTTCTCCATGATTTGGAGATCCTCTTGATACCATTTCTTTAGTTTTTTTTTTCTTTTCAAGATCAACAATCTCAATATCTCCAAGGGAGATCACCAACCAGCATTGGTAATCATTGCTTTGCACCCACTTGATGAAGAGTGCCTTCCAATGTTGGTATTGGCCAGCGAGCAACAAAGGAGGCCTTGAAGAGTTCAAACCAACTTCGATAGTGCTAGGAGACATCGTTACCTGAAAATCTGTAAGTAACACACAATCTAGAACAAACCTGCTCTGATACCAATTGTAGAATCGAGTGTGTTAGTACAAGGAATGGTATAACTGTTCCTTGGGCAGCGGAATATCGTAACAGAATAACAGAGTAACAAACAAAGTTCCTTAGAGAGGAAAACTTAATCAACCAACTAGTTGACTAAGAAAAGCCTCTACCTCTAGGTTTCCCTAGTAGGATTTCGAAAGTCTACTTGTGTTATTAATTCCGGAATTACAAACAAGCAAGTCTTATCTCAATTTAGTTTACTCCTAGATATCTAGACCTCTGGATATAACGTTCCTAACAACACCTAAGACAATCAAAACCCTAACAAGTACTCAACTCACCAAAAGTCTCGTCCTTGTAAGTTCTTGATACTTCCGAATGCTCTTCTCTATGGAAATGCCGTAAAAACTGTGTCAAATGTAGTTTGCAACTTTCTATCTTATAAACCTATTAGTCTGTCCCGCTCTCTCTCGGAAACCTCTCTTTTGGCGATTTCTTGCCGGTGAAGATAACCAACGATTTGGCTAATTCAGTGGTGATTGATCGTGCATGAGCTCTCCGGTGGGCGTGAAGACCAGATTCATGGCGAAGACAGGGCGTGGTGGTGGTTCGAAGACTGTTTCATCGACAATCTCTTCTGAGCGGAGCAAAACAGATCAGCCAGCGGCGATGAGGTCAGATTCTCCGATTTCAAAAGTTTTTCTGAATTCGACTGAGAATCTTAATTCTAATTCACATAACCGTGTTAATCTGGAGAATCCGATTGTGAAAAGTGCTGGAAAACATTTTGTTGGCCCTAATTCAGCGAATCGAGAAGCCGATCTGGAGAATTTGTCTCTGGCTAATTCGTTGAAGCAAGTCAATGAGGGGAGTTCTGGTAATGTGATTGATCTCGAAACTGTGGTAGATCTCCCTACTACAAAATCCCTAGAGCAGAAAGTAACGAAGAATTCTAGGATGAAATCGACATTGCATAAACTTGAGCTTATTGAGATTGATGATAAGGAAATATATGAATTCTCTGATGAAGAGGTGAAGAATGAGGTTGATATTTGGAAATTCTCGATGATTGGAGGGATAATGGGAAAGCAAATCTCGATGGAAGAGATGAAGTGCTTTATGAAAGAGAATTGGGGGAACTCAACTGCGGAAGTGCAAGTTCAGAGCAATGGAATCTGGACATTTCGATTTAATTGTCAAGAGCATATGGAGTGGGTTGAGGATCATGGACCCTGGCTAGTGGACGGTATCAGACCTTTGGCTCTTATGAGATGGCTCCCAGGTACTGCAGTTGCTTGGTCTAGTTTTGAATCTGTTCCAGCCTGGGCTCAGATTCGGAATCTTGACCCTATCTTCTTCTCCAGTCATATGTTGAGTATAATTGCAAGTATGATTGGTATACCTATAGGTATGGATGACTTTACTGCGACTGGAAGTAAAGTTTCTTATGCAAGGCTCTTGATAAAGGTAAAGGTTAAAGACTTTCAAAGGGAAGCAGTGATACTCAAAGGCCCGGATGGTAGAATTTACAAATACAAAATATGGTTTGAGTGGGTTCCATGGTGTTGCGCTTGTTGCAATGTTTTTGGGCACAATGAAAGGAAATGTTGGCATCAAAAGAGACAGAAAGAGGCTCAGAAGAATGGAAGTAATCTGGCAGTGGCACAGGGAGGAAAGGTATGGGTAAGGAAGGCTAATTCTGACTCATTGATTCATGATCCTGTTGAAATTGAAAGTACTAAAGGTCATGATGGAGAAGATGCTTTGACTGGTGGAAAGACTAAAGACAATGAGCAACGTAAGCAGAAGACTAATGAGATATTGAGGCCTCCTTAGAAACAACAAAAACAAAAAGGGAAGCAGAGAGCTCAAACTTATAGCTCAATTGTTCAGAGTTCTCAGGCAGATAGAAGCCTTACCTCTTCAGGGATTGGGAGTGGTAGCAGCTCCATGGGCAATCCTAATGACTGAGCTTTGTTTTGGTGCTTGGAATACTAGGGGGTGCTGCTCTTCCCCTAGGATTAGGATGGTTAGAGATATGGTTAGAAAGAATAAACTGAGTTTAGTTTCTTTTCTTGAAACTAAAGTTCCTTTGAATAAAGAGCTGGATGTGGCCAGTCGACTTATGAAAAATTGGCCTTTTGTTACTAATAGTTCTCCTCTAGAGAGAGGGAGGATATGGGTGACTTGGGACTCAGCTATAGTGGATGTCTTGGTTCATTCTTTCTCTAGACAGTTGGCTCATTGTACCATTGCTAGCAAGGATGGACAGCTCTCTTTCTTTGCATCTTTTGTCTATGCATCAAATGCTCAGAATGGGAGACTTGATCTCTGGAGGGAATTGGAAAGTATTTCGCAAACTATCACAGGGCCTTGGACGATAGTTGGTGATTTCAACTGTGTCCTAAATTCTGGAGAGAAGTTATCCTTTAGACATAATTTTAGAGTTGGCAATGAACTAACTTCTGTTCTGTAACAGTTAAATGTTCAGGATCATGTGTTTTCTGGGGCCAAATATACATGGAGCAACCAACAAGAAGGTGTGGACAAGATTGCTTGCAAGCTGGACAGGATGTTGATCAACAATGAATGGGAAGTCGCTTTTCCTGCTTCTAGAGTTTTTTTCTCTGACCCTTGTATTTCAGACCATTCTCCTTGTGTGGTGCAGGTTAACCCTACTCAAGGCTTTAAGAAGATTCCTTTTAAGTTTAGGAACTTCTGGACTGAAGAGGATGATTATGCTGATCTTGTTAAGAATGTTTGGCAAAGGCCTATCCAAGGAACTGCTCAGTTTGTGGTTGCTGAGAAATTAAAAAGAGTTAAAACTGAGTTGAAAAAGTGGCAGAAAGGGAGATTCAGGAAGCTTGAAGTTATGGTTGATGAGTGTGTTGACAAACTTAAAGTAGCAAATGATGATCTTCAAAATGATTTCTTCAGTGTTGTACATCAGAAAGCTGTTATGGAGGTTAAGGATGCTCTTGATCTTAGACTTGCACAGTTGAATAGCTTCATTGCCCAGAGAGCTAAGATTGACTGGATCAAATTGGGGGAGGAAACCTCTTCTATTTTTTATAATGGCATAAAAGCTAGTAAGGCAAGATGTACTATCTTCACTTTGAAAGATAGTAATGGGAATTCACTGGATACTCAAGCAGAGATAGAAAAAGAAGTGCTTGATTTCTACATTGGTCTTTTTGGAAGGGCTACTCCTCAAGTTAGTCTGAATTTTGAGAGATATGGAGGTGCTAAAATTAGTGATGATAGCCATGAGAGCTTATGTGAAGTTCCTACTCCTCAAGTTATAAGAGATGTTGTCTTTAGTCTGGGAAATCAGAAATCTCCTGGACTAGATGGATTTGGCAGTTGGTTCTTCAAGCAGGGCTGGGACATGATTAAGGAAGATGTTTGTGCTGCTACAAGAGAGTTCTTCAGTAGAGGAAGACTACTTAGGCAAACAAATGCTACCTTTGTTTGCCTCATTCCTAAGGTCACTCATCCCTTCTTGGTGAAAGAATTCAGGCCAATATCTTGTTGCAATATTATGCTGAAAATCATTTCTAAAGTCTTAGTCAAGAAATTAAGACCCTTCCTAGATGATATCATTTCCATAAATCAGGGTGCTTTTGTTCCTGGAAGGTCTATAGCTCATAACATGGTGGTTGCTGGGGAGTTGGTGAGAGGTTATGACAGTACCATCACCTCTCCAAGATATATATTGCAGATAGATCTTCAAAAAGCTTATGACTGTGTGTCTTGGAATTATCTGGAACATTGCCTTCTGTTCCTCAATATTCCTAGGCAACTGATATCTTGGATTATGGAGTGTGTAAGCACTCCTTGCTTCTCAGTTATTATAAATGGAGAAGCAAGAGGTTTTTTTGAAGGGATGAGAGGATTGAGACAAGGTGACCCTCTTTCTCCCTTCCTTTTTGTCATTGTCATGGAGGTTTTTGCTAGGAAGATGAAGTTGATGAGCACAAACAGAGAATTTAGATTCCACCCAAAGTGCAAACAACTTCAACTTACAAATATTGTATTTGCTAATGATCTCTTAATCTTTTGTAAGCCAACTTTTCCATCTCTGAGGCTGATCAAACACTGCTTGACTGAGTTTGGTGAGGAATCAGGTTTGATAGCTAACCCTGCTAAGTCTAAGGTTTTCTTTGGTGGTTTGAATGATGTCAGAAAGAGAGAATGCTTAGAGATTCTTAATTTTAGTCAAGGAACTTTCCCTGTTAAATATCTTGGAGCTCCTTTGCACTCTAAGAAGCTGCTGGTTGGTGCTTATGATCCTCTTCTGAATAAAATTAAGAATGTGATTCAGAATAGAAGTGCTAGGAAAGTGTCTTATGTAGGAAGAGCCCAAATTATCAGAGCTATCCTTGAAGGGGTTGTGTCTTTTTGGATGAAAGTTATCTTCATTCCTAAGAAGATCATCAAGAAGATAAACTCTATTTGTAGAGCTTTTCTCTGGTCTGGTGAGGTTGAGAGCAAGAGGTGTCTTGCTGCTTGGAGTGAGGTTTGTAGACCTTTTTCAGAAGAGGGGCTGAACTTCAAGGAATTGCTCTCATGGAATGATACTTTAATGTTTCATCTCATTTTTGACTTGTGTAAGGATAAGGTGAATCTGTGGACTGTATGGGCTAAGAAATATCTTACTAAGGATGTCCCAATCTGGAATGTGGAGGCTAGCACATGCAGCTCAACAATGTGGAAGCACCTAATGATTATTAAGAATAAGATCATGGAGCATGAGGGTGTGAATATCACTGATGTTTTTTTTCTATCCAAGAAGAATGGGAAGATGGATAGCCAAGCTCTCTATAACATGCTTAGGACTCATTCCCAGGAACAGCCTTGGTATAAGGTCTTATGGGAAGGTGTTCATCCAAGGAAATGGAGTGTTATCTGCTGGTTGGCAACTCTTGGTCGACTCCCAACAACAATTAAACTACACAGATGGGGTGTCATTCCTTCAGCAAGATGTGTGCTGTGTCATGAAGCTGATGAGGATGAAGATCATTTATGGTTTGATTGCTCAGTTGTGCAGGAGGTCACCCAGATTGTCATGCATTGGCAAGGGGTCAGAACTAGGAAGAGAAGGCTGATTGAATGGTGGGACTGGTTTGCTCAGTGTAATCAGAGAAACAACAACATCTTCCTAAGTAAGCTTCTAGCTTTGACTGGTATAGTCTACAATACCTGGAGGATGAGGAATGAAGATATCTTTAGAAGGAATGGAGCAGGTAATGCAGTCCATTGTGCAGCAGCAGTGATTGAGGATTGTAAGATGAGGATCCTGCACAAGATGAAGATCTCAGGGAGAAGAGGAAGGGCTTTAAGGAGAAGGCTTCGGCTGTGATGTTGCTGTTGTCTGTCCTGTTTTTGTTGCTTTGGTTTATTTTGTTGATGTCTTGTTGCTTTTCTGGCTGTGTGTGGCCTTGTTGTTTTGGTTTTTGCTGATGTTTTGTGGCTTCGACTGTGATGTTGCTGTTGTCTGTCCTGTTTTCTGTTGCTTTTGGTTTATTTTGCTGATGTTTTGTTGCTTTTCTGGCTGTGTGTGGCCTTGTGTTGTTTTTGGTTTGTGTTTGGTTGTGTTTTTGGCTGTCTTGTTAGTTGTTTTGTGTTGTTCTTTGTTTTTGGTTGTTGTTTGTTTTTGGTTGTTGTTGTTTGTTTTTGTTATGCATTAGTGTGTGTAAATAGGACGTTGGGCCTTTTTCCCAACCTATCAATACAATTTATCATTTTGCTAAAACAACTTTCTATCTTATAGTCTAGGTATTCTATCTAATTTACCCTAGTTTTACTTAAGGAAAATAAGATAAAATAATCCTATACAATCTTTTCTAATTTATCCTAACCAGAATATCTCCAACGAGATCTTATCTTGAGGCCCAAGTTGCTCCTTCAATCTTTGTTTCCATAAAAGAAGGATTCGACAGACGCAAGGGATCACAACGCGTGTCATGCATTCCTTGGCGCTGTTCCCTTTTCTTTTCTGAACAACCACGCGTGTCTCTCTTTCTCTTTCGTTCCAGCGTGTTGTTTCTTATTGTTGACTTCTTTGTTCCTTGTATTATCTGTTTTGATTCTTCACTTGGTTTTCATCGTTCCTTTGAATGATCTGTTTCCTGAAACTCAAAGTCACACTAAAAACCATTAAATGCCATTGAGTTTATCATCATCAAAACTAGAGGGAACATCATCGTTCCAACATTCTTATAATCCTACTGTCACTTCTTATCTGGCCTTAAATATTTCATGTAGAATTGTGTTGTTTACTCTTAAACCTTGTGGTATTAATTTGTGTGTATGCACTTCGTTTTTAGTTGTGTTGTGTACATTCTCTTTACTGGATAAACCTTCATGCTTACTATCTATATTCCTTTCTGGTAATCTCCTTGTCAACATACCCTTCTATGAAAAACAAACTCCTTATCTGGTTGCTGGAAATTTCGACTCTTAAGGCTTAACAAGCTAGCCTATTCAGATCATATAATCATTGAGGCTAACCTTCACTATAAGGCTTCACAAGGCTCTATCTGTGCTCGTACAAGACTACAAAGAAGCATTTGGCTCATATATTACAACTCTTATCCCCATGTTAAAGGATTACTCAGTTTCTAATCACTACAAAGTTTATCTCTATGATCCAGTCCATCCACTATTATGAATGTAATGTTTTCATCAAATGTGAATGATCATCTTCTGCAATTATATATGTGGTACCAGAACTGCTATGTGTCCCTTCTATGAGCATAAACTACAGAATTAAGGTAACTCTAATACGTACCTATATCGACAATTACATTAATTTGAACTTGTTCTATATCTTGGTTATATCATGTATGGAAACCTGTTTTGAAATGTTTGAACTTATTTCCCTAAGAATTACGACCATCTCAAATCTATCCTTTTTAGAACAATCCTAGCATGTATATTATTTTTGCTTGCTAAAATCTGGAATTTATATATGGCTATTATAAAACAAATTGCTAACAATTATATCAACGAGCTTTTGCCTTACAAGCTTGATTATTCACTAATGTGTATTTTAAAATGATCTCTCACATTATTATTTTTAAATATTCAGTTAAACCTAATACCAAGTATACTATTGAACTTACTAATCATAATATTTATTGGGCCGATAATTTTAAAGAGTCAAATCGAACAACCCAGTAGCTTGAAGATGTGAAAAAAGCCCAAAGACTTGGGCGAAGACGACAAAAAAGCTAAAATACGTTAGAGGAAATATTGAATGACCGGTGGACGATCTGTTGGGCCTAAGAATTCTGAGAGCCCAAGACGCTTGGCCCATGAACATAAAATCGAGTGGAGATCGGATCAGTTGAAGACATAACGGACTCGACCCATACGCGAGAGATCGTGGCAAGAAACTCGGGGATCTGTTCGACGGTTCCACGATATCCGGGGATAACGGCTAGCTTAGGAACAACTATGTAATTCGTGTATAAAAGCTCGATTATGTTAGTGAACATACACAGGGAAATCATTATCAATATTACCAGCATTCTCACACCATTCTCTAGTTTCATAGCTATTATCATAAGTTCGATTCTTCTTTGCAATATTGAAGCGACCGACGTCTGAATTGTCTTACTCGATCAATCTATAATTCGAGGGAGATACGCTTATCCTTTTCATCCGATTAATCTTGTTTCATCTAGTCCTTTATTTGATTTGGATCTTTTAGATATAATCTGTCTTATAATTGTCTAGTTGCCCTGCTTAAGGCGATCTAGGTCGGACAAATCTTTTCGCCCCAAAACAATTTGGCGCCCACCGTGGGGTATCTAGCCAATCAACGATCCAATCAACGATCCAGCCCACATCCAATCATGGTCAATTCCGGAAATCCCATGATCGCCACTGAAGACCAAGTCCAAGCCGACATCCTAGTCGCGAACCAAGCAGAGGACGCCAATGCCCAACCAGTCGCAAACCCACAAATCCAAGAACTCACGAAGGCCATGAGCGTCCTCCAAGAAGAACTAGCCCGACAACGCGCTAGAACTGAAACGCTAAGTACCCAATCTGAATCAGAAATTACTCGACTAACTCGTGAGAACAAATTGTTGAAATCTCAGGTACATTCGGTCGCATCAAACCCCGGAGGTTCAAGATGCGTAGTCAACACTGAAGGATTGCCCACTCGACTCGACATGGATGAGATAGACGCGACTCCCGCAACAACAACTCATGCCTCCTTACCTCCTGGTATATTTCAAACTCCTCAAGTCACTTTCACTACAACTAACATGCCAAATCTTGTAGCCGGGCGCCCAGAAGCTCGAGCAACCCTTCCGCAGGTAACGGCTCCAACCGACATCTAGACCCTCATACAGCAAGCTATCAACGACCACATCAAGGCTTTATACGATCGTATCGCGCGAATCCCAAGAGTCCCTCAACCGATCGAGAAAGAGGCGATCGATGGATACGAAGACTCACCTTTCACGGAAGCAATCACGCGCATCGAAATCCCTAAAAAAGTTCCACGTCCCCAACATGCCCAATTATGATGGGATTGGGGACCCGGACGATCATGTTTCAATTTATAAGCAGAAATTAATGACTATTTCGATCCCAAGAGGGAACCGTGAGGCAATCATGTGCACAAGTTTTGGCACGACCCTCACGGGACCTGCACTAACTTGGCTTATGCACTTACCACAGGGATCCATCGCTTCTTTCGTTGACCTGATCAACTCGTTCAAAATCCAATTCGCTAGTAGTCGAAGATTGGAAAAAACAATCAAGCGACCTGTACAAGATCGTGCAAAGGTATGACGAACCTCTAAGGGATTATCTTAACAGGTACAACAAGGAAAAGTTCGCAATCCCACATTGCGACATCCCGACATCAATCGAAGCGTTTCGTCGGGGCTTGGTCAGGGGCAACGAACTCTACCGTGAACTGACCAAGTACCCATGTCGAACTTTCAAAGACGTTTAAGCCAAGACCATGGCACAAGTAAGGCTCGAAGAAGATGAAGAGCCCTTCAAAGAAAATAAGAGTCCCGATCGAGTCGACCGAAAGACCTCTTCGGATTACCGACGTGATCAACAACATCAACCATATCCCAAGGGACAGAACGATCCCGGTCAGGTAAACAATACTTGTGACAGGAACCAAGATTGGCAAAACAACCCCGCTCTTCCTCTAAAGATTCACTCTTATAACTTCAATATATCCATATTGGAACTCGTAAAGAGTTTTGACAAATATGGGAAAGAAGTAAGATGGCCTCGGAAGAACGACAAACTAGACGCCAAGAAGGACATGAATCGGTGGTGCGAGTTCCATGGAGACCACAACACTCGACGAACAAATGCATAGCCCTCCGCAAAGAAGTCACAAGACTCCTCGCACATGGACTATTGCGCGACTTCATTTCGGACAGGGCCAAAGCGACCCTCGATCGAAGGGACCAGGTATCGTCGGACAAACCATCTTCTCCAGTTCCTACTAAGATTGTTAACACAATTTCAGGAGGATCACATGTATGTGGAAACACGTACTTGGCCGCCAAGAGGCACGCTCGAGAAAGCAAAAGCGACAGACCCGTCCCAACAGAAACAAGACAACCACGGATCTCTGACGCTCCAGCCATTACCTTCGACGATTCGGAGGCTCAAGAATTAGGCGACCACCATGACGGTCTGGTAATCTCACTCTCAATTAGTAATTGCCTTATTCGCCGCATACTAATCGATACAGGCAGTTCCACCAACTTGTTAACACTGGACGCCCTAAAAGGCATGGGTTTAAGCGAGGACGACTTAACCATAAATTCCACCCCTCTAGTCGGGTTCAGTGGAGAAGTTAAGTATACCCAAGGTGAAATCGTGTTAACGACGTATGCAGGTGGAGTCAACCAACAGGTAAAGTTCCTAATTCTCGACTGCCCATCCCCATACAATGCAATCCTTGGGAGACCTTGGATTCACGCCATGAAAGCTGTACCTTCCACTTATCACCAGACGATAAAATTTCCTACTAAGTGGGGGGTACAGGAGATAAAAGGCGACCAACGGGCTGCTAAGGAATGCTACGTCACTTCAATGAAAGGGGCAGTTGACAAATCTTCAGCATAGCAATCACAATACGGCGAAGGGACTACACGATACGTCAAGCCAGAAATGGAGCAACTCGACGAAATCGCACCGGATCCTTCAAAGCCGACACAGACGGTAAGGGTCGGGTCAAATCTAAGCGACTCGACCAGAGCAGATTTAATCTGCTTTTTACGATCCCACTCTAATTGTTTTGCTTGGTCATACGAAGACATGGTGGGGATCTCCCCATATATTATTACTCACAAATTGAATGTAGATCCCACACATCCTCCCGTCAAACAAAAGAGAAGAAAGTTCGCACCAAAGTGCAACAAGATCGTAGACGACGAGGTAAAAAATCTACTTGAAACAGGCAAAATAAAGGAAGTCAAATACCCAGATTGGCTGGCAAACGTCGTGGTGGTTCAGAAGAAGAACGGGAAATGGAGGGTATGCATCGATTTCACAGATTTAAACAAAGCATGTCCAAAAGACTCCTTCCCCCTACCACACATCGACGCTATGGTCGACGCGACCGCAAAACACGAAATGTTAACATTCATGGACGCGTTCAGTGGCTACAATCAAATTCTCATGGATCCTGACGATCAAGAAAAAAACGGCTTTCATAACAAGTCAAGGTACGTATTGTTACAAAGTAATGTCGTTCGGACTAAAAAATGCAGGGGCCACATACCAAAGACTAGTGAACAAAATGTTCAAAGACCAAATTGGAGATACAATGGAAGTCTACATCGACAATATGCTCGTAAAATCCAAAAAAGCAGGGGATCACATCGAACACCTAAAGGAAGCCTTCGAGGTACTAGAAAGGTACAATATGAAATTGAATCCGACTAAGTTTTCTTTTGGAGTGTCTTCAGGAAAAATTTTAGGGTACATGGTCACTCAAAGAGGGATAGAAGCTAGTCCCGATCAAATCAAGGCCATCGTCAACCTCAGATCCCCCCGATGCATCAAAGACGTCCAAAAACTAACAGGGCGAATAGCAGCGCTAAATAGATTCATGTCCAAGTCATCAGATAAATGCAAGGTCTTCTACGAAGCCTTGAAGAAAAATAAATCATTCAAATGGACAGCTACACACGAGCAGGCCTTCCAAGATCTAAAAGCATATTTAGCAAGCCCGCTCCTACTAGCCAAACCAAGAAACGACGAACCACTGCCGCTATACCTAGCGGTGTCAGAATCATCCGTCAGCGCGGTCCTCACAAGGAAAGAAGACGGCAAACAGTCTCCCGTCTACTATGTAAGTCGTTCGCTGCTCCCAGCGAAAACAAGGTATAAGTTACTTGAAAAATTAGTCTTAGCACTGGTTATGGCCTCAAATAAATTATGACCTTACTTTGAATCACATGCTATTATTGTGAGAACTAACCATCCCATGAAAGCAATCATGAGGAAACCAGAATTCACAGGACGAATGGCCAAGTGGGCCATACACCTCAGCGGATTCGACATCGAGTACGAACCAAGGACATCAATCAAATCTCAAGCTTTAGCTGACTTTGTGGTCGATTTCAGCCCGACACTAGAACAAGAAGCCACAAAAGAAGCCGAACAACTAAAAGTCGAAGATGATCAAGGCACATGGCAACTCCATACAGATGGGGCCTCAAACGTAAGAGGAGTTGGCCTAGGTGTCGTGCTAAAATCACCACAAGGGGACCATATAGCCCAAGTCGTGAGATGCGAATGGGACGCGACCAACAATGAAGAAGAATACGAAGCTCTCGTGTTCGGACTCACCCTGGAACATGACCTCGCAATCCTGAGCATAGAGGTAACATGCGACTCCCTCTTAATTGTCAATCAGGTACAAGGATCGTACGCTGCCAAAGATGACATAATGATGGCATATCTAGACGTCGTCAAAAAACGGGCAAGCAAATTCCAGAGTTTCACTATCCGACAAGTCCCATGCGACCTCAACACACAGGCAGACGCCCTAGCAAACCTCGGCTCGGCCCTACATCCCAACGACTTCCGCAACATTCCTCTAGCACATATCACCACTCCAGCCGTACCTAGAACCTTCAAAGCCTCCAATCCAGACGACATTCAAGCAATAGACGGACCAACCCTAGACAAATCCGTCTCACCAGAAGCAAGCGACCACTCGACAGAAGACTGGACCACCCCCTACATCAAATGGCTCGGGGACGACACACTCCCAACAGACAAGGCAGAAGCTAAAAGACTCAAGGTACAAGCAATAACTTTTGATTTAAAAGATAATGTCCTGTTCAAACGATCTGCTACATGCCTACTACTGCGTTGTCTCAAAACAACGGAAGTATCTCGCATCTTACAATCTCTACACGATGGGGAATATGGAAACCACACCGGAGGGCGCA
The DNA here is from genome assembly GCA_027886185.1 of Rheum nobile. NCBI lineage: Eukaryota > Viridiplantae > Streptophyta > Magnoliopsida > Caryophyllales > Polygonaceae > Rheum > Rheum nobile. The sequence goes on from WOAB01000701.1 coordinate 5,821,929, forward strand.
GCCGGTCCGGCAAAGCCCTCAGGGCAGGCTATTACTGGCCCACAATGAACTAGGACGCGACAAATTACGTTAAGAAGTGCGATGCCTGCCAACGACACGCACCCGTCACACATCAGCCGTCCGAGATGCTTCATCCGACCCTAGCTCCTTAGCCCTTCATGCGATGGGGAATAGACATCGTTGGAAAGTTGCCACCAGCGTCAGGACAATGCGTCTTCTTCCTGGCCATGACCGACTATTTCTCTAAATGGATAGAAGCCGAAGCATATCGTGAGGTAAAAGAAAAACACGTCATCTCATTTATAAAATGTAACATTCTATGCAGATTTGGCATCCCTTCAGAAATCGTATGCGACAATGGATCCCAATTCATCGGTAGCAAGACATGATCTTTCTGCAAACAATGGAACATTACATTGGTCACATCCACACCAATATATCAACAATCTAACGGCCAAGCAGAATCCAGTAACAAAATCATCATCAACAATCTCAAAAGACGCCTCACTGGGGCAAATAGAAAGTGGGCCGACGAACTTCCCTTGATACTATGGTACGACAGGACAATGCCAAAAAATGCAACAGGTCAAAGCCCCTTCTCATTGGTATACGGATGCGAGGCAGTCATCCCTGCTGAATTACTCATCCCGACTGCCCGATATGGACTCCAAACTCCAGAGCAAAACGATGTCGAGTTAGCTCACAACCTCGACACCATCAACGAGACAAGAGAGAAAGCCCGAATCCGAATGGTCCATTATCAATAGCAGGTCGCTCGAAGCTACAACAAGAACGTCCGAATCAAAGTCTTCAAATTAGGAGACTGGGTCCTAAGGAAGACATTTCAAAATACCAGAGACCTAGCCGGCGGAAAATTAGAACCGCAGTGGGAAGGACCTTACCTCATAAAAGAAGTCGTCGGACAAGGAGCATACCGACTGGAAACAAAAGACTGACAACCCATCCCTCGAAGTTGGAACGCAGTCCACCTAAAGTTGTATCATTTCTAAACCTTCTTTCACCTTTACTACACACCTTTTTACATCCATTACATTCGATTATATATAACAATCACTGACTTAAGCATCGGAGGGCCGTTGGGTCACCCCCCAACGGTCGCCCCAAGATCTACTTTGTACCTTTTGACATAATCTAAGACAGGAAGACGAGAGGCCTGACAGGCCTAAAGTCGTATGCCTAATCAAAGAAATCCTAAAGTACCTACTAAAGAGTATATCAAGCAAGTCAGGGTCGAACCCAAGGGAATCAGGTTATCAATTCTTGTGTTTTTCAAGTCACCAACTAGGAACTGGGGGGGGGGGGGGGGGGGGGGGGGTTGTATGATTTTTGAACCAAGTAATTAAAACAAAGCAAGTAAACAGATTCGCAGGCAAAGGTTGTGAATATGATGGGGAAAAGCGTCACACCTGACAAAGATCCACACAACAAGAGATATGGTTGATCACTAAATTCTATCAATCTCAAGTTCTTATCTTTCCTTTAGTTGTTCTTATCCCGATCATAGGTAACTATTAGTTCTACCAGTCCTAATAGTACTTATTACCAAATCAAATCCGAAAACCTTCAAGACTCAATAAAGCAATAGCATTCAACCAAGGATTCAACAAGATACATGCAATAGAAACAACCCGTTACTATAACATGCAATTAACTCTCTCTCACGATGAACACTCGCAACCCGCTTATGTAAATCGTGTTTGCTACTAGATATGCAACCCGGACCCGGAATCACAAATCCTAGCAATTAGGAAGATATCAATAGACCTAGGTAGCTACTCTAGATAAATCAACATAAACCCATAAACATTCAAGCACAAGCAGCCAATCAATTGAAGGCTTCAAAACGTCAAGTGCAATAATGGAAGCTTAGTTCTTCATCGGGTTTGTGAGAGAAAAACTAAGATAGGTGGCAACTAGGGTTATCTAAACAAAGTCTTAGAAATAACCTTAAATACTAGGGCAAATAATTCAGAAATAAAGAAAAGAAAATATCAAACTTGGAAACAAAGTTTCATAATTAAAATAAAAGGAAATAAAAATCTCAGAAATAGTCTTCCGCGTACAGGTCACCGCGGGTGCGGCAACCCCCACCGCGGGTGCGGTGGGCCTCCAGAGATTCAGATGCCAACTTCTGCTTGCTCACCGCGGGTGCGGTGGTGTTGGCCGCGGGTTCGGTGGCGCCTCCAGCTTCTGCGATACTTCCGTAAAAACGCCATAACTTTGGATTCTCAACTCGGATTGCGCTCATATTTTGAGGGCTTGTAGTAGACTTCAAGAGATAACTCCTAGAATTGGAATCACTCCATTTGGACATCTGAGTAGAGAGAACGAACCAATTGAATTCAACACACTGTCCTTCTACTCTTCAATGCACTTCAAACCTCTGTAAATCCCATGATTTCTTCACTTCTAGTCTTTTCTTACGGATTACAGAATTACCATCAAATAATATCCAAACATCACCTAAATCATGCTAATAACCACTAGATGTGCTATACAATATATCGCATATCAAATTCCCCCATGCTTAAACCTTGCTCGTCCTCGAGTAAGCTAAAGTCAACCTACTCCTCCAAATTCAACCCCAAGGCTTCAGGAAGCACAAGAAAATATGACATTAGTAGTTACAACACATCAACAATAAGCTCCAAGACAACCAAACAAGTGATGCAAAACATAACATACAACTCCTCAAATCAACACCCCCACACAATCAAACTTAAAGGAAGTACTTCCCCCAAGCTTATCCCGAACACCATAGAGTGAATAAGTTCTAATCCTAGTCTCCCATCTATCTTCTTATACCTCCCAGAGTGACCTACCCGAATCCTCCTTATATCACCTCTTCTTATGTCACCACGCCAGGTAAAATGATGATTCCTAAAAATCACTCTTTTTCTTTTCACTCATTTTGCCAAGGCGCCCTTTTGGGTTTTCACCAAGCCACTCATTTCATTTTTCAATAGATGGGCTCACAATATACTCACATCACTCTTGACCAATTATTACCCCAGCCTAATGCTGGTCCAAGCCACCTGCTTCTTACCTAAGTCGCCCTTTCGGGTTTTCGACTTATCCCAGAATTTCAATTTTTGCCTTTTTTCAAATTTTTGGCTTTTTCATTTTTTTTTTCTCCTCAACGGCATAGCAAGTATAGAGCACTCCCCCATGCTTAAACATTGCATTGTCCTCAATGTAATGAAAGGCAAAAAGATGAAGCATAGGAAAGGCAAAAAATAACTCACAAACGCCGCTGAGTTGGCTTGGACACTGTCGTTGTTGCTGGCGGTATACTCAGTAACGCTCAGGTCTCCAGTGTTGGGCGGGTGTCTTCAATTCATCTCTACCGGGCAACCAAATAATCCACTGTGGTGAATAGTGATATGTCAAAGAAAGCGGGGCTACACGACCTTCAATGAACACAAAAAATGGGCCCATATGTCATCGTGGTGTGGGCCCTGGTGCTCCTCCTCTCCAGCTGTCGATTGTAGGGCCATCATCGTTGTCAACCAATGTGTGGGGCTAATGTCTCCGCCTTGACAACATGATGCGCACCTTCTCCATGGGGAACTCCGGACAGATGGCCTTCGGTAAAACTCTTTTTCATTGCTTTTTCATTTTTTTTTTCTTTCCAGAAGGTAAAATTGTATAGATGGTTGGGAAAAAAGGCCCAACGTCCTATTTACAAATACCAATATTCAACACACAAACAAAACCAAGCAAAACAACACACACGCAAAACAACCAAAACAAAACACAACAAAACAACCCGGATATACAGCAAAATTAATAGAAGAAAACAGAAACAATAAGCAGGAATACAACAAAGAACAAACAGAGCAAACCAGAACCAAAGACAGAACAACAAATGTAACCACAGCAGATACAAACTAAAGATAGACCAAAAAACTAGAACAACAAGGAAAAGACACCAATCAAGCTCTCAATCTTCTCCTCATTGCTCTTCCTCTTCTTCCCCCCAGCTGCAACTTCTGAACAATCCTGAATTTGCATTCATCAATAACACGAGTTGCACACTGAGCAGAGTCAACACCTCTGTCTTGGAAAATGACTTCATTCCTCATTTTCCAAGAGTGATAAACAATCCCAGTCATAGCTAGCAGTTTGCACTTATAAACATTATTGTTTCTTCTCCTACACTGAGCAAACCACTCCCACCAATCCAGTAGAGAGTTCAGTCTTGTGCTGACACCTTGCCAAAGTAACACTCTATTAGCAACATCCTGAATCACTGAGCAGTTGAACCATAAATGATTATCATCCTCATCAGCAACATGGCAAAGGACACACTCAGCTGAAGGAACCAAACCCCAGTTATGCAGCTTGCTGACTGTAGGAAGATGACCCAAGGAAGCCAACCAACAAATAAAACTCCACTTCTTAGGCTGCAAACCATTCCAGATAACATTGCACCATTCCTTTTCCACAGACAAATTCCTTAGCATATTATAGAGCACATAGCTATCCAATTTGCCTGTGTTCTTAGCTAAGAATTGTTCATTAAGGTCACTGCTATTACTTCTATCCAACACTTTATCTCTAACCAGCAAGAGGTTCTTCCACAGGGGGGAACTACAAGGAGGAGCACGCACAGACCAAATGGACTGCCCCGTAGTAAGATGTTTCTTGGCCCACAAAGTCCACAGATTACTCTTATCTCTATGCAGATCAAAAACAAGATGGAACATAAGAGTATCATTCCAGGATAGTAGTTCCTTAAAGCTAAGACCTCCTTCAGATAGAGGCCTGCACACATTATCCCAAGCAACCAAACATCTCCTACTCTCCACATCTCCTGACCATAAGTATGCTCTACACACAGCTTCAATTTTTCTGATAAATTTCTTAGGGATAAATAAGACTTTCATCCAAAAGGAAAGAACACCTTCAATGACAGCTCTTATAACTTGAGCCCTACCAGCATATGATAGCTTCTTAGCACTTCTATTATGGACCACAGTCCTAACTCTATTCAGCAAAGGGGCCATTTCACCAATTTGGAGTCTTCGAGAATGCAGGGGGGTGCCAAGGTACCTTACAGGGAAGTTTCCTTGACAAAAACCCAGCATTGCAGAGAACTCAGTCTTTCTATCATTACTTAAGCCACCAAAAAACACTTTAGTTTTAGTAGGATTAGCAACCAAGCCTGATTCTTTACCAAAATCATTAAGACACTGCTTTATCAACATAAGAGAGGGAAGGGTAGGCTTACAAAAGATCAGTAAATCATCAGCAAAGGCAATATTTGTCAGTTGAAGCTGCTTGCATTTTGGATGGAACCTGAAATCTTTGTATGCATTCACCTTCCTCATTTTTCTAGCAAACAATTCCATTACTATCACAAACAGGAAAGGAGAAAGAGGATCACCTTGCCTAAGTCCTCTTTTCCCTTCAAAGAAACCCTTAGCTTCACCATTGATGATAATAGAGAAACAAGGAGTCTTAACACATTCCATGATCCATAGAATAAGCTGCTGAGGAAAATTCAGAAAAATTAAGCTCTCTTCAAGATAATCCCAAGAAACACAGTCATAGGCCTTTTGTAAATCAATCTGGATCATGCATCTAGGGGAGGTATTACTGCAATCATAACCCCTAACCAACTCCTGAGCCACAATCATGTTATGGGTGATAGATCTCCTTGGCACAAAAGCTCCTTGATTGATAGAAATAATATCATCCAGGAGAGGTCTTATTTTCATAACTAGAATCTTGGAAATAATCTTCAACATGGTGTTACAACAAGAAATGGGTCTAAATTCCTTCACAGAAAAAGGAAGATCCACCTTAGGAATGAGGCAAACAAAGGTAGCATTTGTTTGCCTCAACATTCTCCCTCTTTTGAAAAATTCTACAGTAGCTGCCTCTATATCTTGATTGATAGTATCCTAGCTGTTCTTGAAGAACCAACCTCCAAAACCATCTGGCCCAGGAGACTTCAGATTACCCAAACCAAACACCACATTCCTCACCATCTGAGCATTAGGAATCTCACATAAGCTGCCATGACAATCTGCACTGACCTTGGTACCTTCATACCCATGAAAACAAATAGGTGATTGAACTCCAGCAGTACCAAAAAGACTAGTAAAGAAGTCTAAAATTTCCTTCTCAATCTCATCATTCTTCTCTAAAGCTCTACCAACACTATCTTTTAATGTAAAAATAGTGCATCTAGCCCTTCTAGCTTTAATTCCATTATAAAAAATTGGAGAAGTTTCCTCACCAAGTTTAATCCAATCAACTTTAGCCCTCTGAGCAGTGAAACTCTGAAGCTGAACCAATCTGAGATTAAGATCATTCTTAGTCTCTAACACATCATGTTGTTTACTTAGGCAAGAAAAATCATTCTATAAAGCTTCATTTGCAGCCTTTAATCTATCAACACAATCATCAACCATGATCTCAAGCTTCCTAAATCTCCCTCTTTGCCATTTTTTCAATTAAGCTTTCACTCTCTTAAGTTTCTCAGCTACAACAAACTGAGCAGTCCCATTAATAGGCCTAAGCCAAGTATTCCTAATCAGCATCTCATAACCCTCCTCCTCTGTCCAGAAATTTCTAAACTTGAAAGGAATTTTCTTACTCCCAATAGATGGATTGAGCATTACTACACAAGGAGAATGATCAGAAATGTTAGGATCAGAAAAGAAAACGTTAGAATCAGGGAAGACTGCATCCCAGTCATTGTTAATCATCATCCTGTCCAATTTACAAGCAATTCTATCCATCCCTTCTTGTTGATTGCTCTAAGTATACTTAGCACCTGAATAAGCATGATCATGCAACTGCCCTTTATCCATGAAATCTACCAATTCACTACTAGCTCTCACTTCCTGTCTAAATGAAATCTTCTCAGCAGAACAAAGAATGCAATTGAAGTCACCAATAATAGTCCAAGGCCCAACAATAGAACTAGCAATGACATCCAACTCTCTCCAAAGATCCATTCTACCAGTAAATGCTTTAGAAGCATATACAAATGAAGCAAGGAAGGAAATTTGCCCATCCTTACTGGAGACCAAACAATGAATCAGTTGTCTAGAAGTATTCAACACATAAACATTGACCACAGCAGAGTCCCAGGTTAACCAAATTCTACCTCTATCTACATGAGAGCTATTAGTCTTATAAGGCCACTGAGCCATGAGTCTACCAGCCACATCCAACTCCCTATTTTGAGGGATTTTAGTTTCAAGGAAAGCAACAACACACAACTTGTTATGTCGAACAAAATCTCTGATCATCTTTATTCTAGGATATGAACAACATCCCCTAGTATTCCATGCCCCAAATCTAATTTTAGTCATTAGGATTACTCTTGGAGCTGCTACCACTCCTATTCCCAATAGAACCTAAGTAACCAACAGATTTAGAGTTCTGAAGAGCAGAACTATAGGTCTGAGCTTTGGTTTTAGTGTTTCCCTTATTACCTAGTTTATGAGGCAACTTAGGATCACCAACCACCTTCATTCCCTGCTGAAGTAATCCACCTCCTGAAACACCATTAGATAACTCTATCTCAACATGACAAGATGTACTTTCATTTTCAACAATGTCATGGACAATCTTCTCTTTATCAAGTGACTGATTAACATTTTCCTGAGCTGAGTTCACTTTCTTGATCCAGATTTTCTTACCACGAGCCTCCTCAAGCTTAGAGCCAGCATTCTGAGCCCCAAACTGAGATTTTTGATGCCAACAACCCCTATCATCATGACCAAACACCTTGCACTGAGCACAACACCATGAAAGCCATTCAAACCAAATCTTGTACCGAAAGATCTTCTCATCAGGTCCTCGAAGAACAACAACTTCTCTTTGGATATCATGAACATTAACCAGAATGAGAAGTCTAGCAAAAGACATCTTTCTCCCCTTAGCAGTGAACTCATCCATACAAACTGGTATACCAATAATACTCCCAATGACACTCAACATATACTTCGAGAAGAAAATAGGATCCAAATTCCTTATTTGAACCCAGGCAGGAACACTCTCGAAGCTAGACCAAGCTACTGCCATTCCTGGAGACCAAATTCTCAAAGCCAAAGGATTAATACCATCCACAATCCAAGGCCTATTCTCAAGCACCCAGTCCATGTGTTCTTTACAGCCAAATCGAAAAATCCAAATCCCATTCCTCTTCCTCTGAATTTCTGGTTTCGATTCCCCCCAATTTAGAGTAATAAGCTGAAGCATATCATCCAATGACAATTGATTCCCCAAAACCCCTCCAATGAGAGTAAATTTCCATATATCAACTTCAATTTTAACTTCCTCCTCAGAGAAAGCATAAACTTCCTTATCTTCAATCTCAATTTTCTCCAATTTATGAGTTAACGATCGCTTACGATCCTTTCCTTTCTCCAAAACCTTAACCGAATCCTTAGACGGACGATCGAGAACCGATTCTAACACTGCCTCCGCTCTAGGTCTTTCCTGTGACTCAACATTCACAAAAATTTCAGCACCATTGGCCTCACAATCCACAAGATCAGGAGTAGGAGATGAATTAATAGCACAATTCATAGTCTGTGTCTTCGGATTAGAAGGAGCAATCAAATTGACACTAGAATTGTTAGTCGAAATAAGATTCACAATCGAAACTGAAAAATCTGACCTCGCCGGCAAAGGAGGATTCGGAGAACTCCGATCTCTACTTTTGCCACCTCCACGCCCAGTTTTCTTCATGAATCTCGTCGTCACGCCCGTCGGAGAACTCATCGCAGTCAATCGCCGCTGAATCAACCGATCAACAAGCTAGCTTCACCAACACGGAATCGCCTAACGACTTATCTCCGGGAGCAGAAAACCGACTTTTTCCATGAGCTTCTTGAATTAGCAACCTTTATTATTATTATTATTATTTTTTTATTTTTTTTGATCCCCGTTTAAGGTTTTTTTTCGGGGATTTTATTTAGTGCAGGGACAAGGAGACTTACAATGGTGTGGGAAACACCTTCTTCAATTCGCATAGGGTCTCCTCCCTGCAGGTTAGTCGGAAACAAAGAAAAACAAAAACAAAGCAAGAATACACTAAAAACAAATACAAAAACAAAGAAGGAAAAGCAAAGAAAGAAAAACATACCTCGGGTTGCCTCTCGGATAGCGCCTTAGTTATTGTCATGGCTTGATATGATACTCTTCCTCTCAACCTGGTTCACTCACCTCCACTGAGCACTCGGGGTTCCCATCTAGAGGGTGTCTCTTTGTATACTCCATGTTTAGCCTTTCCCCCATGCTTGTGCACTTACTGCTAGTTGGACCGCTGGTCATACCCATGAATGCACTTGCCATCTTCAGAAATGGCCTACCCAACATCTTAGGGGATGTATGTTTGTCCTGCCCCGTATCCAGCGTGTAGAAATCCGCCATTTGTACCAAGGCCGCCTTCTTGTGCTTCCCCTTCAGTTTCTTTTTGATATTGCCCAGCGCCCTTAAAAATTCTGTGCAGCGAGGGATGCTGTTTGCCAGTGTGACCAGAGGAACGGTTTTTGCGCAGTTACTGAAGGCCTCATAGATTTCATTGTTGTTCTTCACCCTTCGAGTAACATGTAATGCCTCAGGGAAGGGTGTGACGGGGTGCAGCGCAACAAGCGGGGATGAGTTTAGACGCACATACTCATCATATGCAGCCTCGAGAGGATCGGGAGCTGCATGGATGTTTTCCAGGGGAACGGGCGTCTCTGGAGTATTTCCGCGGTCACGGCCCTCCTCCTCATGGTCGCTGAATTCCTCCAGTCTCAAAAAGTACTCCTCTTCCGAAGGCACCTCTGGGAATGGGGTGGATGGCTTCTCAGAACCGAGAGGGGGGAAGTATGGACGAACATAGGTATCCACATATGGTTCTTTAACAATTCCAGAAGGTCCACCGTGGGTACGGTCAGAATCCACCGCGGGTGCGGTGATGTCAGCAGAGGAATTCTCGAGATTTTGTTCACCGTCACCGCGGGTGCGGCAAGAGTGCCACGGGTGCGGTGAAATTGCAGGAGTCTCAGTTTGTCCTGCCGCTGGGTGCGGTGAGAGTGGCGCGGGGTGTGGTCGGTCTTCTGGAGTCCCACCGCGGGTGCGGTGTTCCTGCCGCGGGTGCGGTGAACTCGACAGAGAGTTCTCATCTTCTGTGTCGTCCTCTTCAGCACTAGGAGCGACGTTCAGCTGCTTACCACTTCTGAGCGTCACGACACTAACATTTGCTCTCACCGTTTGAGATGGTAGATTCCCCGAAGTCCTTGCATCGATCCTTGTGATAGCCTCAGCCATTTGTCTCATCTGCTTCTCTAGATTCTTGATGCTTGACTCCCTAGTTTCAACACTAGTGATGAAATGTTTAGTCAGAGCTTGGAGCATATCTTCAGTTGACATGGAGGAACTTGGATTGGACACTGGCGGGCTATGGTCATAGGCCGGATTGTACTGCCGTGGAGTACCCTGCTGGTAGAACGATTGTGGCTCCGGGTAGAACTCCTGGTAGTCATGACCATATGGAGGGTATTGCTGGTACCCATAACTCGAATTGGGGTAATCTCTCCACCCTGGAGTGTATGCGTAGGAGTATGGGTCATATCGTGGCTCTCCCCAGAACTCCATATCTGTAACAAAGAAAAAGACATCAGTAGCACGAGTGTGGACCGTAAGATAGGTCCACACGAAAGTTGGTAACAAACAAAACCACAAAAACAGAAATTTTGAGTCCCCGGCAACGGCGCCAAATTTGACAGGCCTAAAGTCGTATGCCTAATCAAAGAAATCCTAAAGTACCTACTAAAGAGTATAGCAAGCAAGTCAGGGTCGAACCCAAGGGAATCAGGTTATCAATTCTTGTGTTTTTCAAGTCACCAACTAGGAACTGGGGGGGGGGGGGGTTGTATGATTTTTGAACCAAGTAATTAAAACAAAGCAAGTAAACAGATTCGCAGGCAAAGGTTGTGAATATGATGGGGAAAAGCGTCACACCTGACAAAGATCCACACAACAAGAGATATGGTTGATCACTGAATTCTATCAATCTCAAGTTCTTATCTTTCCTTTAGTTGTTCTTATCCCGATCATAGGTAACTATTACATTCGATTATATATAACGATCATTTCTAAACCTTCTTTCACCTTTACTCCGCACCTTTTTACATCCATTACATTCGATTATATGTAACGATCACTGACTTAAGCATCGGAGAGCCGTTGGGTCACCCCCCAACGGTCGCCCCAAGATCTACTTTGTACCTTTTGACATAATTGAAGACAAGACTCGACAATCAAACGGATATCCTTATTATTTACAATACACAGCGCTTACAACAAACACACATTCGATCGATACACAGGGAATGGAAGAAACAAACATCAAGACACCATTTTACGCAAAAAAGACTTGACCTTCATAAAGGTACGCGTCCTTGCTACACAAAACAACACTACTCTTCCCTAACATACATAGCATGCTAACAACTACGAATTACATGTTGCTCCAACCAGATAACACGCCACACGACCGAAACACAGTCGATAAGATCAACCTGCAAGAAACACAAAGCAAAACACAAGGTACGCAACATAACAACATCCTACAAAATACGCGACCCGCGATGGTGGACGGGTCGCCAAAACATTATTTATCTCGTCTCTTCGACGAGGCATAACTTGTCATTTGAAAAACTTCTAAAAACGAAAAAACAAAATGTTCATAGAGTTCATTCCCTACGCAAACTACTTCTTTCTAAGATTCACCAGACTTTTCGACCATGTCTGTAGGAACAAGTTCCATACCCATGGTCGCTTCAAGGTCATCCTTGAGCTCCTCTTCGACAACTTCTCTTGTGGCTTCGGGATTGGCTTCCTCCTTCTCATCTTCTCCACCTAAGCCGACAAGTCTGAAGAGCTCGTCTCATGGGTTGCTATGAGGATACAGAAGTTCCATGTCAGCCCTCGCGTCATCAACCTTCCAATCGACATGGGTGCCCGCGACGAACTCCTCCATCATCTCAGTACGAGATTTGAGGCAGTAATACGCCCCCACATCTCCAGCAGTGCAAGCATCTTCTTCACGGAGCCTCTCGACCTCAGCTTTCATCGCGGCCTTCACATCCTCCAAGCGAGCCTCGAAGCCTTGCTTAGTCGACAACATCTCACGCTCTAAATGTTTTACGCGATCCTCAGAGATCTTCAGTTGTTCCTCCACTCGAGCAACCCGATTATCTGCCATATCGCTCAACTCTTGTATAGTTGACGAAGCAACCATGGAGTATTGAAAGATTTGTACAAGTATCATGTAATTCAGTCTCTTCAAAAGAAAAATACATATGAATATAAGCAAGAAAAATGAACTTTTTACAAACCTTCCATGCATTAATGGCGGTCTCATCCATACAATCAATAGGGTGGAAATCGCCAATCTCGTTTCTGGCCTCCGGGTCCACAAATCTAAGCAAATCATTCACTGATCTTTCTTTCAATATGCCTGACGGAGGACTCAAAGCCACCATCGCCTTTCTCTTAGCCCTAGACGCTTTCGATGAAGGAGAGTCGAGGTTGATGATTCCAACAGACGGGAGGGCCTTAGCCGGACCTTTTGCCGAAGAGGTCGCCTTAGCAACCGACAAACGTTGTTCCAACAAACTCTTCCCAGATAACCTAGCACCGGATCTCCCTCATCTCGACGCTGACAACATAACACAACAGAATAAGCACAAAAACACTCCGAAAACTATCCAGACGCATACCTGTAGGAACGAACATGTGCCTTTGGTCACAGACGCAGACGGAGTCGACATATCTTTGGGTTCAGACAAAAGTAGATTGATATTCTTGAAGGATCTTTCTGCCTCGGAAAAAGAGAGCAAAGTAGCAGTCACCTCTTCAAATCCACTAGGGTCTCCCGGATCAGGCGCTGCAAAGAAATACATGTAAGCAAAATCTTAGAAGTCGTTCAACCAACGAATTAAGAGAGGAGAGATGATACCTGTTATTCTCCAGTTGGAAAGAAGGAAAGAACAATCGAAACCTCTCTCAAGAGACCTACGTTCTACAAAGAAAAACCTAGATCTCCATCCACGGTCATTAACATCTAAGTTTAAAGCTATTGGACTTCTACCCCGTCGAAGACGTAATTGGAACCTCGAAGATCCTCGACTACTCAAGTAGTAAGAATGCCACAGGGCATCGAAATCAAATTCTAAATTCTTATCCGCGGTTAGAAGGTCAACCACCATGAGTAAACGCCATGTGTGGGGCATGACTTGACAAGGTGCGAGCTTTAACACGGCTAAGAAGTTCTGGACGAGTTGGGAAAAAGGAAAGGTATGACCAATCTTGAAGGGATACTCAAAGAAACATACCCAATCCTCCTTGAACCAGTCCGCTCACTCACAAGACGAAGGAAGACACGCTATCGTCCCCTCAGGAAACCCCCCGACTTCTAGAATTTTCTCAAGCTCGGATTGGGTTAAGGTCCCTCGCAAGGAATCTTCCAAACTCATAAGGTTTAGGGAAACAAAGGCGTCATCTTCCCCGCTCACATCTCTGATAAGAGCTTTGCCTTTTCTTGATCTAGAGGACGCCATGAAAGAAGAGAGGTGAGAGACGGTGAAAATTCGAAAAGGGAAGAGAAATTACCTTGAAAAGACGTAGGACTTGCAGTGAATAGGGGTAATCGAGAGCCATTTAAAGAAACAAACCACCTCCGTCTGTGGATAAACCGTTGAACCAACCATGAGACGCCACTTCAGTCGAAGAAATCGGCAAAGACAAAATTTCCTTGCAGAAGATCAAACCGTCCAAGAAACTGTTCGTTTTCTAGCCCATTTTGATCTTGGGGCAATTGTTGGGCCAGAGAATTATGAGAGCCCAAGACGCTTGGCCCATGAACATAAAATCGAGTGGAGATGGGATCAATTGAAGACATAACGGACTCGACCCATACGCGAGAGATCGTGGAAAGAATCTCGGGGATCTGTTCGACGGTTCCACGATATCCGGGTATAACGGCTAGCTTAGGAACAACTATGTAATTCATGTATAAAAGCTCGATTATGTTAGTGAACATCCACAAGGAAATCATTATCAATATTACCAGCATTCTCACACCATTCTCCAGTTTCATAGCTATTATCATAAGTTCGATTCTTCTTTGCATAATTGAAGCAACCGACGTCTGAATTGTCTTACTCGATCAATCTATAATTCGAGGCAGATAAGCTTATCCTTTTCATATGATTAATCTTGTTTCATCTAGTCCTTTATTTGATTTGGATCTTTCAGATATAATCTGTCTTATAATTTTCTAGTTACCCTGCTTAAGGCGATCTAGGTCGGACAGATCTTTTCGCCCCAAAACACGATCCAACGTCTCCCATATATTTCAGAGGATCTCTACGTGACTTATTATGTAGTTAGTATAAGTATCGTTTAATCTCTTATGTAACAAACACATTACATTCATTCTTCCAAGCTGAAATACTATTGTACACCCTTTAGCATTATTTAAAGCAAAGAATTTTCTTCATCGAGTTCTCTGATTCAATTGTCTAGACGATCGACGACAAGAATCATTCGATTCATTGGTCTTCTTGCTCAAGGAAGATAAGTTCATTCTTGTATCATTTCAGTTTCGCTCTCTCTTTATTGATTGATTTGGATTATTTCGATATTACGATCTTATTGTTGTCTAGTTACCCCATTTAAGGCAATTTAGGTCAATTCAATCTTTCTGGCCCAAAACAATTTGGCGTCCACCGTGGGGTATCTAGCCAACGACTGATCCAATCATCCTTTCCACATCATCATGGTTGATTATGGAAATCTCGTGACCATTGTTAATGACCAACCGACACCCTAGTCGGAAACCAGACCGAAACGCACGGCGCCAACCAAACTGAGGATCTAGTCACCAATCCCCCTATTCTGGTCAACCAAATCCAGGAGCTAGCAAAGAACATGAGCGTCCTCCAAGAGGAACTAACCCAACAACCCCTGAGGACCGAAATAGTAAGCACTCAATCCGAATCTGAGATCGCGCTACTAACTCGTGAAAATGTGCTTTTGAAATCTCAGGTATATGATCAGCTCTACTTTATAGTGCTTATCTAGGAGTTGTTACCAGTGTTTTGGGTGCCATTTGTATGGGTTTAGAGCACAACTATGGAGTATGGAGTTGAGGAGAAGAAGTGTGGATATGGTGGTTTGGAGAAGCTTAAACGAAGATTTATTGAAGATGAGGAGTAGACCACTGGAGGAGACCAAAGAAGATAGAAGGAAGAAGCCACACGAAGGAGAAGAAGGCTAAACCGCGAGCATGTCGCGACCGCGGGCGAAGAGGACACATGATCGCGGAGAAGTCAAGAGCGCGGAGTCAGAAAAGTCTATTTTCCGCGACCGCGGAAAATCCCATCAGCGAACACAAGTCGAGAGCAAGATTTCATTTTCTGCGACTGCGGAATGACACGGAGCGAAGCCCGCGAAGATTTCCGAAGTTTTGTTTCTTTTGCCTTTTCCGACTTTATTTTATTATATTTTTTTGAACTTTATACTATTATTTCCTTTTAGACTACTTTCGTTATCTTTCCACTTGAGTTTTAGGGTTAGGTTATTTAACCTAGTTTCCCTTTCATTGTTCATTATCACGTTTTAGCATTCAGCAGTTTTCCCTTTGAAGTTTATTTGTTTCTAAGAACTATGAGGAGCTAAGCATCCTTTGCTTAGTAAGACGATTGAAGCCTTCATTTGATATACGGTTGTGAGATTCTAATTCTATTTATTTTCCTTTGAATGTATTGAGTTCTCTTGTGCTTCATCCCATTGATTATTACTGATTTCGCTTGTTGGACACAACTAGTTGCTATTGGTAATTGTCTATTGCTAGGGTTTGGTAATTACTGTTTGAGTTACCTAATTCATGTGTAGCAACTGCAATATTCTAAGAACTGTTTAGGACTAGTTTATTGTAGGAAGAATTAATTGCATGCAATAGTATGACTGTTTGCTACTCTTGTATGTATCTATTTAAATTCCTGTGCTCATTGCTGCTATTGAATTGACGCGTGAGGTTTTCATAGTTATTTAATAGTTAGTATTCTCAGGGTCTGTTTGTCCTGTTTATAACTTATGAAAAGGAATATGACCATTCATAGGAAGGAATTAGAGAGAATCTAGGATCAACCAATCAATTGAATGGTGGATATTTGTTTGGCTAAGTATTTTTCCCTATTTGATTACAAACTCTTTGCTTTTGTTTCCCTTGTTTACTTGTTTGACAACCAATCAACCAAAACCCCCCTTGTTACCTTTGACATACAATTGTGCACTTAGAAAGATTACTTCCTCCCTGTGGGATTCGACCCTTACTTGCCTATTCTACTAGTTTAGGTTTGTTTAGGATTATTTTGTTTAGGCGCCTCGACAACGCCTATCAGTATACTCGACCGCGTCAGTCCCAGGAGGATCAAGACGCATAACCAATACCGAGGCCTCCAGACGTGCCTCAACATGGACGGAGCAGTCAAGACGCCCATGGTGCCATTGACCTAGAGCATCGCTCATCCCATTGGTATGTTTCAAACTCCCACTGTTAGAACTTTCATGACTAACGTTCTAGTTACTACAACAGAGTCCATTGAGACTCGAGTAGTCCCTCCACAGGTTGCTACACCGATGGATCTCCAAGCCCTCACACAGCATGCCATCAACGAACGCATGAAGACTTTGGACGATCGCATCGCCCAAATTCCAGGAGTCCCGCAACCAATTGAAAAGGAAGTGGTCGATGGATACGAAGACTCTCCCTTTGTAGAAGTGATTGAACGCGTCGAAATTCTGAAGAAGTTTAACGTCCCCAATATGCCCAACTACGACGGGACCTGGGACCCCGACGACCATATCTCCATTTACAAACAAAAATTAATGACTATCTCTATTCCAAGAGGAAACCGTGAATCGGTCATGTGCAAAAGCTTTGGCACAACCCTCGCGGGGCCCGTACTAACCTGGCTCATGCATTTACCATAGGGTTCAATTGCGTCGTTCGCCGATCTGGCCAATTCATTCAAAATCCAATTCGCCAGCAGCAGATAACTAGAAAAGCAATCAAGCGACCTATACAGGCTCGTACAAAGGTACAACGAGCCCTTGAGGGATTATCATAACATGTACAACAAAGAGAAGGTCGTGATCCCGTATTGCGATGTCCCAACATCCATTGAAGCCTTCCGCCGGGGACTAATTAGAGGCAGTAAACTCTATCGCGAGTTGACTAAATACTTGTGTCGGATCTTCGAAGACGAATATGATAAAACCATAGCCCAGGTCATGATGGAGGAAGATGAAGAACCTACAAAAGCAGACAAGAGCCCAGATCGAGTCGACTGAAGGTCATCCTCTGATCATCGACGTGACGGGCGACACCAACCATACCCCAATGGATAAAGCGACCAAGGCTAGGTAAACAACTCTTATGAGAAGAACCAAGACTGGAAGAACAATCCAGCTTTACCCCCGAAGTGATGTGATCAAGGATCGGAAATGACACGGTGCAAGGAATGGCTTCGAAGATCTTCAAGGAATCGTCAAACAAAGCCCAGAAATGTGACCTGACTTGAAATGGACCGTTCTCTCTCGTATGAGATCGGAATTGAGTGATTCCAAATCCCAGAGTTTAATCTTGAAGTCTTCTTGAGTCCCTCCAAATTTGAGCACGATTGGACAAGGGATCAGGAAGAAATGATGATTGTCCTGAGGGGTCGCAGGGAGCTTGCGGGGTTGTGTTAAGGTTGTCTTTGGAACGATGGATCTGGCGGAAGACAGTGATTGGCTCGGCGTTTTTGGTGTGAATTGGTGGCTTAGGGATCAGTGAAGGACAGTGCAAAGTGGAGTCGAGTGGTTGTGGAAGTTGGTGAAGATATGAACTCCCTAAGTTGGATATAACGCACCAACAAAGGAAACTCTTGAATCCGGACTTGGATAGTTCTTTAAGGGGAGGGAAGACTTGACGTAGACTTGGTTGAGATAGAAGCAGAGTTGGCAAGATGAACTCACTTGACAACAAAGGAATTTGACGCAAGAACACTTAGAGAAAAGAGAGAGTTTTTCTTAATCAAATTCAAAGCTCCTCTTAAAACAATGCAAATGGAAGGCTATAAGTAGGCTAGTGTGAGTCGGCCTTCCTTGCCTTCCAAGGCAGCCTTCAAGCCTCCTATTAAGGCTAGAAAACACCTAACATTTAAGCAAATAAACGCCTCCTATTGAAGCTACAAAATGGTGCAAATTAAAGGAGTTTAAAGCTAGACTTTAACTCAGCCATATATGGAAAAACAACAAATATAGAAACATAATATTAAGGCGCCTAAGATTCCTTGGTGCTAGCTTTGGTCAAAGCATTGAGTGGTCGACCTTGAATGCTTCTTCCATGGATTCCAAGAGTGTGTATGGGCCGGCCTTGAAGTTGGAATTAAGTCCACAAGTGACGAGGCCTTGCTCCAACTGGATTTGCAACTCTTTCGGGATTTCTGCTGAACTGTCGTAGAGATTACGATTTATCTGTTTTGTTGGCCCGATTTTGAGGGAGACCTTCACATAACAATTGTAGATAATTTCCTTATCTTTCCAATTACTACTCATGGGCCTCCATTGGACTTTCGTAGCTCCGGATATGGCCAGAATACTGAGAAGGTGTCGACGAGACAGATTCTTCGGTTTTGACTCCTTCCAAGTTTCGAACCATTTCTTTTGGATAAGTGTTTGATCTTCTTCAAAAATGGTGGTTCCCATAGTCATATCACGAAGGTCCACTCTTATAACTTCAACATCGTGTCGGAACTCGTCAAGAGTTTCGATAGATATGGAAAAGACGTAAGATGGCCCCGGAAGAGCGACAAACCGGACTCCAAGAAAGACATGAGGAGATGGTGCGAGTTCCACAGAGATCACGGTCACACAACATACGAATGCATCGCACTATGCAAGGAGGTTGCAAGGCTCCTCGCATAGGGACTCTTACGCGACATCATCTCCGATAAGGCAAAAGTCACTCTGATCGAAGGGACCAGGTAACAACCGACCAACCTTCATCTCTAGTACATACCAAATTTATTAACAACATCTCAAGAGGGTCGAACGTGTGTGGAAACACATAATCGACTGCAAAAAGATACGCCAAAGAAAGCAAGTGCGACAGATCAGCCCGATCAGATGTGAGACGACCACGGATAGGTGACGCGACTATCATCACCTTTGACGACTCTGAAGCCGAAGAACTAGGCGACCATCACGACGGTCTAGTAATCTCTTTGTCAATTGGTAATTGTCTCCTACGTCGAGTACTGATCGATACAGGTAGCTCCATAAACTTGTTAACTCTAGATGCCATGAAAGGTATGGGTCTAAGCGAGGACAATCTGACCCGAAAATTGACTCCACTGGTCGGTTTCAATGGAGAAGTCAAACATACCCTTGGTGAAATAGTGTTAACAACGTATGCTGGCGGCATCAACCAACAGGTAAAGTTCTTAGTACTCGACTGTCTGTCACCTTATAATGCAATCCTTGTTAGACCCTAGATACATGCCACGAAAGCTATACTATCCACTTATCATCAAACTATCAAGTTTTCGACAAAGTGGGGGTACAAGAAATAAAGGGCGACCAGTGAGCTACCTAGGAATGATATGTCACATCAATGAAATGGGCAATTGAACGACAATCGGCATAGCAACTACAGATCAGCAAAGGGACCAAACGATACGTCGAACCAAAGATGGAACAACTAGACGAGATTGTATTGGACCCTTTAAAGCCAAACTAGCCGGTAAGGGTTAGGTTAGATCTAAACGACTTGACCAGAGCCAGCCTGGTGGAATTCTTACGATCCAATGTTGACTGCTTCGCGTGGTAGCATGAGGATATGGTAGGAATCTCGTCCAATGTTATTACTCACAAACTAAATGTAGATCCAGCTTATCCTCCAATCAAATAGAAAAGAAGGAAATTCGCACCAGAGCGAATTAGGACTGTAGACGACGAGGTCAAAAACTTACTGGAAACATGCAAAATCTGGGAGGTCAAGTATCCGGAGTAGCTAGCAAACGTTATCATAGTGCAAAAGAAAAAAGGCAAGTGCAGGGGCTGCATCGACTTTACAGATCAGAATAAGGCATGTCCCGAGGATTTTTTCCCCTTGCCACACATCGACGCAATGGTCGACGCGACTGCAGGCCACAAAATGCTTACGTTCATGGATGCGTTCAGTGGGTACAACCAAATCCTAATGGACCCGAAAGACCAAGAAAAAACAACCTTCATAACTAGCCAAGGTACGTATTGTTACAAAGTTATGTCTGTTAAACAAAAAAAAACGGAGGGGCAACGTACCAACGACTAGTCAACAAGATTTTCAGAGACTAGATTGGGGACACCACGGAAGTATACATAGACGATATGTTGGTCAAATCAAAAGCAGCCCAAGATCACATCGGACACCTAAAAGAAGCATTCGATGTATTAAAAAGGTACAAAATGAAACTAAATCCTACTAAGTTCTCTTTTGGAGTGTCCTCAGCAAAATTCCTAGGATATATGGTAACCTAAAGAAGAATAGAAGTCAGCCCAGATCAAATCAAAGCAATCGTCAACTTGAGATCCCCTAGATGCGTCAAAGACGTCCAAAAACTAACAGGACGAATAACAACACTCAACAGATTCATATCAAAATCCTCAGACAAGTGCAAACTTTTCTATGAAGCCCTAAAGAAGAATAAGTCATTTGAATAGACGATGGCACATGAACAAGCCTTTCAAGACTTGAAGGCATACCTAGCGAGCCCGTTACTACTAGTAAAGCCAAAGGACAATGAACCACTACCACTATGCCTACCGGCATCAGAGTCAGCAGTAAGTGCATTCCTGACGAGAGAAGAAGACGAAAAATAATCTCCAATCTACTATCTAAGCCGCTCCTTACTCCTGACATAAAAAAGGTACATGTCACTTGAAAAATTGGTCCTAGCCTTAGTAATGGCATCAAACAAACTTATACCTTATTTCGAATCAAATGTTATTATTGTACAGACTAACCATCCCATGAAAGCCATCATGAGGAAACCAGAGTTCACGGGTCGAATGGAAAAATGGGCAATACACTTAAGCAGTTTCGATATCGAATACGAACCAAGGACAACAATCAAGTCTCAAGCTTTGGCAGACTTTGTGGCTAATTTCAGCCCAACATTGGAACAAGAGGCCGCAAAGGAAGCCACTCAATTGACGACTGAAGAAGACATGGGCACATGGCAACTCCCTAAAGACGGAGCGTCGAACGTAAGTGGAGTCGGCCTAGAGGTTATACTAAAATCGCCACAAGGGGACATATAGCCCAAGATGTAAGATGCTAATAGGACGTGACCAATAATGAAGCAGAGTATGAGACACTCGTATTCGGGCTAACGCTTGCACAAGACTTCGCGTTCCAAAACATCGAAGTGGTATGTGACTCTCTTCTAATCGTCAAACAAGTACAAGGGTCATATGCCGCTAAAGATGACAAAATGATGTCCTACCTAGAAGTCATCATAAAACTGGCAAACAAATTCTAAAATTTCACCATCAGGCAAGTCCCACGCGACCTCAACACTTAAGTTGACACTCTAGCAAACCTCAGGTCGGCCTTACACCCTAACGACTTCCATATAACATCCCCCTAGCACACGTCACAACTCCAGCAGTTCCCAAAATCCAGAAAACAACCAACAACGACGACACTCGAAAAGTAAACGAACCATCCTTAGAAGAAGTAGTCTTAGCAGAGGTAGGCGACGACACCGAAGATGATGTCATAAACAATGAAGATGATTGGACTACACCTTACGTCAAATGGCTAAAAGACGGCGTGCTCCCAATAGGCAAAGAAGAAACCAAAAAACTAAAGGTACGAGCACTATCCTTCGATCTAAAAAATAATATCTTGTTCAAACGATTTGTCACAGGATAATACTTGCGATGCTTAAAAACAATCGAAGGAAAACACATCCTACAATCTCTACACGACGGGAAATGCAACAACCATACTGGAGGACACAACCTATCAGGTAAAGCTCTTAGCATAGGGTACTGCTGGCAACAATGAACAAAGACGCATGAGATTATGTAAAGAAGTGCGACGCCTATCAGCGACATGCACCCATAGCCCATCAACCATAAGATTTGGTACACCCAACGCTAGCACCTTGGTCGTTCATGAGATGAGGAATGGACATCGTTGGAAAATTGCCACCAACATCGAGGCAACGCGTCTTCTTTCTCGCTATGATTGATTATTTTTCTAAATGGGTTGAAGTTGAAGCATATGGAGAGGTAAAAGAAAATCACGTCATTTCATTCATAAAATGTAACACCTTATGCAGACTTGGCGCACCATCAGAAATCGTATGCGACAATGGCTCCCAATTCATCGGTAGCAAGACACGATTCTTTTGCAGACAATGGAACATTAATCTAATCACATCCACACCACGATACCCACAATCTAATGGCCAAGCTGAGTCTAGTAATAAGATCATCATAAACAATCTCAATAAGCGTCTCACAGGGGAAAAAGGAAGATGGGTGGTCAAGCTCCCTCTAATACTTTGGTTCGATAGGACCACCCCAAAACACGCAACCGGAAAGTCACCCTTCTCGTTAGTCTACGGAAGCGAAGAAGTCATACCCGCGGAACTTCTCATCCCAATAGCTAGGTATGGTTTACAAACCCAGGGCAAAACGACGTCGAATTGTCTCACAATTTAGACACAGCGGACGAAATTAGAGAAAAGGCAAGGATACGAATGGTAAGGTATCAATAACATGTCGCAAGAAAATACAACACAAATGTTCGCATTAAAGTCTTAAAAGTAGGGGATTGGGTCTAAAGAAAGGTATTTCAAAATACTAGAGATCAAGCCGACGGGAAACTTGCACCCCAATGGGAAGGACCATATCTTGTCAAAGAAATCATCAAGCAAGGAGCATATCGACTTGAAACCAAAGATGGCCATCAAATCCCACAAATCTGGAACGCAACCCACCAAAAGTTGTATCACTTTTAAACCCTATACCTTGCGCTTAGTTCAAATTTATTCGATTATATTCGTTTTAAAATTTATTGACTTAAGCATCGGAGGGCCGTTGGGCTCACACCCAACGGTCACCCCTTGATCTTTTCCTTTTATTAAACTTTTTAGCCAAAAATGCAACAGGAAGCCTCAAGATAGAACCAAGTTGATCAACACACACAAAATACTATCACAAAAAGCGCTTACATATTACACGATCGATTGGTAGACATGGAGTAGAGGAACAATACAAACACATCCTTACAAGACTTGTCCTAACGCTACAAAGGTACACTACCTATTGAAATACAAACACATTCCTCCTTGGAACTACACGACATGTCATACAAAGCTAACAATTACAATTACACTTCTATGCGACCGAAACCACACGATCTGACCAGGAAGCGACCAACGAATCCACCTGTAAAACAGAAAACAACACACAAGTTATGCAAACACAAATGCATTCATATTAAATATGCGACCTACGATGGTGGACGGGTCGCCAAAATATTATCCATCCCGTCTCTGCGACGGGGAACAACATTCACAAGAGAAATGTTATATAGTTTGACGCGTCAACATACGATGCCACATAAACTAAAACTGTCTCACAATCCTTGAAGCGATCAAGATTCACCCGACTTTTCGATAACATCCACAGGGGCAGACGCTAGACCCTTTGGTGTTGGGGAAGATGTCTCTAGAATATGCACAACCACATTCATGTCCATCCCGGGATCATCTACGCCTCCATGCTCCTCTTCACTCAAACCAACAATTTTGAAGAGCTTGACACTGGGTTCCCTTTGGGATACAAAAGCTCCATGCTGGCCCTCTCATTATCCACGTTCCAAGACGTATTACCTCCGGCATCATATTCTTCAATCATTTCAATATGGGACTTGAGACAATAATAGGCACCAACGTCACTTGTGATCTGAGCATCCTTCACATGGAGTTCCTCGATGCTACTCTCTAGCTTCTCGACGTGAGCTTGGGCCTCCTTCAACTTCCTTTCAGCATGGGCAAGCTCACTCTCAACTATCTTCACGCAACTATTAGCGACAGCTATCTGAGTCTCAGCCTGAGCAACGCGCTTGTCCGACCTATCGCTCAAATCTTGCACCGTCGAAAAGCCACCAAAAAATACTGAAGTGATTGTATACAAAATAAAAGAGATCGTCTATTCGTTTACCATGTATAGAAAAAGAGAATCTTGTAAAAATACATCTACACTTTCCTTCCAAGCCAACACCTCCGCCTCGTCGATATAATCGATTGGATGCAGATCCCTAATCTCTTTCTTAGCAGTGGGATCCTGAGTATGGAGGAGGTCGCCTAAAGACTTATCCTTAAGATCAATTGTCACTGATTCAACAACCATAATTGCCTTCCTCTTAGCCCCGGAAGTCTCCGACGATGGCTAATCCAAAGAGATAATCTTGGCCGAAGTCGACGCCTTCACCACCGAAATCTTCTTCTTCAGAAGACTCTTCTCGGAAAGGCGTGTGCTCGATCTCTCGCCATGGGACGCTATCAGAGAAGCACAACACAATAAGCTTACGACTAGTCCGAAAACCACCCAGACGCATACTTGTAGGAACGAATAGGTGCCTTTGGTCATGGAAGTGGAAGGTGTTGACATGTTTAGGGGATTAGACGTCAGGAAGTTAACGTTCTCGAAAGATCTCTGTGCTTCTGGAAGAGAGAGCAAAACTTGAGTTACCGCTTCAAAGTCGGAATCTTCAAGATCCTTCGGATCGGGAACTGAAACAAAAAATATGTGAGCAAAAGTTAAGAAGACGTCCAAAAAAAGTCTAAAAGGACAAATACGATATATGTCGTCCAACAAGAAGGAACAGTCGACGCCCCCTCAAGCGATTTTCGCTCCATAAAGAAGAAGCGATATCTCCACCCGCGATCATTAACATTAAGGTTCAATGCGATTGACGATCTATTTTGTCGAATGCATAATTAAAATCTAGAGGACCCTCAAGTACTCAAATAATATGAATACCACAAAGCGTCGAAATCAACAGATTGACCACTCTCAAAAGACGCCATGCATGTGGCATGACTTGACAATGGGCAAAATTCAAAACAGCAAAGAAATTTCAAATGAGATTTGAAAAGGGAAAGAGTGCCCAATCCTAAAAGGATACTCGAAGAAACAAATCCAACATTTTCAACGCCAATCGGCGTGTTCATAAGGACGGGGGAGATGCGCCACTGTCACGGCGGGGAACTGCCCTACTTCCAGGATCCTATCCAACCCCAGCTGAGTCAAAGTCTCGGCCAAAGAATCCTCCAAACTCAAGAGCTCTAGAGGGCGAAGCCACTGTCTTCCTCGCTGATGCTATAGGATGCGACCCTACTCTTTTTGGATCTTGAAAATGCCATGCAAGAAGGTCACAATAAGAATTTGATTTTTTACCCTAGAAAAGATAAAGCTTTTTACAGGAGAAGAAACAGTAAAAGATAGATACGGTGGTTGCCAATTTAAAGAGGTGAAACCGATTGACAAGATGGCCAAAATGATGGTCCACTCAGAGGCTGCAACGTCGCTCTCGTCTGCAAAGAAATCAGCAAGGAAAGATTGCGTCCGGAGAGAGAAAAGGAAAGTTAACCGACTCCTCCAAACCATTTTTTGGCCCAGTTAACTTTGGGGCAATTGTTGGGCATGTAATTTTAAAGAGTCAAATGGACCAGCCCAGTAACTTGGAGACATGAAAAAAGCCCGAAGACTTGGGCGGAGACGACAAAGAAGCTACAATACGTTAGAGGAAATCTCGGATGACCGGTGGACGATCCAACGTCTCCCTTAAATCTCGGAGGATCTCTACTAGACTGATTATGTAGTTTGTATAAGTATCGTTTAATTTATTATGTAACAGACACATTACATTCATTCTTGCAAGCTGAAATAATATTGTACACCCTTTAGCATTAATCAAAGCAAAAAAAAATCTTCATCGAGTTCTTTGATTCAATTGTCTGGACGATCGACGACAAGAATCATTCGATTCATTGGTCTTCTTGCTCAAGGAAGATAAGTTCATTCTTGTATCATTTCAGTTTCGCTCTTCTCTTTATTGATTGATTTGGATTATTTCGATATTACTATCTTATTGTTGTCTAGTTACCCCATTTAAAGCAATTTAGGTCGATTCGATCTTTTTGCCCCAAAACAATATTGCTTTCCACTTTTACGTGATGAAACCTACAAATATGTCTTGGATATGTTTACCATATCCTCCCAAACTGTACTCATCTACTTATCACAAAATTCTCTATCATCTTGTCTTGAAGAATTTTTATGTCCCTTGCACTTTATTGTTAAGCTACAGTAATCATTAGTACTTAATCTAACATGCTGATTATACCACTGTACAACTATCTTGTACAAATTCTTGCTCCCTTATTTATGACAGTCACTACTGCCCTAACTCACTATCTAGATGTTGGTTTCTAAGCTATATCAACCTACTATATCTTTATGACAGTCAATACAACTCTTCTTCACTATCTGGATGTGACCTCTTAGGCCTAATCAAACTGATTGATTTATTCAATCCATGCTTACAATGGAAGGAATACTAAGATATATTTGGGGCTCAATCTAATGTCCATACCACAACAATCTATATTGGATTATTACTCTCAATTACAGACTTATTATACCAATTTCTTTGATCAATGTATTGTCCTTGTATGAATTTCTAAAATATCACATATGTTAACAAGTTTTCTGGGTTTTCAGATTTATCATTGTTACATGGATAGCAACAAAGTTGGAGACTTTCTCGCAACAACAAGCATCTCCCCTATTCAGCATTATGGGACTATAATGAGTTATTTAACACCTCATCCCCATCAAGACTGTATTATTAGATCGCGATATCGACTTCTACATTGTAATTCTAGTTTTCAATTAGCTTGTTTAAAGCTTGTAAAAATCATCTGTTGTAATGATTTAGGTATTCCTTATTGTGTGTAAGGATACCTACTGTTTGTCATATATCAAAAAAAACTATGTTAACTTCATCCTGAACTGTAAAAGAGACACTCTATTCTGGTGTAAATTGAGTAAGCTGATCAATAATGGGATTTCTTTCGGGGAATGCCAATGAAATCTGTGAATTAGCACATGTAGACAAGAGATTTATTGTTGTTAAACATAAACTTCTTGATCGAGATATTTGTATTATGCTTTTATTTATCTACGCTCCCCGAGAGAAAACGATAAAGATGAATTCAGGACTCATTTAACAAAATTCATCTTACAAACACATATACCCTGCCTTCTTTAAGATTTCAATGAAATTCAAAATAACTCGGAAAACGTTCGAGGAATATTACTCCCACCTTCTAGGCTTGACAGACTATAAACTATTAAAAGAACCTGTGATCTAATTAATATCCCAACCCAAGGTGGTGATTACACTTGGCGAAAAATAGGACTGAAATTAATAACATTTACGAGTAACTTGATCGGGTGCTAATTCATCATCATATTATCCAGAATTTTTTGGGTATTTTCACCAAAAACCATGCTTTCACCTCTTTAGATCACTGCCCAATTTCGGTTCAACTGGAAAACCAAAACCATATTAAAGCTCAACCTTTCAGATTCGAAAAAATGTGGACTCTAAGAAAAGATTTCTAAAATATTGTTAACAAGCATGGCGTTTCAACACCAATGGTTCGCACACGTACAATCTATAAATATATAAAGTAGACTAAGGGTGTAATTAATGCCTAATAAATATGATAAATTATTTATAGATTTTTTTGTTGATCTTTCATCACAAACTAAATCTTCTAATATAGCTTAATGGTTAAAGACACTCTCATAATAAAAGAGGTCTAGGGTTCAATCCCCCTTCTTAACAACTTTGTTTTACTATTTTATCTTTCATTATTTTTTCTTTATATTAATTAGTTACTCAAATCTGTATATGTATATATTTATCTATTTATTAAAATGGGTTATATGCTTTAAATTGAACCAGACAAAAGTTCATAAATAAGGTTTAATAGATTACTACTATAGACTTGTACGCTTTAAATAATAATTGGATATTTTTGTTCTATATAAACTATATTTATTTGTAATCAATACCTTCATCTTAATTAATAAAAAAACATTTTTATTGTTTTAGTTTCATCTCTACCGATATTATGCATTGTAAAATAAAATATTATATGTAAAATAAGTTATAAACCCAATGAGTTCTATATAAAACTAAAATATCCAATTAGTATATAAATGATAATTTTACATATTAAAAAATATAATCCATATATGTTTAAAATACTTGGAAAGTTAATTAACAATTAAAATAAATAAGAAGAATATCAATAGATAGGTTAGTTAAAATTAAAATAAATAAGAAGAATATCAATAAATTAATTTATATATCTATAATCATAAAATAGATAAATATTCAGGTTTAACATATAAATAACATCCTAATCCTAAACGTTAAGTTTATAATTTTGCTACCGTTACAACTATAGAAATAAATAACAACAACAACCCTTTGATATTCTTAAACTTAATTATGAATTACCAATGTTACTGTAATTTCAATGGAGTTTAATTTAATATCCAAAACATGTTTAATTTGCATTTCATGCATATAGGTTTCAATCCATTCATATTCTAACAATTGCTCTACAGTAGAAACAATGACCAAAACTTCCTTTAGGAAAAACAAAGACAAAAGTTAAATGCAATTTTAATGAAGGGACATGAAATGTACTTAATTTAGGAAGACTTACCATTCTACATGTCACACATCTCTTTGATTTAGAATCTCATATGAAAAGAAGTGTTAAACCTAGCTACCTCTTTCCCTAACATGCATATTCTTATATTTTATTATGTTTTCAATTCATGATATCACTGTTGCAACATCTAAATTTTGCAGTCATTTTTTCTCTTTTAATTAAATGTGTTATGTGCATAAACATCTTGTGTTGATCTATATTAGTTGATGATACTTATTTTGTTTGCATGTTTGATATTATGGTCAAATCTTCAAGGCAAACAAGCTATTGCAAATGCGTATCTCTACAATGATTATCTATTTGATGGAAATCATGGCATGCATACTGAGGGTCAATGGACTTTTAAAGAGAACCATAATACTTTTCTAGGATATTGTAAGTTTAAATCTTCTTTTTTATTTTCTTCAAGACTTTGTGAATTATACAATATCATGATTGATATTATAAGAACTTTGATGAAAAAATGATATTAAAAATATTGGGTTGAAATCCAGTGAGGATGGAAAGGGAGGAGAGGAATGAGGACGCATGATAGTCGTCAGATGAGAAGCAAACAAAGTGTCCAGATCGCTTTTCAAAAAATCGGCACGATCAAATTATTCGCGAAAAAGACGGATTCACGTGCACACGGAGTGCAGATTTGTGCGCATGTCAAATACATTGTTGTGTGCATTCCAAATAAACTACGGTATGCACGTGAAATTCATTTTTGTATGCATGCATAAAACGCGTGCGTTCATATGGAATGAACAAAACGTGTGCACATGAAAACACAACTGTGTGCATGCGAAGTATACCACTGTTTGCATGCGAAGTATACTACTGTGTGCATGTGAAAATGACATGTTTGTTCATACGAAATGCACTACGTGCCATGTGTGAATGTGAAACAACGTAGGTGTGCATGTGTGCACATGAAAATAACATATATGTGCATGTGATAATGACTCAAAGTGCATACAAAATAACATGTGTACAGACGTAAGAAAACAAATTAAAATAACCTACGTGTGTATACGGAAATGAACTGTGTGTTCACATGAAAACAACTTGTGTGTGCATGTAAAACAATGTATGTGTGCATACAGACTAAAATGCGTGTGCACGCAGGACACATTTTTTTCGCGAAAAATTTGGTCGTGCCGAATTGTATCCGAATTTTTCCCTTCGCTGATCTGGGCGCTTTTTTTCTGGATCCGACGGTCTTGGAGCGTCTTCACTCCTCTCCTAGGCCCCCATTCTTACCTTATCTTTTTCCAAAATATTAAGGCTTAGTTATATCGTTGCTTTCAAAATTGAGGGAACAACAAGTTTCCAGTTCATAAATTTATTAGATAGAATATTCTCTAATTTTTGTATTGACCACTTGATCAATTTTTTCAATAAAATAGAATAATATGAATTCATCGACTGACAAAATTTTGGTCCTTTAAAACCCTTAAGAATAGTAGGTGTTAGTTATGAAAAATCCATATAAAATATATAGTATTAGATTAATACAAAGATTAATTTATATATGTAAAAAAGTTGGGCACATACATAAATATGATATGCATGTATTGAGATGTTTGTTACTAAACGTACACTACATTTGATTTATGATAATATAATAGCTAGAATGAATTCAGCATAAAATAAATTATACAATCTACTAAACTACGTACGTTCTTGTACATGTAAATAAATTGAGTATAAATATGATTGCTTGCACAAGCATATAATTTACATTTCATAGTTATGCAATTCGAATATATTAGTTTTATGATGATTAAGTATAACAGTAATATTCTAATATAATTTAACTAGATATATTAGATAATATAATTTAACTAGATATATTAGATAAAAATATAGAGAAAAGTTCACTTTGTAATTTAAAGAACCTATAACATATATAAGAAAACGTTCTTGGGGTAAACTAATGAAGACTCATTAAATGTCCACATATTGCACATCTATCTACAATCTCTATATAAACATATAAATCTTCTATTTTCTATAAACATCAATGTACATCCATTAAACCTAAAAAATTATCAATTATTGAACCAAAATAATAATTTTAGTAATTCTCTAATTATATATATATTTCTAACAATATATTCATTTGAATCCATCTATATAATTCTAATTCTAATTCTAATTGTAACCATTAAAAAACAAGGTAGAAAAGTTTAAAAGAGCTAAACTACAAAAATAAAGTATTTTGATAATCAATGTCCCATTTATATCTTTGGCGAAACTAAAAGGCTAGAAGGAAATTAAATATTAACGAAGGGAGTTCTTAATACATAATATATAAGTATGAAGTATATCACAATAAAATACTATTTTAAATATAATGAATACTGGTTACACACATTGATTTCATGATAATTTTTATATTAAAATCAAAATAAAAGCATTAGTTTTTCTTGACTTTGTAAAATCAAAATATAAGCATTATTATTGCTTGAAGTTGTAAAATCAGAATAAAAGCGAACTCTTCAATATCCTTACACTTTCGAGGAAGAACAAAACGCCTGACTCTTTATTGTCAGTACGTTACATATATGTGACTTGAATTTGTTGTTTATAGCCATAATTAATATGCTCATAATTCCTCCAGTTATATAGGTGACATAGAGCATCCGTTTCAAATTTTAGTTGAACGAAGGAACAATTTAAAAAATGAAAAGGTTTGAAATTGAATGCCTATATAGTGTCTTTATATTCTATGCCCTAAGGGTACATGATAAGAATCCGAAATTAGAAACTATAAATCCTAAAATTGAAAAATAAATCCGTCACAAAAAAATTAAATAAATCTTAATTAAAAGTCTACTAAATCTTTCTAAAGATGGATGTTTATCCTATGTCCGACATATGTTAAAAATATCGATATTATATATGAGCAATGACTTGTTTAAATAATTTTTCTAACCTATGCCCTTAGAGCATAAGATAAGCATTCATGTTTAGAAAGATTATGTAGATTTTTAATTAAGATTCTATTAAACTTTTTAACGACGTGTTTATCATTTCCATTTTAGGATTCTATTTTTAAATAGGATTCTATTAAAAGGTCAAGAAATGTATATGTTCCTTTTATTATTATTTACAAAATTGGTTTATGTAGAAATATTTTATGTTATCTTAATATTTTAATGTTAAATTCATCAAAACACTTTATTTATCCAGGTTAATATTGATAATAATGTTATTTAATTTTATAAGTATTTTAAAAGTTATAATCTTATTTATTACTAAATTTGATGATAATATAAATTTTTAAATCATAGACGTATGTACCGATCATCAAACTAATCACAAACATTGAAGCACTAAATTAATATCAAACCTGTAAAATATTAATATTTATTTATATTGTATTATCCGGGTTTGTAAATAATATTGATAATTTATATACAATTATAGGAAGTTAATAATAATGTCTTTGCCAAATAGCGACTTCTCATTTTCTCAAACCTAAAACATTAAATCAAATCGTAGAATGATTAAGATATCTTCATTTATATAAACTATCAATACTTATTTTTTGAATAACATATACATGTAATAAAAAGTATGAGGCGGCCACGGAGAGAAGTACTGCTCTGACTTCTCTCCTCTTTTGCTCCGAGTTCTCCTCCCTTTGTGTTTCTTCTTATTTGTAAGTATTCTTCTTCACTTGTCTATCTTTCTAATTTATTTTCTTCTTTTTCATACAAACAAATATGAACCAATACATGAACCAACGTAACATACGACATCTATCTATTGATATGTAATCTACTGGATTTTGATCTCGTCTATTTTTCTGCTTTCTTTTCTGCTTTCTTTTTCATGAAATCAAATATGAACTAACATATGACATCTATCTAGTGATATGTTATCTTATGGATTATATGATCTAATCAGTTTATTCTTTCTAACAACTGTTGCTGCACACTGCCTACATCTGACACCTTGTCTATGCTCCAATAAACTAGAATGTCAAAGAAGTGCAGTGTTTCCTAGGCGCAATGAACTACTTGGGAAGATTTTGTACCCAAGCCTCCCTTTCTTCGCGGCCCTTTGCAAGGTTCGAAACTTTGAATGGACGCCAAAGTGTGCGGCAACTTTTGCAGACTTGAAAATCCACATGAAACGATTACCTACCTTGGTGGCACCCACACCTAGAGAGGAGTAACAACTCTGCATCACAGTGGGGGATTCCGCGGTCAGTGTCGTCATTGTCCAGGACATGGGGGTGCCGGTTTACTTTGTGAGCAAAACCTTGCTACCAGCAGAGACACGATATTCTCCCGTGGAGAAGCTAGCTCTAGCAGTCGTCACGGCTGGCCGCAAGTTGAGGCCATACTTCCAGGGTCACCCCGTACTGATTCTCTCTGACTTTCCGTTGCAAAACCTACTCCATCGACCTACCCTCTCAGGTAGAATGACGAGGTAGGTAGTCGAAATCTCCGAGTTTGACCTTTCGTATAAGAACCGCCCCGCGATCAAGGCGCAATCTCTCACCGACTTCCTAGTCGAGGCCTGCTTTAGGGACGAGGCCGTCGCAGAAGCAACAGGGGCACTGACTTGTTGGGTACTTTTCTCTGATGGTGCGGTGAATGAGGGAGGCCGTGGAGCCGGCCTGGTCCTCACGTCCCCCGGAGGAGAGGTGTTAGAGTATGCACTGGGCCTAGAGTTCGAAGCCACCTACAGCGAAGTGGAGTATGAAGGTCACTTGGCGGGGATTGAATTGGCCCTTGTGAGTGGGGCCCAAAGCCTAACCTGCTACAACGACTCCGAGGTAGTGGTCGACCAAGTGCAATGAACTTACGAGGTGAGAACCGGAACATTACCCGAGTATTGCGAGAGAGTGAAGACGATGGGAAAAGCTTTATGCCAGCTTGAGATACATTCCATCTCGAGGGCCGAAAACGCAGCGACGGACACTCTGGCGAAGCTTGGCTCTCGGTCAGCCGGTAACACTACTGGTGTAGCCCGCGTAGAGAGCAAATGCAAGGCCCGCCATTCAAGCACAAGTCATGTCAATCAACGAAGCCCCCGATTGGAGGACACCCTTGAAGGAGTACCTTAAAAAAGGAGCCTTCCCTTCCAACAAAGCCGAAAGGCGAAGGTTGCAAGTCCAGGCTTCACGCTTCTACATGAAGGGAGGCGAGTTGTACAAGAAAGGCTATAACTCGTCGGGCCTCAAGTGTGTCCCACAATATCCATCAAGCCCCTAATCTCTGAAAGCGCTCTTGGCCCAGGCAGGAAAGCTCCCTATGGACCTCCTCAGTCCTATGACGAGCAGCCTCGGCCTCCACCTTCATGGCCTTAATCTCGGCGGAGACTTCAGAGAGTTGGCGGTTGAGTAAGGTGATGTATTGATCCGCCTGCTCAGCCATCCGCTCAGTTTGGTGAGCTTGCTCCTTGGCCAGATGCACCCACTTCTCGGCATATCACACCCATTCTTTCGCTCGCCTCTCGGCATCCTACAGCGCCTAGATATGCCTAATCTATGCCCCAAGCATGAGCCATACCTGCGAGAAGTCAAGACAAAGGATTGTTACTCCCGTAACATTTGATTCACTAACTGGTCCGTGATGGCTAGCTCCCTCACGTAAGCACCTCCCATGGAAGAACCGACGAGGGCATTGAAGACGTTGGTCACCTCATTATCCGGAAGCACTGGAAGTGTCGGCAACCTGCTTAGCAATGAAGGAGGGACCCGTGGACTGTATGAGTCAGCTTCCTCCGCCCTTGGCGAAGTGTCCTTGAGCGTCACGTACTAGCACGACGGCACTGACAGTCATCCATCCTGCATCTGCTCCCTTGTGTCCCCGACCATGTTCCTAGTCGGGCTCACCACCAGAAGTTGCGGGTCTTGAACATTGGCTCATGTCTGCCTCGTGATGCGATCGGCGGTCCCCAATTGATGTCAAAGGTTGTAGCCCGACTCCACGCCCAGATCGGTCTACGGGTCAGCCCCCCCTTCAAAGCCTCCGCTGGACTCACTGACACTCTC
Source organism: Rheum nobile (assembly GCA_027886185.1). Lineage (NCBI taxonomy): Eukaryota > Viridiplantae > Streptophyta > Magnoliopsida > Caryophyllales > Polygonaceae > Rheum > Rheum nobile. Next base: position 5,856,840 of record WOAB01000701.1, read on the forward strand.
GTCGAAATCCCCCGCCAACATCATGACACCTACAAGACAAGAAAAAGAGAGGCACAAAGAATTAAAGTTGAAAAGAAGAAAAGAGATACAATGATGAGCCATCACTAGGGTCGCGAAGCAGCATCGGGGCTCCTACCCCTTTGCTGCCGCCAGGATTCGCCCGTGGCCCATGTAATTCTGCGACGGTCATCCTCTCCAGCGTCAAGAAATCGGCACACTTGACCAACTCCTTAGAAGGGCCCACGAACTGGTTGGCAAACGCTTTCCCTACGTCTGTGGGTAGAGCATTTGAGCGCTTAAGCTTCATCCATTTGAGGGAACATTCGTCACACCAAGGCTCTTGATGTCTTCACTCAAAACCAGGAACCACTTTGACTCCCAATCTTTTAACCTTGGAAGGAAGAACCATCATCTTGCTCGCTTCCACTTTCAGAGTGAAATTTCCAGGCTTGAAGGTTCGGGTTGAGAATAATGTGATGAACCTACAAAAGGTAGGACGAACCCCCATCTCATGTGATGCGATCCTGCATCGACCCAAGCCGGGCTCAAGCGAGCCCCATGCGTCCGAGACCTTGGAGACCACCTTGGTTCAAGACTTAGTCTAGTTTAGCTTCATATTTCTTATTTTAGCAACTTTCTTGTTTTAGTAGCTTTCCCTTTTTAGCATTGCTATCTTTGGAACTTACTATGTTTAGTAAGTTTCCATCTTTGGCACTTTCTATTTTAGGACTTACTATGTTTAGCATTTTCTATTTATAGCAGTTTCTATTTTGGGCGTGTACCCACTCTTGTAGAGTGGGCTAGCCTATGGGTGTGTCACGGCCCAAGCCCATTAGGGTTCTTAGCCGTGCACACTCCCTTTAAATACCCCTCTTTGTATTCGTTATTTCCCACGTTCAAAATATCTATCTAAGTATTAAAGTTGAGTGCAAATCCTCCTTATTCTTAGATCTGAGCGCCAAACACAATCTGCTTCGCATCCCCTTCATCGTCTGCTTCGCATCTCCTTCATCCGTAGCTCGTCGCTTCGAGCGTCTCGCCCCACCCTCGCCCCAAAGCGAGCATAAGAGACTCGCGGACCATCATCTAGGTGGTTCAGAATTGATGTGATCCGAGGGGGGTCAACTCACGATTTGCCCGATCTAGGCAGGAAGCATCTTTGATGTCCCTTCTCTTGGTAACTTGGATAAGTACGAACCACCTAGATGATGGTCCGCGGGTCTCTTATGCTCGCTTTGGGGCTAGGGCGGGGCGAGACGCTCGAATCAACGAGCTACGGATGAAGGAGATGTAAAGCAGACGATGAAGGGGATGCGAAGCAGACTGTGTTTGACGCTCAGATCTAAGAATAAGGAGGATTTGCACTCAACTTTAATACTTAGATAGATATTTTGAACGTGGGAAATAACGATTACAAAGAGGGGTATTTAAAGGGAGTGTGCACGACCAAGAACCCTAATGGGCTTGGGCCGTGACACACCCATAGGCTAGCCTACTCTACAAGAGTGGGCACACGCCCGAAATAGAAACTGCTATAAATATAAACTACTAAACATAGTAAGTCCTAAAATAGAAAGTGCCAAAGATGGAAACTTACTAACCATAGTAAGTTCCAAAAATAGCATTGCTAAAAAGGGAAAGTTGCTAAAACAGGAAAGTTGCTAAAATAAGAAATATGAAGCTAAACTAGACTAAGTCTTGAACCAAGGTGGTCTCCAAGGTCTTGGACGCATGGAGCTCGCTTGAGCCCGGCTTGGGTCGATGCAGGATCGCATCATCATGGCACCTCACCAGAAAACAAACATCCACCTCGATGCATTCGGATGCAGCTGGATTGGAGCCACCGCTAAGCCTCTCAGCAACTCCAGCACCATGCCGTGACCCGGGTAGCGTAGGCCAGATTTCAGGGCCTCTTGATTGGTATCCATGACCTATGGGTACGCGTAAAAGGAAAGCCCCTTCAGCGACGACAACGCTAGCAAGATTCCGGGATGAAAGTCGTATTCCTCCCGGATTGCTTGTAGATATGTGATACACTCTACTTTGTAGTGCGTAACTAGGAGTTGTTACTGGATATTAGGTACCAATTTGTATGGGTTTAGAGCACAATATAGGAGAATGGAGTTTTAGAGAAGAAGTGTTGATTTGGTGCTTTTAAGTGCTTAAATGAAGACTTAAGGAGATGAAGGCAAAGCCACAAGAGAAGACCGCAAGCAAGAAGTTGAAGATCGCAACAGAAGCAAAACCGCGGGCGCGGAATGAGGCGAGAGCGAGAAGAGCAACAACGAGCAAATCCGTGGGCGCGGAAGCTCCGCCGCGATCGCGGAAGTACACCAGAAGAATACGAAGCCCCAGAGACCAATACTCGGGCGCGGAAGAGATTTTGCGGTCGCAGTTACTGTTCACACGCGGAGCCGAGAATTTGTTTCGTCCGAGTTTTGTTTTTTTATATTTCTTTTCTTTATTTTCATTTATTTCGTTTTATTTCCTTTTAAAAAGATATTATTCCTTATCTTAGGAATTAGGGTTTGCTAGGCTTATACTTTTTTTGGTTAGCAGTCTTTTCATAATTGGTTATCACATTATCGTTTAGTTTTTCCCCTTGGAGTTTTTACGTTTTGAAGATTATGAAGAACTAAGCAACCTTTGCTTAGTCCGACGATTAAAGCCTCCGTTTGTATTTGGTTGTGAGATTATAACTCTATTTCATTCCTTTGATTATATTAATTCTCTTTGAGCTTCATCCCATTGATTCTTGCTGATTTGACTAGTATGATCATCTAGTTGATATTAGTGATTATCTATTGCTAGGGTTTTGATATTTCTAGTTGAAATCCCTTATCTTGTGTAGCAACCACAATTTACAGGAACTGGTTGTGAATGTTTGATAACAGGTTTTCGTCGTTCTAAAAACTGCTATGCAAAATATCCAAACAAACCCTAAACCGTAGTCCTAGGTAAGTAAAGGTCGAATCCACAGGGAGGCGAATTCTATCTTAATATGCAATTATGTGTCAAAGCAAAGTAACCAAAGGGGGGTTTTGTGAGTTTAATTAATCTAAGCATGCAAAAGTAAACAACTAGATGTGATGGATTCAATAATGGGGAAAAAGCACTTAGTCAAACAACATCCACTATTCATATGACAAGTTGATCATAGATACTCATTCAAAATCTCATGCAATGGTAATTCCAATTCCTTTTCAGATATAACTAATAGCACAACCAGATACTATTAGCACTAACTAATTAAACAACCCTGAAACTATCAAGATTCAGTTTAATAGCAGCCTTACGGATAGGAATATAGTTGGATACAATTCTAACATAAAACAACCAGCTTTTATCCTAGAATGTAAATCAATTCTCTTCTGCATAAGACTAGCACAACCAGATACTAGTACGATGCAGTTGCTACTCTGAAATAGATATGCTCAAACAGTAACAATCTAGATCTAGTAATATATCAATAACAACAAACCCTGGATGCGTCCAAATAGAGATTATCAATATCAATCATAAACAACTTAAGCAAGAGAAAGATAAAAACCATGCAATAGATTAAGAACGAGAATCTCACAACTTAATCCAAACGAAAGCTTCAGCGTCTAACTAAGCCAAGAGGACTTAGTTCTTCATAACGTAGAAAAGGGAATTAGGGTTCAAGAGAAAACGAAGATAGATCGGCAAAAAGCCTTTTCTCTACCCTAATATACTAAAGGAAATAAAATCTAAATTAACCTAAAACGAATTAATAAAATAATAAACAAACAAAATAGGGAAATTAATCCCGTAATTCTCTCGCTCGGCTTCTCCTCTCGGCAGACATCTCGTTCAGCAAAGCACCAGCACGGCCCAACTTCTCCATCGGCAACGCGGCGGCCCACTTCCAATTCAAATCATCATTGCCTACATCAGCGTGACATCACGCTTTTGGCTTCAATTCTCCAGCTTCACGCGTCTTCAGCTTGTACGTGGGCTGGGCTCCTTCCAATTGGGCCTTTCTCATCATGCTTCTCATCCATGGGCCGAGCTCCACATCATTCCAGCAAATCATGCTCGCCCATGTCACCATGACGTCATCAATTCCATTTCTTCAGCTTCAAATTGACGCTGGCATCTTCACGTGGGCTCCAGCCGCCTTTTGGGCCCTTTTCCTCCTTCACGTGGGCTTCTCCCTCCAATTCGGCCCATCAATCACATGGCTTTTAATTAATTACTAAACTTCGCACTCACACGCCATGCACATGAATGTGTCTAAATCTACCTGAATGGCACCAATAAAACCTCTAATGACTCTTACTTAAGCCCTACAAAGTAGTGCTTATCAAACCACCCCATGCTTAGACCTTTGCTCGTCCTCGAGTAAACTAATAAAGAGCCTACTCCTCCAATGTAGCATCCAAGGTCTCAGGAAGCATATCCTCCAACTAAGAGTCACCTAACCCATGCCAAGCTCCTGGCACCAATCTCATTCACAACACATCCACAACTCAACAAGCTTAAGGGGCAAGCAGAGTACTTCCCCCAAGCTAAACCCGGACATCCAATAGTGTGAGTAACCTCTAATCCTAGCCTCCATCTATTGCTCCTTATGTCTCCCAGAGTGACCTACCCGACAATCCTTCTTTGACTCCTCTTCTTATGACGCCTCGCCAAGAATAATGAGAAATCCTAAAATCACTCTTCTTCTTTTCGCTCATTTTGCCAAGGCGCCCTTTCGGGTTTTCACCAAGCCACTCATTTCATTTTCCAATAGATGTGCTCACATAAGCCCACATCACTCTTGACCTCATATTACCCCAGCCTAATGCCGGTCCAAGCCATCTGCTTATTACCTAGGCCGCCCTTTCGGGTTTTTGACCTATCCCAGGATTTTTATGATAGCCTTTTTTCAAATTTTTGGCTCTTTTCATTTTTTTATTTTTCTCCTCAGCAGCGTAGCAAGTATAAAACCTCACCTCATGCTTAAACATTGCATTGTCCTCAATGTAATGAAAGACAAAAGAATAAAGCACAGGGAAAAGCAAAAAATAACTCACAACGTTGCCGAGTTGGCTTGGACACTTCCTTGTTGCTGGCGGTGTAGTCAGAAAAGTTCATATCCTGGATGTCTGCATTAACGCTATAACCTTCATATACCGTGCAACCATAGGAAACCACTGTGAAGTGCGGTGGTTGTGCAGGAACTCAGGGCGGCACGGCCTTCAACTCCATCAACTCCTACCATGCAACCATAAGGAACCACTCTGGTGAAGTAGTGGTCAGACAGGGGGACGGGGTTGCATGGCCTTAAAAAATGGGTCCAGATGTCATCGTGGTTGGGCCCTGGTATTCCTCCTCTCCAGCTGTCGACTGCAGGGTCATCATCGTTGCCAAATAAATATAGGGTGAATGTAATCTTCCGTTAGCAACATGATGCGCACCTCTCCGTGGGAATCGGGACAGCTCGGCAAAACTTTTTTTTGTTTTTTTTTGACTTTTTTTTCTCCCCGTTTAAGGTCTTTTCGGGGTATCTTATTTTCGTCTTTTGTTCCCCGTTTAAGGTTTTTTCGGGGCCCATTTTTTTTCGATTGTTTTTTTTTTACCCGAAAAAGTGCGGCGGTCGCCGTGAAGGGTGCGGCGGTCGCCGTAATTAAACGGCGGTCGCCGTTTTTAGGTCGTAGCCAACTTGCTTGGCGAGGCAATTGCGGCGGTCGCCGTAAGGTTTGCGGCTGGCGCCGTGAACACCATCTCCGTATTTTTTTTTTTTTGCGCTTCTTGCAGGTTAGTTCGACACAGAAAGGAAAAACAAAAAGAAAAACAACTGAATAAAGACTAAGGGAAAGAAAATAGACTACCTAACATCGGGTTGCCTCCCGAACAGCGCCTTAGTTAATGTCGTTGGCTCGACTTACTACTCAATCCCCCTCAACTCGGGTTTGTCCTAGCACTTGAACTCCTGAGATCTATATCAGGGGGATGTCTCTTTGTATACTCCATGTAGAGCTTTTCCCCCATGCTTATGTACTTCATAATGGTTGGACTGTTGTTTATATCTATGAATGCACTTGACATCTTCAGAAATGGCCTACCCAATATCTCAGGGCATGCATGTATGTCATGCCTTGTATCCAACATGTAAAAATCTTCCACCTGAATTAAGGCCTCCTTCTTGTGCTTCCCCTTTGGTTTCTTCTTTATATTGCCCAGCACCCTTAAGAACTCTGTGTAGCGAGTGATACTGTTTGTCAATGTGACCAAAGGAACGGTTTCTGCACAGTTACGGAAGGCCTCATAGATTTCATTGTTGTTCTTCAGCCTTCGCGTATCTTGTAATGCCTCAGGGAAGGGTGTGACGGGGTGCAGCGAGACAAGTGGAAAGGAGTTGAGATGCACATACTCATCATAGGCAGCCTCAAGAGGGTCGGGGGCTGCCCGGGCGTTTTTGAGAGGAACAAGCGTCGTAGGATCGTTTTCGCGATCGTGGCTCTCCTCCTCTTGGTCGCTGAATTCCTCCAATCCCAAAAAATAATCTTCTTCAGAAAGCACAACGCGGTCCAAAATATCATCTGGAATTCCCATCTCCTCAGTGGGTGAACCGAGGTCAAGGAATACCTCATGCGGTCTCAGAGTTGTCGACTCCTTTGCTTCAAGTTTACTCACCACTTGAGAGATTTGACCAAATTGTCTTTCCAGGTTCTGAATGCTAGCTTGTGTACTCTGAATACTTTCCTGGAACTGCATGTGGCTCTTGGTCAACTTGGCAAAATATCCAAACAAACCCTAAACCGTAGTCCTAGGTAAGTAAAGGTCGAATCCACAGGGAGGCGAATTCTATCTTAATATGCAATTATGTGTCAAAGCAAAGTAACCAAAGGGGGGTTTTGTGATTTTAATTAATCTAAGCATGCAAAAGTAAACAACTAGATGTGATGGATTCAGTAATGGGGAAAAAGCACTTAGTCAAACAACATCCACTATTCATATGACAAGTTGATCATAGATACTCATTCAAAATCTCATGCAATGGTAATTCCAATTCTTTTTCAGATATAACTAATAGCACAACCAGATACTATTAGCACTAACTAATTAAACAACCCTGAAACTATCAAGATTCAGTTTAACATCAGCCTTACGGATATGAATATAGTTGGATACAATTCTAACATAAAACAACCAGCTTTTATCCTAGAATGTAAATCAATTCTCTTCTGTATAAGACTAGCACAACCAGATACTAGTACGATGCAGTTGCTACTCTGAAATAGATATGCTCAACCAGTAACAATCTAGATCTAGCAATAGATCAATAACAACAAACCCTGGATGCGTCCAAATAGAGATTATCAATATCAATCATAAACAACTTAAGCAAGAGAAAGATAAAAACCATGCAATAGATTAAGAACGAGAATCTCACAACTTAATCCAAACGAAAGCTTCAGCGTCTAACTAAGCCAAGGGGACTTAGTTCTTCATAACGTAGAAAAGAGAATTAGGGTTCAAGAGAAAAACGAAGATAGATCGGCAAAAAGCCTTTTCTCTACCCTAATATACTAAAGGAAATAAAATCTAAATTAACCTAAAATGAATTAATAAAATAATAATAAAATCTAAATTAACCTAAAACGGGAAAAAGCCTTTTCTCTACCCATGTCACCATGACGTCATCAATTCCATTTCTTCAGCTTCAAATTGACGCTGGCATCTTCACGTGGGCTCCAGCCGCCTTTTGGGCCCTTTTCCTCCTTCACGTGGGCTTCTCCCTCCAATTCGGCCCATCAATCACGTGGCTTTTAATTAATTACTAAACTTCGCCCCCACACGCCATGCATATGAATGTGTCTAAATCTACCTGAATGGCACCAATAAAACCTCTAATGACTCTTACTTAAGCCTTATAAAGTAGTGCTTATCAATTTTTATTGTGAAGAGAATTGATTACATGTCGAGTACTGACAGGTTGTTAAGTATAGCATGTATCCTGGTTAATTCTTATGCTTACTGTTGTCGTTAGATTGAATCTTGATAGTTTCTTGATTGTTTAATGGTAAGTATTTTCAGGGCTGGTTGACCTGTCTATATATATAAGATCGGGACAGGAATATTCATTGGTAGGAATTTGAGATAATCTAGGATCAACCAATCAAACTGAAGTGTGGATATTTGTCTGTCTAAGTTACTTCTCACACATTGATTACATCTTTTGCTTTGATTTACTTTGTTTACTTGATACAAACCAAAACCTTCATTTTGTTACTATTGGCATACAACCTTTGCACTTAGGAAGATTGCTTACCTCCCTGTGGGATCGATCCTTATTTACCCTACTACATTAGTTAGGTTTTTGAGGTTTACTTTGATAGGCATCACGACTTAAGCCTCATCAATCTGCGTAGGTCAAGGAGGAGCGATGGCCATACTTAGATGCAAACTTCCTGAAGTCTTCATCACCTTCAAGCTGAACGACTGAATTCTCTCTGCTTGAATAGGAACAACAATGGCCTAACCACAAGGGCTTTCGGTCGCTCCGTCCGAGGTGGAAACAACCGACAACGGTCCTGAGGGGGCGTCGGAACCACCATTAGCATCATGTCAGACCTCCGCTTGGGGCTCCTCCGCTTGGGGCTCCTCCGCTCGGGGCTCCACCGCCTAGGGCTCCACCCTAACCACCGGGACCATCCGACTACCAGGCCCTATCGGGAGGTCATCCTTGTCGCTGGAGCTTGAAGACATCTCTAAAATGGGACTTTTGGGAGGAGCGCGAAACCCAGTCGAAAAAACTGTGCAGTGAAAGAGGAGGAAGAAGATAACCCGACCCAACCACAAGTAAAATTGTCGGCGCTAGAATGAAGAAGAGGATAGGCCGCCACAAATCAAGAGGAAGAAAAGCGATGACGGCGGAGTACGGGGAGTAAAATCACTTGCCCTAAACGAGAGTTTTTTGGTAAAAAAACAGAAGAAGAATGCAAAAAAGAGGGAAGAAAAGAAAGGCAGAAGGTTTCTTACCTACCCAATTAAAGACAAGAATCCCTAGTCGACCTTGCACCTTCCACGATGAAGCTCGAATGGAGAAAGAGTCGGTGCTGATTAAGTAAAGAAAGAGTCGGAAGAGAAGCAAGACGCCAGAGAGAAGCCAAAGGGCTCCTTTTATACCGACGATTTGACTAACAAGTTATGATTACTGGAGCAGGGAAAACTATCACAAATCACGCTTCGAGAACCGCTCAGGCGATGTTAAAACTTCCATCGTACACCCAACGACCGGTCTGCGAACAATAGAGCAAGCGGTAAGCCGCGGGCAAAATCAAGTTGGGCAAGACAAGTTATTTTGGCTCGTGGACAATGCCGCGACAGATAATAAAGAAAAAAGAAAAGAAAATAATTCAACTAGAAGCCAAGGCAAGCAATAGTTAAAAATCCCATCCCATCTCATTCTTTATTCATATCAATCAAGGTACAAGGCAAGATTACAAATGGGCAGTCCACTACAGCCGCGAGTATATAATAAAGAATCTAACAAAAAAGGAGAACGAGGACGATTAGGAAGGCGAGCGTCGTCACGAGTTCTGAGACCTCTGCCGAAACTACAAGCCCGAGGAAGAAGGAGAGCGGGAGCGTGGTTCGCGGAGCTCCTAGCCCCAGCCAAACTTGCAAAACCTGCAAACCCAACAGAAGAAAAGATGCAGAAGGAGCCCGTCAGGAGAAAGGGAAGGGCAACTTCATCCCCCTGATCGAGTTCTCCGCAGGGAAATTCCACTCCCTCCACCTCGAGGCATGGCCGGTGTACGCTCCACGGCCTAGAAGTTGGCAAGGCAAAGAAGGGCCCCTCCAGCCAATAGGAAGCAAAACGATGCCCTCCGACTCAGATGCTTCCTTACCCAGCTCCTCCTGGATCGGGAAGCGATTTCCCCATCGCTTCAAGTGGCCGCAATGCTCCAAGGCCAAGAGTGTCCCGAGGGACGTCAGCCACGTCCAACCTTTCCCGAAACACCTCCACCTGAGATGTTTTCATCCCTCTCCAAAAGAGGGATTACGGAGGAGAATGAGGGTCGACAACCCACAGACGCTCAGAGCCTCACTAAGACTGACTTTGCACGTTGTTGTCGGCATAACCTGGCACCGCAATTCATGGGTGCCGAGTGACAACGCCCTCCCGGCTTGAAAGGGACTCCCCTCCTCCATTGGTTATGTGTTGAAGTCATTTGCAAGGAATGAAAAGGATGGATCTTGTCACACCGGCTTGAAAGGGACTCCCCTCCCCTTCTCCTTAAGAGGAGGAGGCAACCGAGAACAGGATTCTCGACCCTCTCCTTGGCTAGCCTCTCTCCCTCACCCCATCGGAAAACTTATCTCGCTCCATCTCTATACCACCTCTATACTCCTCGCCCATTTTGTTCAATCTCTCTTTTTTATGCACCACCAGCGAGTTGAGTACTGACTAAAGCGGTAGAGTGGCATGCCCGAGGCAACCTCGGGCCCCTTTTATTTTTCAAGGTTGAGCTTGGGACCGGACGACGTCTGACGTGACAGAGAGTTGCCGGCGGAGAACAGAGAGAAAGGCTTCCGAGGGAGACAAGTCAGAGTTGGTTCTGTGTGGACCGCCAACTATTTTCTCTTGGAAAACCGGACGATCACATACCACTCAAGTTAAAGGACAGTGGATTGTGAGCTCATATAGGCACTGCATGCACATGTGACAGGTGCATAATTAACAAATGGTATCCATTATGGATGTTACTAGAAATAAAAAAATTCTCAGAATTGTAGAAACCAATATTATTAATCCATAGATATTATACGCTCTTATACAAGTAGCGGAATATGAAAGAATATGTCTTTTAATCAAGATGATAATTATTAGTAATAGAATATGATTATAATGGAGATTCATAATCCGGATATTTTAGGTAGTCTTAGTGTTTTGCTAGAAGCCAACTATGATTTATGGAATAAATTAGATTTGACCCATTGCTATTATATTCGGGTCCTATAAGATCACACACAATAGAGTAATTGGTCTAGATCAAAGCAACTCAAGGCCCATAGTGGGACTAGAGATTTTGGCCATATGTATTATTGGAAGAGTGGATTATTCATCAAGTAATAACAAAGAGTTATCTATTTACATGATGACATAAAGAAAGTTGTCTTTTAGAAAGATAAAATATTGAATTAATCATAAATATCCTTTTCTAGTTAAAATGAGATTTATCTTATAAGATATATGATATAAGATAAGATAATATATATATTATATTATTATATATATGTCTTCCACATATACAAAAGGTAGTATTCATGTACGTGAGATAGATATACAAAAGTCAATTGTGTGGCTTTGGCAGATAGACTACGAAAGCCACAAATTTGGGTCTTACGGCCGTACATCAAAGAAAGTGATTTGTTTGTTTATCTCATTCGTTCGTTCTAGCAAACGAAGATAATATGATCTAGTACCGTACTCGTGTGAATCAAGTAGATGAGTCATACTTGAGGCTATATTCTCTAGGGTGATTGACAGGCAGGTTTTAGTCGTGTTAACCTGGTCAAAATAAATCCTAACAAACCTAAACTAGTAGTTTGGGAAAGCAAAGGTCGAATCCCACTGGGAGGAGTTATTTTCTTTATGTAGATTTGCATGCAATGGTAACAATGGGGGGTTTTGGTTGGTTGGTTTGCAAATAACAAAATAAAGTGAAATAAATAAAAGCAAAGATGAAATCAATTGGGGAAAAACACTTAGCCAGACAAATATCCACCTTCAGTTTGGTTGATTGATCATTAATTATTCCTAGTCCTCAATCCTTATGAATGTCCTAATCCCTGTTCTGAAATAGTTACCAATCCAACTCGGCCTGGTAACCCTAACTATTAAACCAATCAAGAAACTATCAAGATAAATCTAACAGCAGAATAAGCTCAGGAATAGATAGGCTCATGCAATACTTAACAACTCGTCAGTACTTGACATGCAATTAATTCTCTTCACAATAAATATTCACAACTCGTTCTAGTAAATCGTGGTTGCTACTTCTGAATTATGGATGAATAATATTAATCTCAATAAGTTGACCAGAAAGAGGTAACTAACACTATAGATAATAATAATCTCAACTAGGTTGTCAGGCTATGGAAACTAATATTAACAATGATAATCACAACAACTGATGAGTTAGATCCAACCAATACTATTCAAGATCCTAATCCTGCAGTATGAATAATATCGATAAAACTAGGTAGCTAATCTAGAGAAATCAATATAACTCAATTGGATGAAGCATAAAAGAATTAATAACATTCAAGGATAAAGGAAAGGAATAACCTCACAATCAAATACAAACTTTAGGCTTCAATTGTTGGACTAAGCAAAAGTGCTTAGTTCTTCATAACTTCAAAGGAAAAACAATGCTGAATGTAAAACTTCACTGATGGATTATGAATGGAGGTTGTGGAATTTAGGTTAAATAAACTTAACCTAAAGCCCAAGATCACAAACCTCATCTAAAAGGAAACTAGAATAATGTATCGAAAATAATAAAAATAAAGAAAAGTCGGAAAAGTCAAAAGGCAAAAAGTTCGGAAAAATCTGACGGCTCGCTCCCGTGTGCTTTCGCGGCCGCGGAAAGGAATCCACGGTCGCGGAAAATAGATCGAAGCTCTCGACCTGTTCGCCTTTGGAATATTCCGCGGTTGCGGTGGAGAATCCGATCCCGCAGAAATGGCCTTCGCTGGCTCCGCGTTGTCTCCTTCGCCGCGGCCGCTTCGTGACTTCGCCCTTGGTCGCGGTTGGTCGCGGCAGCCTCTTCTTGGCTCATTTGTGTGGCTCTTCTTCTATTCTTCTTCGTCTCCTCAGGTGGTCTTCTCCTCGTCTTCTGGATGTCTTCAATTAGCTTCTCCAAACCACCATATCAACACTTCATCTCTCCAGCTACATACTCCACATTTGTTCTCTAAATCCCTATAAATGGCATCCTAAACATCGGTAACAACTCCTAGATAAGCACTACAAAGTAGAGCTGATCAAACTCCCTCATGCTTAAACCTTGCTCGTCCTCGAGTAAGCTAAAAGAAACCTACTCCTCCAATCAAATCCCCAAGGTCTCAGGAAGCGTAGAAAAATCATCTCCACTAAGAATTGCACCTAACATGAATCTCCAAGTACCAATACAATATGCACAACACAACATAACATACAACACAACACCAATCTACACCACACACAACTAAGCTAAAAGGAAATCAAAATACTTCCCCCAAGCTTATCCCGAACACCATAGAGTGAATAAAATCTAATCCTAACCTCCATCTATCTTCTTATCGCTCCAGAGTGACCTACCCGAAACCTCCTTATATCACCTCTTCTTATGTCACCACGCCAGGTAAAATGATGATTCCTAATAATCACTCTTCTTCTTTTCACTCATTTTGCCAAGGCGCCCTTTCGGGTTTTCACCAAGCCACTCATTTTATTTTTCAATAGATGGGCTCACATATAACTCACATCACTCTTGACTTCATATTACCTCATCCTAATGCTGGTCCAAGCCACATGCTTATTACCTAAGCCGCCCTTTCGGGTTTTCGACTTATCCCAGGATTTCTATTTTTGCCTTTTTCTAATTTTGGCTTTTTCTTTTTATTTATTTTTCTCCTCAATGACGCAACAAGTATAAAACCCTCCCACATGCTTAAACATTGCATTGTCATCAATGTAATTAAAGACAAAAAGAATAGAAGCACAGGGAAAAGCAAAAAATAACTCACAAACGCCGTTGAGTTGGCTCGAACACGGAAGTTGTTGCTGGCGGTAAAGCAATGAACTCTCAGATCTCTGATGTTGCGGCGGTTTTCAACTCATCTCTACCGTGCAACCAAAGGGAACCACTGTAATGTGTAGTGGTCATCAAGGAAATCAGGGCTGCACGACCTTCAACTCAATCAACTCCTACCATGCAACCAAAAGGAACCACTCTGGTGAGAAGTGGTAAATCAAGGGAACGGGGTTGCATGGCCTTCAACGAACACAAAAATAGGCCCAGATGTAATCGTGGTGTGGGCCCTGGTGTTCCTCCTCCTCAACTGTCAATTGTAGGGCCATCATCGTTGCCAAATAATGTGTGGGGCTAATGTTTCCTCCGTGACAACATGATGCGCACCATCTCCATGGGGAACTCCGGACAGCTGGCCTTCAGTCGAACTTTTTTTTTTTCAGGGGCAGGGCAATAGGAGGACTTACATTGGTGTGGGCAACACCTTCTTCAATATGGTTCGGGCCTCCTCCCTACAGGTTAGTTCGAAACAAAAACAAAAACAAAAGCAAAAACATACTAAAACAAATGTAAATAAAAGCAAGGAATGAAAAGACAAGAAAAGAAGTACATACTTCGGGTTGCCTCCCGGACAGCGCCTTAGTTAACGTCATGGCTCAACATGGTACTCAATCTCCTCAACTCGGGTTGCTCCTATCACTTGAACTCCTGAGGTCTATATCAGGGGGATGCCTCTTTGTGTGCTCTATGTTGAGCCTTTCCCCCATTTCCCTGCACTTCCTGATGGGTGAACCGCTGTGTAAATCCATGATTTCACTTGCCATCTTTAGAAATGGCCTACCCAACCTTTCAGGGGCTGCATGTTTGTCTTGCCCCGTATCCAGCATGTAAAAATCCGCTACTTGAATCAAGGCCTCCTTCTTGTGCTTCCCCTTTGGTTTCTTTTTGATATTGCCCAGCGCCCTTAAAAATTATGTGCAGCGAGGGATGATGTTTGCCAGTGTGACCAAAGGGACGGTTTCTGCACAGTTACTGAAGGCCTCATAGATTTCATTGTTGTTCTTCAACCTTCCAGTATCTTGTAATGCCTCAGGGAAGGGTGCCACGGGTTGCAGCGCAATGAGCGGGGAGGAGTTGAGACGCACATACTCATCATAGGCAGCCTCGAGAGGGTCGGGGACTGCCGGGGCGTTTTCGAGAGGAACGGACACTTATGGAGCATTTCCGCGGTCGCGGTCGCGGAAAATTGTCGAACAACTCGCGGTCTTCAGCTCCTTTTCCGCGATCGCGGAATTAAGGCCGCGATCGCGGAAAACTCTAGACTTTGTCCTCTTCGTGTTGGATTATTCCGCGATCGCGGAATTCTGGCCGCGGTCGCGGAATATCGCCGATTTCGTCCTTCTCCTCGCCAGTGGTCAAGTCATGGTCGGTCACGGTCGCTGAGTTCCTCCAATCCCAAAAAGTACTCTTCTTCAGATAGAACCACGCGGTCCCAAATATCGTCTGGAAGGCCCAACTCCCTGAGTGAACCGCTGTCGAGGGACACCTCCTGCGAACTCGAGTTCTCTTCTTCCAATATCTCGCTGTATTCAGCTCCTGTCTCTCTAATTTTCTCTTCCCTTTTAGCTAAGGGGGCGACAAGCAGCTCCTCAGTACTTCGTATGCCCATCGAGAAGGCATTCTCCTCCTGGTGCACTGTTGGGTGAGAAAGTGGTTTCGCCGATGTCATGGCCTCCAATCCGCTCACTGTTTGAACCATATGCTCCATCGAATTCTGCAAGTTGTGGAGCATCCCCTCAGTAGACATAGAGGGACTTGGATTGGACACTAACGGGCTATGCTCATAAGCTGGACTGTACTGCTGTGAAGTACCCTGCTGATAGAACGAATGTGGCCCCAGGTATAACTCCTGGTAGTCATGACCATATGGAGGGTATTGTTGGTACCCATAACTCGAATTGGGGTGATCTCTCCACCCTGGGTTGTATGCGTAGGAGTATGGGTCATATCGCGGCTCTCCCCAGAACTCCATTTCTGTATCAAATTCAAAAAAAGAAAAGAAAAGAAAAAGAAATCAGTAGCATGGGTGTGGACCGTAAGATAGGTCCACACAAAAACAGACACACAAACACACACAAAGAGAAATAAAAACTTGCCTCCCCGGCAACGGCGCAAATTTGACAGGCAGGTTTTAGTCGTGTTAACTTGGTCAAAATAAATCCTAACAAACCTAAACTAGTAGTTTGGGCAAGCAAAGGTCGAATCCCACAGGGAGGAGTTGTTTTCTTTATGTAGATTTGCATGCAATGGTAACAATGGGGGGTTTTGGTTGGTTTGCAAATAACAAAATAAAGTGAAATAAATAAAAGCAAAGATGAAATCAATTGGGGAAAAACACTTAGCCAGACAAATATCCACCTTCAGTTTGGTTGATTGATCATTAATTATTCCTAGTCCTCAATCCTCATGAATGTCCTAATCCCTATTCTAAAATAGTTACCAATCCAACTCGGCCTGGTAACCCTAACTATTAAACCAATCAAGAAACTATCAAGATAAATCTAACAGCAGAATAAGCTCATGAATAGATAGGCTCATGCAATACTTAACAACTCGTCAGTACTTGACATGCAATTAATTCTCTTCACAATAAACATTCACAACTCGTTCCAGTAAATCGTGGTTGCTACTTTTGAATTAGGGATGAATAATATTAATCTCAACAAGTTGATTAGAAAGAGGTAACTAACACTATAGATAATACTAATCTCAACTAGGTTGTTAGGCTAGGGAAACTAATATTAATAATGATAATCACAACAACTGATGAGTTAGATCCAACCAATACTATTCAAGATCATAATCCTGCAGTATGAATAATATCGATAAAACTAGGTAGCTAATCTAGAGAAATCAATATAACTCAATTGGATGAAGCATAAAAGAATTAATAACATTCAAGGATAAAGGAAAGGAATAACCTCACAATCAAATACAAACTTTAGGCTTCAATTGTCGGACTAAGCAAAAGTGCTTAGTTCTTCATAACTTCAAAGGAAAAACAATGCTGAATGTAAAACTTCACTGATGGATTATGAATGGAGGCTGTGGAATTTAGGTTAAATAAACTTAACCTAAAGCCCAAGATCACAAACCTCATCTAAAAGGAAACTAGAATAATGTATCAAAAATAATAAAAATAAAGAAAAGTCGGAAAAGTCAAAAGGCAAAAAGTTCGGAAAAATCTGACGGCTCGCTCCCGTGTGCTTCTGCGGCCGCGGAAAGGAATCCGCGGTCGCGGAAAATAGATCAAAGCTCTCGACCTGTTCTCCTTTGGAATATTCTGCGGTCGCGGTGGAGAATCCGCGCCTGTGGAAATGGCCTTCGCTGGCTCCGCGTTGTCTCCTTTGCCGCGGCCGCTTCGTGATTTCGCCCTTGGTCGCGGTTGGTCGCGGCAGCCTCTTCTTGGCTCATTTGTGTGGCTCTTCTTCTATTCTTCTTCGTCTCCTCAGGTGGTCTTCTCCTCGTCTTCTGGATGTCTTCAATTAGCTTCTCCAAACCACCATATCCACACTTCATCTCTCCAACTACATACTCCACAATTGTGCTCTAAATCCCTATAAATAGCACCCTAAACACCGATAACAACTCCTAGATAAGCACTACAAAGTAGAGCTGATCAGTGATCCCAGAAACAAGTTTTGTATCAAAATGTATGTTTATCTTTCATATATGTTCATATCAAGTTTATGCATGAGATCCTAAATTAGATGTTAGAAAACTGTTTTTTGAAAATCTGCTTAAAACATCTAAATCCCTACATAATACATTTTAATAGAGAATATATTCGGTGAGTTAGGTAAATGACCCTTTGACAAACCTTTTTTTAAACTAATGGACCCTTAGCAAAAATGGACCCCTCTCCCTCTCCCTAAACCCTACTCCCTACCCCCTAAACCCTAAATGCTAAACCCAAAAAACAATATTTTAGAGAGAGAAAAAACAAAGAAGAGAGAGGAAAAATAATAATAAAATAAGCTAGTAGGGGTAGGAAAAATACATAAAAACTAGTAGAGGTAGTTTTATTAATTGAAAACTCTTAAAGGGCCAATGGGCCCAAAATCCTCGAATATATTATCGAACAATCAACTCAATTGTAGAGGCCATGCCAATTTATTTGCCTCCCAAATATCAAACTCTTTGTGCATGTATCTAAAGATATTGATTATTTTGGATAAATTGTAAACTTTGAGCAATCGCATATCCATATTTGTCCTCTTTGTTATCTTGGCCTCCATCTCTAACAGAATTTTGATAACAACAGACATAATGAAATAATGGCCCAACTGTAATAATTCAGTATTAAGGCTGTTGTAAGACCTGGTAAGCACTTGCCTCGGGAAGCGGTTCTGTTTCTAAGTCAAGGACTTGTTTACTTGGATGTAAAGAGCCTGATGTCAATTGTTTGATGTCCTTTAATTGAAGTTGCATAGTTGGAGCACCTACTGTTGAATCGTTAGTGTGTTTGAACAAGGAACTATGTGATTGTCCCTGGACAACGGAAATAAGTAAAGATTCAAAGTAACAACAAAGTTCCCAAACGTGTACTTGTATTATTAGAGTTGTACAATCTCACAAGTCTTCTCTCCACCTATACCCTAGGCTAAAGACTTTGAGTGCAATCACCTCTAAACAACACAAGAACAAAACAAAAACTCAAGGCAAGAACTACCCGTACCTTGCCTTAGCTTTCCGATCTCAGCTCCCAAAAGCTCTGGATGACAATAGTTGAGATGTCTTTCCCCAAGACAGTTCTCATCTATATATATGGTAACTATGAACAACTACGTTTCCAAATAAACACTAAAGCTGATAAACATATAATTTCCATGTATAAACTTTCCTAAGACTCAATATTTTCTCCTTCTTCTCCAAGTAAGACACGAAATCTTGTTTCCTTGTATAATTGAGTCCGTCTGGGAACAACTGGCATCTCTGCGTTCTCGCGTTGTTCCTCAGACGCGGAGTTTCCATGAATAGAACTTTCCTTGTATAAACATCACGCGCTTTCTAGATTTCCAATTTGTTTGCGTGGGAACTGTTCCCTGTTTCCACAACGTTCCATTGTGCTCCTCTGTTTTCTCTTCTTCACTGTTTTCCATTGTTCCTTTATCCTTTCATAAAACCTGAAACTCATAGGAACAACAATAAAACGTAAAACCTAATGGTGTTTATCATTATCAAAACCAGAGGGAACGTCAAGGTTCCAACAATTTCCCCCTTTTTGGTGATGACAAACCCATTCAAAAATTGTTCGATCGAAATAGAGTAACAAGCAAGGTAATATTTATCAACATGTATCTCAGTTCAAATGTATAAGCAAAATTTTATGTAAAATGAGTAATTGCAATTCATACCTTCAAGTTGCATCATCGTTCCCCCTCAACACTAGCATCGTCCAGAAATTCATAAAGAATTAGGAACAATGTACACTGTTACCTCTCTTAACTGAGTTATCGCAAACAATTTCCACACTTCCCCCTTTTGGCATCATCAAAGGACCAAAAATAAACAGTGGAACAACATAGCTAAGCAGCAGTTACCAGCAAAGAAAAGTTCATTCAAAATGCAGAGAATTGATTACAAAAACCAAAAGACAATCAGGCAAACAGTCACAAAATTATCACAATGCAAACATTTAAACAAGAGAACATAGAAAAAGTCAAGAGAAGAGGGTCAGACGGGCTGGATAAGAAAATGTGTCCACTCAAGACTCAGAATCCTCCTTCTGGGCCTTGTCCTGTTGGAGAAAATGCTCAAGAAGTAGTGAAAGGATGTTTTTGATCTCACGCAATTCAGCTAACATCTGGCTTTGCACAGAAGCACCTTTAGATGTTCCCTCTCCAGCTTCTTTCTTCAAAATATCAGACACACGCAGAGTTCCCTTCCTGTCTCCCTGAAACTGCATTTTGTTCACATTCACCATATCCAATTCAGTGACCAGGGAAACTTTGCCTTCTGCTTTGTAGACCCCCTCTGCTTGCAGAATCAGTTTGATGACATTGGGGTATACAAGGGAATGTGTTTTGGCACTGTATTTTGCCATGTGTTGTAGAATGATCTGTGGAAGATCAATCTTCTCCATGTGCCAAAACTTATCCAGCAAAAGCAGATCGGTGGTAGTGATGGTGTTTCTTTTTTCCTGCCTAGGAACAACAACTTTCATGATGATGTGGTGTGCTATTCTATGTGACAGGGTGAGAGCTGACACATGAGTGGCTGGGATTTTGGATTTGAAGAGCCTCTCAGCACTAGCCTCCTTGGCCGATTTCAAGGCTTCTGCGTTTTTCTCAGAGATTTCACAAAACCCCTCAACAGAGACGGACAACAGACGAGCAACCTTGGAAACAGTGAAGGACAGATCTTCATCATTGATGGTTGTTGTTCCCACCATTGTAGCACCGGTGTTGAGCTGGAAGGAACGATAAAACTCCCGGATTTGATCAGGGTTGTCCAGAACACGGTTAGAGAGGAACTGTTCCCAGCCCTGAAACTTGAGTCGCTCCAAGACATCGTCGAAGTTGTTGGTGACCAGGAACTCTTATGGGATAAGGAGATGGGGAATGATTTTCTTCCTATCGACATCCTTGTCTTCCATCTTGGCCTTCTTCCTGGGCTCAGTCTTGGCCTCGACTTTCTTTGCAGATCGCATCCTGGCCTTTAGAGTGCCCGGAGTAGTCTCACCGGCGGCGGATTTGGTCGGAGTTGATACATCGGTGGACACTCACTGTTCCCCTGTGATCACCACATCTGGTTGCTCCTCTTCCTCCTCCTCCGAGCCAATCGAGTGTTTGCGCTTACGACTCGGTGCCACAGTTTCCAGCGGACGGAGACCCAGATCAGCTTCCACATCAGCCATGGCCTCCTCCTCTTCAGCTTCTTTGGACTTGGGAGGAGAGTCCACTTCTTCTTCTTGCTCAGAAATAGTCACCATCTCTTTGGAAGCATCAGTGTCTGGGACAGGTTCCACTGATGGCTGTTCCCCCTGAGGTTGTTCCTCATGGAGTTCAGCGATTGAGGAGGTAGCCTCTTTGGCTATGTCCACCACAGCAGCCATGGAGGTGGTGTCCTTGGATTGCTGAGTCTTTGCCGCCTGGAGAGCTTCGATTGAGTGCTTGAGAGCGGCGAGTTGCTCTTCAGTGAATGCAGAGACATCAATGGCGGGGGTAGAAGAGGAAGTGGGAGTAGACATGATGACTTGGTTGTGTTTGAGAAAGAGGGGATGTGAAGATTTGTAGGGTTTGAAATGGCAGAGGGCAAATAGAGAGTGGATGCAGAGATTGAGAGAGAGAGTGAGTGAAACAGTGGTAAATAGGGTTGAGGTGAGGGTTGCGTTATATAGAGGGGAATGGATTTCGCTAACGAAAAGGGAAGGTGAGGATGGGCTTACCAAATATCTCGCCATTGATATCTTTGAAAACGACAACCGGATCTTTTCTCTTTCCACTGGTAACGGCCACTTTCTTCTTGTTTCTCGCAATCACATTGTTCCTCGCTGCAGAGCCATCAAATCACCATTGAATACAAGCGACGCAGAGGGCAACGGCTACCTGCAACTCTCAACGTTCAGCATACTGTTCCCATACATTGTTCCTTTCGTAGTTCCCCCTTAGGCAGATCCCATACAGAAGACTCTGAGTTTCTTGAGTGGATAGAAAGGCTGGTTTGGATATGTTATTGGGTTCACACAAAATTGCAAAGATATATCCAAACAAAAATACAGGTAGGGAACAATGAAGATCCAGATAATGATTCCCAGTAAAAATAGGTAAATGAAGAGAAGTTCATAGGGAACGTTTACCTGGATCCAAGCTAGGGACGACAGTGCAACCAATTATCATTTTGGCTTATAATGAGGGTGCAGATAATCAAATCGGTTGCTTTGGGCTTGAAATAAGATGTTATCATGTAAAAGTGAAGCACATATGATCAAGAGTAGAAGTTGCAAGAAGTTTTTGATATAATGTAACACAAAGCATATAGCAAGTTTAATAAACAAGTCATTTGCAAATAACATGCCACATAGAAGTTGTTTCCTAGTTTATAATTGATTGATCTAGCCAATCACTGAGGGAATAGTGGAAGTGGAGTTCCTTAATTTAGAGAGATCATCCCAAGTAGCATTCTCAAATACTCAAAGGGTTTTCTATCCAGTGCTTTGGTGAAGATATCTGCAACTTGTTCCTCTGTCATGCAATGATCCATTCTAATAAAAATTTCTCAACATTGTCACGAAGAAAATGGTGACGAATATCAATAAGCTTAGTACGTGAGTGATGAACAAGATTTTTTGAAATGTTGATAGAACTGGTATTATCACACATAATGGGAACGGTGCCAAGAGACATACCAAAATCCTTCAATTGTTGTTTGAGCCATAATACTTGGGCACAACAAGCGGCAGCAGCAACGTACTCAGCTTCAGCGGTTGAAAGGGCAACAAAATTTTGTTTCTTTGATGCCCAAGAGACAAGACATGGGCCAAGGAACTGTGCCGTCCCTGATGTACTTTTGCGATCCACGAGGTGACCAGCAAAATCAGCATCAGTGAAACCCACAAGTTCAAACCCACTGTTCCTTGGATACCAAAGACATAGGTTGTCGTTCCCTTTCAAGTATCGCAGGATCCTCTTGACTTCAGTTAGGTGTGACTCCTTAGGATTTGCTTGAAACCTAGCACAAAGGCACACACTAAACATAATATTTGGCCTACTTGCCGTTAGATAAAGTAAGGAGCCAATCATGCCTCTATACATTGTAGCATCTGCATCTTGTCCATTCAAGTCTGCATCAAGACGAGTGTTAGGAGAAATAGGGGTATCGACAGGTTTAGCTTTGTCCATACCGTACTTCTTCAACAGTTTCTTGATGTATTTTTGTTGATGTATTCTTGTTCCCTCAGAGGATTGAGAGACTTGTAATCCGAGGAAGAAAGAGAGTTCCCCAATCATACTCATCTCAAATTCACTGCTCATGAGATCTTTGAACTTCTCTACAAGGGCAGGGTTAGTGGAACCAAAAATAATATCATCAACATAGACTTGGACTACGAGAATCTCACCTTTGTGTTCTAAGAGGAACAGTGTCTTGTCAATTGCTCCACGTCTGTATCCATTAGAGAGAAGGAATTGTGCCAGCCGATCGTACCAAGCTCTGGGAGCTTGTTTGAGCCCATACAGTGCCTTGTCCAGTGCATACACATATTCTGGATGTGCCATGTCTTCAAAGCCTGGGTGATGTTTCACATAAACTTCCTCTTGCAGATAGCCATTGAGAAATGCTGTTTTGACATCCATTTGATATAACGTGAATCCTTTGAAGGCAGCATACGCGATGAGAAGTCGAATGGCTTCGATACGAGCTACTAGAGCATATGTCTCATCATAATCGATCCCTTCTTGTTGGTTGTATCCTTGAGCAACCAATCTCGCTTTGTTCCTTGTCACAGTTCCAGAGTCATCAAGCTTGTTTCTGAAAACCCATCGAGTGCCAATGGCATGCTTGTGCTTTGGAAGGGGAACAAGTCTCCAAACTTTGTTTCTTTCGAATTGATGTAACTCTTCTTGCATAACAACTATCCAATCTGGTTCCTTGAGTGCTTCTTTGATGTTCTTTGGTTCTACAAAAGAGATAAAGGCATAGCAAGCACATAAGTTGTAGAGTTGAGAGCGGGTACCTCGTTCTTCATATGGTGTAAGAAGATTGTCGACTGGATGGCTCTTTGCGAATCTGGAGCTTGTAGATGCTGGAAGTGGAGATATATGAGAAGGATATGTAGCTGTAGTAGTTGTGGGAACAGTGACAGTTTCTGAAGAGGTTGTAGCTGTGCCCCGAATTATAGGTGCAGCAGCGTTATCTTGAATGTCTTCCTCCGAGTCCTCCACAATTGCATTCAACAACTCTTCTTCGATTTCAGATGTATCACCACCAGAAGTTCATGTGGGAACAGTGGTGATATCGGTGTCAGCATCTTGAGTTGTTGATGAGAGAACTACAGGTACTAGTGGAACAATGTTGATTGCAGTTCCGCTATCTATGATAGTTCCCTGAGAGCCTGGCGTGTTTCCACTAGCAGTGGGTGCACGGTTCCCTATGCATGGGTTGTCATGATGATTGTTGTTGTCATCATCATCATCTGAGTCTTCACGTTGCATCCTCGGAAAATCATGATCAGGGGTCGTTGGATTGAGGGTATCACTCACAGCTTTGGAGTGTTCATCGAAGACAACATGAATGCTCTCTTCAATCTTCCGGGTTCGCTTATTGTAGACTCTATAAGCTTTGCTTGAATTAGCATAACCCAGAATGATTCATTCATCGCTCCTTGGATCAAATTTTCCCAAGTTGTCTTTTCCATTATTGTGAATGAAGCACCTGCAACCAAAGGCACGCAAGTGGGAAACATTGGGTTTGCGTTCCCTGATTAGTTCATATGCAATTTTATTTAACAATGGTCTAAGCATGGCACGATTAAGGATATAGCATGAAGTGTTGATCGCCTCAGCCTAGAATATTCGAGGAAGGTTGCTTGCTATGAGCATTGTTCTAGCCATGTCCTCCAATGTTCTGTTTTTCCTCTCGACTACTCCATTTTGTTGTGGTGTCCTAGGAGCTGAGAAGTTATGAGAGACCCTATGTTCCCTGTTCCCTGCATGACTTCTTATCCTCATGGGACCACAAAGATCCATATGGATCAGTTTCAGAGGATGAGAAGTGGTAACATCTGGTTTGCTTTTGAAAGAGGAACGTGTTTGCTTCCCTCTTACACAAGCTTCACAGACTCCATGGATCTCAGGTTTGACATTTGGAAGTCCTCTAACCAGTTCCTTCTTGTGAAGTTTGTGAATGAGTTGTAAATTTGCATGTCCAAGCCTTTTGTGCCACAGTTCCGTCTCTTCAGCTAGAGAGGCAAAGCACAGTTCCCTTGAGGGCTTGAAGGTTGTGTCAACAGTGTACACTTCTTTGAATCTGACACCCTTCAATACGATTTCCTTAGTTTTTCTATTCCTCACGTAGCAATCTTTGGTTGTGAACACAGTCTCATTGTCTCCTTGATCACAAAGCTGAGCTACACTTAGCAAATTAAAACCAAGTTGATGAACCAGACTAACCTCTTTTATTTTGATGTTTGAATTCAAGGTAGCTTCTCCTGTTCCCACTATCTCTCTACAGCGTTTATCTCCAAGGGAAACGGTTCCCTTGGAGTGTTGTTGAAGTGAGGTAAGGTGATCTTTGTTTCCTGTCATATGGCATGAGCATGCGCTATCAATGAACCACTTGTTGTTCCCCCTCACTTCATCCTGCATAAAGAGAGTTAGTGTTTAGCGACCCAGGCAAGCTTGGCTTTATCTGGTCGTTTAGAAACAAAATAATATTCTCTAGGCTTAGCATTGCACATATCAGAGGATACATCATAGTCATTTAAATCAACATTGTTACTTCTATTGTTCCTTCGTTGAGTGTGCTCTTCAGTGAACTTTTGTTTCTTAGCACAGTTTTTCACAACATGGCCGTTGTTCCCACAATGCCAACAGATCTTGTAGTAGTCTCCCATGGCATACTTACGATTTGGGACATGCATCCTACGTTGCTTGGCTCTAACTAGGTCAGGTGTACTAGGCAAGTTTCCTTGGGATTGGATGAGATACATCTTATGGGCAGGTTGACCTTGGTACCATGATTAATCTTCACTCAACCCACACTCAAGAGTTTTCATACGCTCTTCTAGGTAAGAGTTCCTATCCCTAGTACTCTGAAGTTTCCTATCCTTCATCTCTCTAATCTCAGGTATGGTTAACTCTTGTTCTTCACTCCCTTGTTTTTCTCCGTTGTACCCCAGACCATACTTGGGTGCAACAAAGCGAATTTCTTCTTCCTTAAGCTTTTGTTCAACTAGGATAGAGTGGATTTTATAAATATGAGCTTTCATCTGGGATAGGTCCCTAATAGTGCTAAAGGAACTATGATCACTGTAAGTGGCATCACTTTCAACACAAGGAACAACAGAGGAACTATCAATTTTAGATAAAGATTCATTCAATTCATTACATTTATCCTCAGCATTACTTAGGTTGTTTTGAGTTTTGAGATTCTCATTATACATGCACTTGATAAGAGAAATCAAAGACTTTTTATCAAAATTAACAAGAGATTCAAAGAAGGTTTCAGGATCTACCTCTTGTTCTTCACTTGGTGACTTCAGAGTCATTGCACACATTCTGTTGTTCCCCCATGACTCTGGTTCGTCATCGTCAGAGTTGGCACAATCATCTCCCCAGACAGCGACGAAGGCCTTCTTTTTGTCGTTCCCAGAATTTTCACCATTGTTGTCTGAGTTGTTACCTTTAGGGCACTTATTGGCATAGTGACCCTTTTCCTTGCAGTTGAAGCAGGTAACATCCTTGATGTCTCGTTTCTCACCATTGTTCCCTTCATTCCTGAATGATCGACCCTTGCGATAGAGAGTTCGCATGGCCTTGGTGAGGAGAGCAGTTTCTGGATCTACACCATCCAAGTTGTCATCTTTATTGTTTTCTATCATCTCGAAAGCCTTTTCAACCATCAAAGCAATGCCTTTGGGTTTAACATATTTGTCTTCTTCATCATACTTCTTAATTTTTCCAAATACTTCATGAAGTGTGAGTTTGAGAGTATTGGGATTCTCCTTGAGGATAGCTTTAGTCATCTTGTGCCTTGGAGGAAGTCCATCAATAATGATAAAGATTTTCTCCTTGAGAGGAATTTCCTTTTCATCAACATCATGAGCAGCAAGTCTTGTGGTGATTTCCTCAAATCTGGATTGATAAGAGGAAACAGTCTCACCATCAATCATGGCGAAGTTATAGAAGTATTTCTTTGCTTGGAAACGATCAAGCTCTCTAAGATCAGAACTTCTCATGTACATCTGTTCCAGGGCTGCCCACATATCCTTTGTAGTGGCACAAGAATGTAGCTTGGATGCATCTTCAATGCTGATTGCGTTGTTGATAAACATTCGAGCCTTAGAATTTTTTTCCATGATTCTGAAATCATCTGGGCTCCAAGGTTTGATTCCTTTGATCACGTCTTTAGCAACCTTTTCTTCACCAACTTCAATGACTCTCCAGCATTGGTAGTCATTACTCTTCAACCATAATGTGAAGAGGTCCTTCCAGTGTTGAAACTTTCCACCGGTAGGCAGGAACGGTGGTTTGTTGTTCCCAAGCCCAACTTCATGAGTAGAAGCCATTGTTACATGTGAATCTGAAAAGAACACACAATCTACAGCTAACCTGCTCTGATACCAATTGTTGAATCGTTAGTGTGTTTGAACAAGGAACTATGTGACTGTTTCCTGGACAGCGGAAATAAGTAAGGATTCAAAGTAACAACAAAGTTCTCAAATGTGTACTTGTATTATTAGAGTTGTACAATCTCACAAGTCTTCTCTCCACCTATACCCTAGGCTAAAGACTTTGAGTGCAATCACCTCTAAATAACACAAGAACAAAACAAAAACTCAAAGCAAGAACTACCCGTACCTTGCCTTAGATTTCCGATCTCAGTTCCCAAAAGCTCTGGATGACAATAGCTGAGATGTCTTTCCCCAAGACAGTTCTCATCTATATATAGGGTCTAACAAAAATCCTATTTCCAAATATCTAACAATAGTCATATATGGTAACTATGAACAACTACGTTTCCAAATAAACACTAAAGCTGATAAACATATAGTTTCCATGTATAAACTTTCCTAAGACTCAATATTTTCTCCTTCTTCTCCAAGTAAGACACGAAATCTTGTTTCCTTGTATAATTGAGTCTGTCTGGGAACAGCTGGCATCTCTGCGTTCTCGCGTTGTTCCTCAGACGCGGAGTTTCCATGAATAGAACTTTCCTTGTATAAACACCACGCGCTTTCCAGATTTCCAATTAGTTTGCGTGGGAATTATTCCCTGTTTCCACAATGTTCCATTGTGCTCCTCTGTTTTCTCTTCTTCACTGTTTTCCATTGTTCCTTTATCCTTTCATAAAACCTGAAACTCATAGGAACAACAATAAAACGTAAAACCTAATGGTGTTTATCATCATCAAAACCAGAGGGAACGTCAAGGTTCCAACACCTACAATGCCGGTTATTCGAGGATATGGATTGCTTGGCCTCTTTTTCATATTTCATTCTTCTCTTCAACATCAAACTTATGCCTTCCCTATGAGAAAATGAAAGAGATACTACATCAAAGGAAACACATTAAACAAGGAGATTCTCCATTGAAATAGAGACTATTTTGTATCACTGAATCAGGCAATCACTTGCTGGAAATTTGAAAGAGAACTCTCTAAAAAGTGCAAGAAATGAATGTTTCTTTAAAGTAAAAAGCAGAAAATGTGTAAAAGATAAATCAGCTAAGAAATGAATGGTGTCTTAAAGGGAATACATGTACAATTTCCAAATAAAATATCCTCTGTATCACAATATTTGTCTTTCTAATTTTAATTTTTTTCCCTCAATATACTTATTTTTTTGATATTTTTTACATCTACTTTACATATATACACTTATAGTTTTTAGCACTTCTTAATAAATGAGAGGAGAATTATTAGTAATTGTGTTGAAAGAAGGTTCCCTCAAGGAACCTTAGGTGTTTTGATGATGATAAACACCATACATTTGATGGTTTGTTCTTAAGTATTGTTTCAGGGAACAACAGAAAGCATGCGAGTTATTTGGAGAAGTTCCAGGGAACAATGGTTGTGACCAATGGATCAGTCATCCTAGGGAACAGTGGGAACAAGAGAATCAGAGCTCAAGAAGCTAGAAGAGAAGGAATGTAGATTCCAGGGAACAAGGAAAACAGAGCAGAGAAGCTGTCAACGTTCCCATCGAAGAGGCAAATCGCGAGATATTACGTCTAGGGTTTTAAATGTTTGCTTGGAGCACAAGGAGACGTTTATACAAGGAAAGTGGAGATTATATCTTGCAGATAATGGGTCGGAATTATCATGGAGAGATAAGATCTATTTATGGAAACAAGATAATGTCAAGTTGGAAGATATTGTTTGTGGTATTTTAGGAAATAGTTTGATGGAAAGATATAATGTTATTTATGGGATAATATATCAGATTAGACCATAAATAAATTATATTTTCGTCATTCTTTGGAGGCCTATAAATACAAGGCACTATCAACCTAGTTTGACATGCTTCCAAGAGAGAAAGAGGAGCATCCAAGAGAGAGATGTCATTAGGAGCTTTGAAGGTTTCTAAGTAGCCATTGGAGAGCAAGAACACAACTTGGAGTTCAAGAGGCGAGTTTCAAGGCTGTTGGCTCAAGGGAATGACAGAGCCGTTCCTACGTCAAGGAGAGTTGCGATCTTTAGGAGCTTCATAGGCGAAGTTTCTGAGGTGAATGAGGTAACTTTTACGTAGTTTCAAGTTTGATGTGAGTTGGTAATACGTGCTAAGGGTTGTTAAGCTTAGAGAGTATTCTAGTAGGGAAATCTAGTTTACGTTGGATCTTTGCTTGACTTGTATAGCTCGTGTTTATCAATAAAAGAAGTATACTTTGAAATCCTACTAGGGTAACACCTAGAGGTAGAGGTTTTTCCTTGTCAACAAGTTGGTTGATTTGGTTTTCCTCTCTACGTGATTGTGTTGTTATTTGTGATATTCCGTTGTGCAAAGGTACCGTTCCCTATATAGGAACAGTGCTTTACTTTGTTACTAACACTTGGTTTCGATCCAACAATTGGTATCAGAGCAAGGTTGCTCTAGATTTGTGTTAGTTTTCAGGAAAAGATGAGTACCCATGACGAGAACAGTCAAGGATATTCAATGGCGCGTCCTCCTCTCTTCGAAGGAGAGAAATTCGGTTGGTGGAAGAAAAAGATGGAGATCTTCATCAAATGTGAGGACTTGGACCTTTGGGACATCGTGGTTGACGGACCAGTTGTTCCTTCCGTGAAGAGCGATAAAGCTGAGACCGTTCCCAAATCAAAGGCTGATTGGGATGATGAGGACAAGAAGGTGATCTCTAAGAACCACAAGGCTATGAAATTGTTTGTTGGAACGATGATGTTCCCTTTGATTTTGATGATGATAAATTCAAATGCTTTTGATGGTTTTTAGTGTGACTATGAGTTTCAGGAAACGGTGAAGTCAAAGGAACGATGAAAACCTGAAAAGAGTCCAAACAGAAAAGCAAAGGAACAGAGAAGCCAACAATAACGAAATCAACGCGCTGGAACGAAAGAAGAGAACAGATGCGTGTTGCTGAAACAAAACAGAAAAGGGAACAACGCAAGGAACGAAGGACGCGCGCTGGAAACCCTAGAGGCTGCTGAATATCTGTCTTGGAAAACAGATTTGGAAGTTGCAACTTGGGCCTCAAGGAAGATCTCGGTGAAGAGATTTTGGGTAGAATATTGTTAGAAAAGATTGTATAGGATTTTATTGTCTTATTTTCCTTAAGTAAAACTAGGGTAAAATATGAGAATTTCCTAGACTATATATTAGAGAGTTGCGAATTTCTACAACCACAAAACACAGAGAGCATTTTCCAGAGCAGAGCATTCAGAAGCAAGAAAAACACTTACAAGGACGAAACTTTGGTGAATTGAGTACTTGTTAGGGTTTTGGTTGTCTAGTGTGTTGTTAGGAATGTTACATTGAGAAGTCTAGATATCTAGGAGTAAACTAGATTGAGATAAGACTTGCTTGTTTGTAATTCCAGGATTAATAACATAAGTAGACATTCGAAATCCTACTAGGGAAACCTAGAGGTAGAGGTTTTTCTTAGTCAACTAGTTGGTTGATTAAGTTTTCCTCTCTAAGGAACTGAGCTCGTTACTTCATAATTCTGTTGTTATTTTCCGCTGCCCAAGGAACGAACTTACCGTTCCTTGATCTAACACACTCGATTCTACAATTGGTATCAGAGCAGGTTTGCTCTAGATTGTGTGTTACTTACAGATTTTTCAGGTAACAATGGCTCCTAGTACTATCGAAGTCGGTTTGAACTCCTCAAGGCCCCCTCTCTTGCTCGCTGGCCAATATCAACATTGGAAGACGCTTTTCATCAAATGGGTGCAAAGTAACGATTACCAATGCTGGTTGGTGATTTCCCTTGGTGATATTGACATTGTCGATCTGGAGAAGAAAAAGAAACTAAAGAAATGGGATCAAGACGATCTTCAAATCATGGAGAAAAATTGCAAAGCAGCCATGCTCATCAACAACGCTCTCAATCAGCAAGATGTGCAAAAACTCCAATCTTGTGAGTCGGCTAATGCTAAATGGCTTGCCTTGGAACAGATGTACATGGGAAGCAAGGATCTGTGTGAAGTTGATCGTTTCACTACCAAGAAGGACTTCTACAACTTCAAAATGGATGACAAGGAAGATGTGAGTTCCTACCAAGCGAGGTTTGAGAAGATCACTGCAAATATGACTGCCACTCGGTCACGGATGCAGAAATCCTTCCTGACGAGAAGATCCTTATAATCATTGATGGGCTTTCTCATCGCCATGCAATGACCAAAGCCATTCTAAAGGAGAACCCCAACACTGTCAAACTGACGTTCCATGAGGTCTTTAGCAAGATTCAGAAGTATGACAATGAAGAGAAGGCTGCAAGAAACAAGGATTCCAAAGAAAAGGGAATCGCTTTGATGGTGGAAAGGCTGTTGACAGGATTGAGAACGACCTCGATGATAATGATGGCTCCGATGATCCTGAGGTGGTGCTGCTAACCAAAGTCATGCGTTCCCTCTACAATAAAGGAAGAAACAGCAAAGGAGGGAACGGTGAGACTCGTGACATCAAGGATATCACATGCTACAACTGCAACGAAAAGGGTCACTACGCTAGCTCTTGCCCAAAACCGAAAAAACCAAGCAAACCGTCTGGGAACGATGAGAAGAAAGCCTTCGTTGTTGTGTAGGGCAATGAAGATGACTCAGACAGTGAATATCCTGAAGCTTGGAGTGGCAAAATGTGTGTTATGGCCATCAACGACTCTTCTGAGGAACTCGAGGTAAATCCCGAAACCTTTCTGAAATCTCTTGTAAATTATGAAAAAAAATCATTGATTGCTCTCATAAGGGAAATGTACACTGAAAATTTGAAAACACAAGAGGACTTGCAAATTCTGAAGATGAATGTAGTAGTTTAAAAGAGAATCTGTCTAAAACTGCTAGTAGCTCAACTGTTCCTTGTTCTTCATGTGAGGCTAATCATGAGGAACTTCAGAGATTGAGAAATGAAAAAGTCTCTTTGCTTATGAATGAAGTTTCTAACAATACTAATGCAAGGAGTATAGCTAGTCCAAGTAAGCTTGAAGCACAGATATCCGAGATGAAGTCCTATGTGCACAAGATTCATTCTGTTCTGATGGAACAGAAAGCTGAAGCTGAAAGCATCAAGTTCGTCGAAGCAAGGTATGGTATTGGCTATACAGGTTCCAAGCAAACGGAAGATGATCCCTCTATACTGGAACTACGTGAAGCAAGAGATAGGGAACTTCAAGATGCTAGAGAGAAGAATCGTAATCTTGAGGAACGCATCAAGGTCCTTGAGAGTGGTCTGGATGAAACTCAGTCCTGGTACACCGGACAACCTGCCCACAAGATTTTTCTCAAGCGGTCTCAGGGAACGCAACCAAACGTTCCATGTCTTGAACTTGCGAAACAACGCAACAGTACTGTTCCTAACAGAAAGTATGTTCAATTGGAACAATTCAAGCTGTGTCGGTATTGTGGAGACAACAGACATGTGCAAAGAGACTGTGAAAAGAAAAGGAAGTTCTCTGAAGAGCACACAAAGAGAAAGAACAGTAGGAGTAACAATGTGAACTTGAATCATATGATGATTCACATGTGCATAACTCTAACCATGCTAGAAATAGGAAGAAAACTGTTGTTAGAACTATTCCCATGGAACAATTGCATTATGTGTCTCGACTAGGTAAGACTAAGCTTGCCTGGGTCGCCAAACACTAACTTTTTCTGTGCAGGTTGAAGTGAGGGGGAACGAGAGGTGGTACATCGACAGCGCTTGTTCGTGCCACATGACTAGAAAGGAAGATCAACTCTCCTCACTTCACAAACACTCTAGAGGGAGTGTTGCTCTTGGAGACAAGAGACGCAGAGAAATCATTGGAACAAGCGAAATGAAACTAAACTCCAGCATCACAGTAAAAGAAGTTAGTTTAGTTCATGAACTTGGTTTCAGTTTGTTGAGGGTTGCACAGCTTTGCGACCAAGGGAACAACAAGACGGTCTTTACCTCACAAGAATGCTATGTCAAAGATCGTGAAACCAAGAACATAATTTTGAGAGGAGTCAGATTCAAGGATGTATACATTGTGGATAAAGATTTCAAGCCAAAGGAAGTTCTATGCTTTGCGTCTATAGCTGATGAGACGAAACTGTGGCATAGAAGGCTTGGTCATGCTAATCTTCGACTCATTCACAAGCTTTATTCAAAGGAACTTGTTCGTGGTCTTCCCCATGTTCAATCTGAATTCCATGGTATCTGCAATGCTTGTGTAAAGGGGAAACAGACCCGTTCCTCATTCAAGTTCAAACCAGATGTAACAACTTCTCATTCTCTGGAACTGATTCATATGGATCTCTGTGGTCCCATGAGGATAAGAAGTCATGGTGGGAACATGTATGTTTTCGTAATTGTCGATGATTATTCTTGATTCACTTGGACAATTTTTTTATCTTCGAAGGATGAAGTCTTCTCTGAGTTTGAAGCTTTTATCAAGAAGGTGGAAACAAGCTTAGGAAAGAAGCTAAAGGCAATTAGGTCCGACCATGGAACGGAGTTTGAGAACTCCATGTTCTTCAACTTCTGCGAGGAACATGGTGTGTCTCATGACTTCTCCGCGCCTAGGACACCACAGCAAAATGGAGTTGTGGAACGGAAGAACAGGACTTTGGAAGATATGGCGAGAACTCTTCTTATTGCTAGCAACCTTCCAAGGATTTTTTGGGCTGAGGTAGTAAATACTGCTTGTTATATCCTTAATCGTGCAATGCTTCGTCCCTTATTGAATAAAACCACTTATGAACTAATAAGGGATTGCAAGCCCAACATTTCCCACTTGCGTGCTTTTGGATGCAGGTGCTATATTCACAACAATGGGAAGGATAACTTGGGCAAGTTTGACCCTCGAAGTGATGAAGGAATCTTCTTGGGCTATGCAAGGGCAAGCAAGGCGTACATGGTATACAATAAGAGGTTGCGCAAAATTGAAGAAAGCATTCATGTTGTCTTCGACGAGAACTCCAAAGGTTCCAATGGAGAGGTTGAAGCAACGTCCCCAGAAGAAGGTTATCAAAGAATGCAACATGAAGATTCGGATGATGAAGACAATGGACCTCCCTCAAAACCACATGCAGGTTCAGGGAACGGTCATCCAACTGCAAACACTGTGTCTCCATCCTCTCCGGACTCTTCTATTCCTGATGATTCCTCAAAGGAGGATACCTCAAATGATGCTGCACAAGATGCAGAAATTCCTTCCTCATCCATCGCTGACTCAACCATGCCCCCACCTACTACAAACATCCCTATCACTGTTCCTGCTGGAACCTCTAGTGATATTATTACTGTTAGTTCCGAAAGTGATGATGACGGAACAGACCACTTCGAAGATGCCCAGCTTCATCCATCTTCAACGGACATCTCTGAGGCACAAACTGATGATCCTACTCTACTAGTGTCAAAGAGTGTTCGAGTTCAAAAGGCTCACCCCACTCATAATCTGATCACACCTTTCGGTGAAAGAGGTTTGCGCTCTAAACTGAATATGTTTTGTGCGTTCCATGCTTTTATCTCTCTTGTAGAACCAAAGAATATCAAGGAAGCATTGAAGGAACCAGATTGGATCGTAGCTATGCAAGAAGAGCTCCATCAGTTTGAGAGGAACAAAGTCTGGCGGCTCGTTCCTTTACCTCACAACAAACATGCCATTGGTACTCGGTGGGTGTACAGGAACAAGCTCGACGACTCTGGGGTAGTCACAAGGAACAAAGCAAGGCTGGTTGCCCAAGGCTACAATCAACAAGAAGGGATTGATTATGATGAGACATATGCTCCAGTGGCTCGCATTGAAGCTATTCGTCTTCTCATTGCCTACGCCGCTCACAAGGGATTCACACTATACCAAATGGACGTCAAGACGGCGTTCCTTAATGGATATCTTCAAGAAGAGGTATATGTGAAGCAACCCCCTGGCTTTGAAGATGCTGATTTTCCCTCACATGTGTATGCATTGGATAAGGCACTGTATGGTCTTAAGCAAGCACCTCGTGCTTGGTATGATAGACTTGCACAGTTCCTTCTCTCCAATGGATATCGTAGAGGAACGATTAACAAAACTCTGTTCCTTCTGGAACAAGAAGGTAAGATTCTGGTGGTTCAAGTCTATGTTGATGATATTATTTTTGGTTCCACTAACCCTGCCCTTGTAGAAAAATTCAAAAATCTTATGAGTAGTGAGTTTGAGATGAGTATGATTGGGGAATTATCCTTTTTCCTCGGATTGCAAGTCACCCAAACTAAGGAAGGAACGAAGATACATCAACAGAAATACATCAAGGAGTTGTTGAAGAAATATGGTATGGACACTGCCAAACCCATCGTTACTCCTATTTCTCCTAACACTCGCTTGGATGCAGATCTTCATGGCACGGACGTTGATCCCACCATGTATAGGGGAATGATTGGTTTGCTTCTCTATCTCACGGCTAGTAGGCTAGATATTTTGTTTAGTGTGTGTCTCTGTGCTAGATTTCAGGCAAATCCAAAAGACTCACACTTGAAGAAAGTCAAGCGTATCTTTAGATACCTCAAAGGAATAGACCACCTATGTCTATGGTATCCCAAGAACTGTGACTTCAACCTTGTTGGATTCACAGACGCCGACTTTGATGGGCACGTAGTAGATCGCAAAAGCACTTCTGGAACGGCACAGTTCCTTAGGCCTTGTCTCGTTTCATGGGCTTCCAAGAAACAAAACTCTGTGGCCCTTTCCACTGCAGAAGCTGAATACGTCCCCGCGGCAAGCTGTTGTGCTCAGGTATTGTGGCTTAAACAACAATTGGAAGACTATGGTATGTCTCTTGGCACCGTTCCTATTATGTGTGATAATACTAGTGCCATCAACATTTCAAAAAATCCAGTTCATCATTCACGTACTAAGCATATTGACATTCGTCATCATTTTCTACGTGATAATGTTGACATGGGCTTTATTAGAATGGAACATTGCAGGACTGAAAATCAAGTGGCAAACATCTTCACCAAAGCACTAGACAAAGGTCCATTCGAGTATCTTCGATTACTCCTTGGCATGATCTCTCTGAATTGAGGACCTTCACATCCATTATTCCCTCAATGCTTGGCTAAATTCGTTCCATAATTTTCATGAAGTTCCTTGTCTGTGTGCCTTTCATGACTTGATTTTCATGACTTTAGCTTATTCGAATGGCTTTGTATTAGGATTTAGATACTTCGTCTTTTGATTTGTGTTGAATTACTTGATTGCATGCTAACATCTCTCTTAAAGACCCAAAACAACCAATTTGATGCATAGCACCCTCATTATAAGCCCACATGATAATTGGTTGTACAGCCTCCCTTAGCCGCGATTCAGGTAAACGTTCCCTATGATCCTTCTTTGTTACACCTTTTACTGGGAATAATTACTTGAGTTGTTTTTCTCCCTACCATATGTTTGGATATACTATATTTTGTGTGAACCCAACATTGAAATATCCAGACTAGCCTCGCAAGCACTCTTGGTCTCAGGGGGAACGAAGAATATTGCTCGGATTACGGGGGAACTGATTTTTGTGGAACGGTAAGATTTGAATCAGAAAATGGCATTTATTGAGTTGCAGGTGTCCGTTGGAACGGCTCCCTGTGCGATTTGACTGATCTGAGACGGGAATAGTGACGCGGCTTTTAAGCAAAAAGTGGCCGTTGCTTTTGGAGAGAGAAGAAGCTATTGATGGAAAATTTTGAAAATAAGGAAACTTGGAGACGATTGAGATACGGAAAGTTTATTTGGAAAATATTTTATCTTGACAAAGATTTTCTCTTGTCTCCTATATATATGGGATCTCCTCTCCTGTTCCCTCACCGCCAATCTCTCCTTGCAATCTGTCAGCACTCAAACTCTCTCTCAAATCTCTCCAGCTCTCACCTCCCTAAAGCTCTCTGTTGTCTGCTTCAATGGACTCCCCCAACAAGATCAACCCCGCCAACCTCACCGACGCTGAGATGGATGCTTACATACTCCAACTTCAATAGGCCAGGGCCGCCAGGGCTACTCCAAGTTCCGCTGCGGCTCCGGGCTCTGTGCTTGACATCGCCAGGGCGTCCATTCAACAATCGGAGGATCCCCATGCCTCTGCATCGACTCACACAGCTTCCTCGCCTGCTCCGTCCCCTCTAAAGGCCCAGGACCTAAATCCTACTCTTGCCCTGGTGCCAATGGAAGAGGAGCACTCTGTTTCCTCTCCTTTCGGGGGCAAAGCAGAAGCCGAGGAGGAATCGATGAGACTGCTAGAGAAGGACTTGGGTGTAAAGGCTACACCTTTGGCGCCACCTCCACCTCGCAAGCGGAAGCTCGCTGATTTAGCCATCACTGCCCAGATATCATAGGAGGAGGGTGAAGTCCAGATCCTGGAGCACCGCCCAGCCACCACTTCTCACTCCACTCCCTCCAAATCTGGTGGTGATGAGCATGCCCCTCGCCCTATCAAGGCACGGCTCCGTTTCGCTGCTAAAACAACGGCGAAGAAGGCCAAATCCACCGGGAAAGCAAAGCTGGAACTTTCTCTCTCCACCACCACTACTCCGAACTGTACTGAGGGTAAGAAGATTCTTCCTCCCTTGCTTATCCGTGAAAGCTTCTTCTCTGAACACCATGTGGAGGAGATTCTGGAGCTTCTGAAATTCCAGGGTTGGGAACGGATCTGTTCCGACAGGATCACCGTTAATGAAGTTCAGGTCAGAGAGTTCTACCACTACTTCTTTCTCTCAAAAGGAGACGTTCTGACTGGGTCATCCAAGATCAGTGGCGAAGATCTCTCCTTATCTCCCAAGGTTATCTCCCAACTCTTATATGTTCCTTTGGGTGGTTTTTATGAAGCTCCATTGAGTGAGCTCAACGAAGAGAAGTTGGCTTGCATGGAACGTTTGTTTGGTTCCACTGAAGGTGATTTGCACACAGAAAGGCTGACTCTGCTTCAGCGAATAGCGTTCCATATCATCTCCAGGGCTGTTGCACCACGACAAGAGCGTAGAAACACCATTACTCTATGCGACCTGTTCTTGCTCGATCGATTCCTGCGAAGGGAGAAAATTGATCTCCCTAGAGTCATTCTGTGTCACATGGATCGTTGCAAGGCCAAATCTCATTCTTTGGCCTACCCCGGTTTGGTAAAGATGCTGTTACTACGTGAGGAATCATATCTGGAAGAGAATGAAGTTTCTCTGGGTAGTGAGTTGGATTCTGCTACGGTGGAAAAGATGAAATTCATTAGAGACACCAAAGGAA
The DNA here is from genome assembly GCA_027886185.1 of Rheum nobile. Classification (NCBI taxonomy): domain Eukaryota; kingdom Viridiplantae; phylum Streptophyta; class Magnoliopsida; order Caryophyllales; family Polygonaceae; genus Rheum; species Rheum nobile. Next base: position 5,895,214 of record WOAB01000701.1, read on the forward strand.
CGGGCACTGTTATTGCAAAGAAAACAACTGGTGAAGGGTCATCAAAAGGGAGTTCAATTCAGCATCAGATACTTGCTGAGCTCAAGCAGTTGAACACAACCATGTCATTGCTCTTGGATCATTTCTTGAGCAAAGCTGATGATTCTGCGGAAGACCCTGAGATCTGAGTGCTCTCCGTTCCTATTCTAGCCCGTCTGACCCTCTGTTCTTGATTTTTTTAATGTTTTTATGTCTTTTGTGTGATTGTTCCTTATCTTCTGATCTTAGCTGTCTAGGTCCCTATGCTATGTACTTCGCATGACTTTATGAATGAATTATTTTGTTTATGAGTTGCATGTGTGTCAAGTCTTTCTATTTCTTGTGGAACTTTTGATGATGCCAAAAGGGGGAAGTATGGAAAATGTGAAACCCAAGGAAGAGTTGATAACAGAAGCTAGTGCTAAGGGGAACGACAAGGCTACTTGAAGGTAAATTCTCAATGAACTTTCTGAGGGGGAACATTGTTAATTATTTGAACATAGTATCTGTGTGATTAAATGTGAAAATGCTTCTAATTGTCTGTTCTGAACTGTGTATTTTGACTTGCACATTTTGAAGGAGTTTGTCATCACCAAAAAGGGGGAAATTGTTGGAACGATGATGTTCCCTTTGATTTTGATGATGATAAACTCAAATGCTTTTGATGGTTTTTAGTGTGACTATGAGTTTCAGGAAACGGTGAAGTCAAAGGAACGATGAAAACCTGAGAAGAGTTAAAAAAGAAAAGCAAAGGAACAGAGAAGCCAACAATAACGAAATCAACGCGCTGGAACGAAAGAAGAGAACAGACGCGTGTTGCTGAAACAAAACAGAAAAGGGAACAGCGCAAGGAACGAAGGACGCGCGCTGGAAACCCTAGAGGCTGCCGAATATATGTCTTGGAAAACAGATTTGGAAGTTGCAACTTGGGCCTCAAGGAAGATCTCGGTGAAGAGATTTTGGGTAGAATATTGTTAGAAAAGATTGTATAGGATTTTATTATCTTATTTTCCTTAAGTAAAACTAGGGTAAAATATGAGAATTTCCTAGACTATATATTAGAGAGTTGTGAATTTCTACAACCACAAAACACAGAGAGCATTTTCCAGAGCAGAGCATTCAGAAGCAAGAAAAACACTTACAAGGACGAAACTTTGGTGAGTTGAGTACTTGTTAGGGTTTTGGTTGTCTAGTGTGTTGTTAGGAACGTTACATTGAGAAGTCTAGATATCTAGGAGTAAACTAGATTGAGATAAGACTTGCTTGTTTGTAATTCCAGGATTAATAACATAAATAGACATTCGAAATCCTACTAGGAAAACCTAGAGGTAGAGGTTTTTCTTAGTCAACTAGTTGATTGATTAAGTTTTCCTCTCTAAGGAACTGAGCTTGTTACTTCATAATTGTGTTGTTATTTTCCGCTGTCCAAAGAACGAACTTACCGTTCCTTGATCTAACACACTCGATTCTACACTGTTTATTCATGCATTATGTGATAGTGAGTATAGCAGGGTTTCGGCTTGCACAAGTGCTAAGCAAATGTGGGACATGTTGTGTGCGACTCATGACGGTTCCATTGAGGTTAAGAAAAACAAGATAGATCTTCTTGTCAAACAATATGAGTTGTTTAAGATGGAAAAGGATGAATCCATAAAAGAGATGTTTGCTCATTTCAATGTTATTGTTAATGAGCTAACTTGTTTGGGAAAGGTGTACACCACTGAAGATCAAGTTTGAAAGATGATACGAAGTCTACCCAAGAAGTGGATTCCTAAGGTAACGGTGATTGAAGAAGCCAAGGATCTGAGTTCCTTACCTTTGGAACACCTCATATGATCTCTCACCTCTCATGAAGACAATCTGAAATCTTATGAAGATGAAAGTCCCCAGAAGGGAACGATGGCCTTGAAAGTTTCCAAAGCGTTGAAGCAAGTAAAGGCAGGCAAGAAGGAAAAGGACCCGGAAGTGGTGCTCATCATGAATGCTATGAGGGGCCTCCTCCACAAGAAAGACAAGGATCGCAAGGATCAAGGCAAGTCTTTCAAGAAGAATCCTAACATTGTTTGCTACAATTGTCAAGGAAAGGGGCACATTGCTAGGGACTGTCCCCAGAAGAAGGAGTCGAAGGATGATGATGACTCTTCCAGGAAGGAGAAAGCCTTTGTTGCCACATGGGGAAGTGATTCCGAATCTGAACCGGAGTCATGGGCAAATACCAAGTTGTGTTTGGTGGCTAAGGAACAATGTGTTTCTGATTCCGAGGATGAGGTAAGCAACTCTGATATTTACAATGAATTGAAGGGTTGTAGCAAGCGTTCCCTGATAGTCTTTATTGAGAAAGTTTATAGGGAAAATGAAGAGTTGAGTGAACAACTTGATGCTGCTAGTTGTTCCTTTTCTTGTGATGAGTGTGCTATTCTTAAATCTAATGCTGAAGATCTGAGTTTTAAGAACAAGGAACTGCATGCTAAGGTGAAGAGTCTTGAGAAAGAAAAGTTACAACTTTTAGAAGACTTGGAGAATGCTAGTTCTAATGAGGGAACTGTTACATCTGACCAAAATGAGTTGGAAAAGATGAAACTTAGGGTTGATGAACTTGTTGCAACTAACCTTAAGAATGAGAAAAAGTTGTATGAGCTGCGGTTTGTTAAGGAACAACCAGGTGTCGAGGCTGAAGACAAGGAGGAATTGTTCCTTCTACAAAGGAAGTTGCAGAGTGTCAATGACGGAGGGTAGTTGTCGTACCCCTAATCAAAAGTAAATCCTAAAATCCTCACTAAACAAAGTATAGTAAGTAAGTCAGGGTCGATCCCACAGAGAAGGAAGGAACCAATGGTGGTAGCATGCAATGTCACAAAGGGGGGTTTTATGGTTGGTTGGTTGCAAACAAAACAAAGTAGAATGGATGAAATATCAAGAGAGAAAAACACTTAGCCAAGTAATGTCCACATAAGTCATTCAAAGGTTGTTCATTGATTAAGTCCTATCTTCCTATTCGGTTATTCTTGTCCCGATCTTATGTAAATTCAGAGGGAAACCTTCCACAAAGAACCCTTACCAATGAATAACCCTAGTACCACTAAAGGTTCAACCCAAAGGCAGCAATGCATATAAGAATTAACCAGGATACACAGAACGCTCACTCAGATGCATTTACCATGTAATCAATTCCCACATAGATATAATCCATAAATGCAGATAACAATCAATGCTTGCTACTTATACTAGAGCGTTAGCCCAACAGTTCCCTAGTATTAGCAATAAGAATGAAAGCAATAAACCTAGGTGATCAGTCTAGATAAACCAACAAACATTCAAATATGAATTTGCTTAGAGAAAAGATATAACTCAATAGGATAGATAGATAGGAACAAAACCTCACAACCAGATGAACGAACTCATGCTTCCATTACCGGACTAAGCCAAAGAGGCTTAGCTCCTCATAGTCATGGTAGAAACTTCAAAAGAAATAAACAACGATGAATTGAAATTGCAAAAACTAGAACTAGTCTCTAAAAAGTGGATCCCTAACCCTAATGCATAAGGAGACTATTTATAGGGCCCTAATATGACCTAGCCCATTAAGAAAAATAACTGAAATAGAAATAAGAAAAATGGAAAATAAAACTAAAAAGATAATTCGGAATAAGTCCGAGCCTCTGCCGTGTCAGACCCGCGATCGCGGGTGGTGGACCTTGATCGCGGCCCATGTGGCTCCGCGCCCTTCAATCTCTCCGCGCCCGTAGAAAACTCTCGACATGCTCCGAGTCCCGCGATCGCGGCACCCATGCCCGCGATCGCAGTTAATGCTCGGCATTCTTGTCCTTTGCCTTGCACCAACCTGTCTCCTCTTCACTCCTTGGCGTCTTCCCTTGATGGCTTCCTTCCTCAGTGTCTTCATGATCTCTAAAGTAGCTCAAACACCTCCAAAAACACCAACTTTGCCTCTAAACGCCATACACAATAATGTGTCTAAATCTACCCGAATGGCACCAATAAAACCTCTAATAACTCTTAGTTAAGCCCTATAAAGTAGTGCTTATCAAACTCCCCCATGCTTAGACCTTTGCTCGTCCTCGAGTAAACTAAAAGAAAGTCTACTCCTCCAATGTAGCACCCAAGGTCTCGGGAAGCATATCCTCCAACTAAGAGTTACCTAACCCATGCCAAAGCTCCTGGCACCAATCTCATCTACAACACATCCACAACTCAATAAACTTGAGGGCAAGCAGAGTACTTCCCCCAAGCTCAACCCGGACATCCAATAGTATAAAGTGACCTCTAATCCTAGCCTCCATCTATGACTCCTTATGCCTCCCAGAGTGACCTACCCGACAATCCTTCTTCAACTTCTCTACTTATGTCGCCCCGTCGGTAAAATGAGATCCTAGAAACACTCCTTTTCTTTTCACTCATTTTGCCTAGGAGCCCTTTCGGGTTTTCATCCTAGCCACTCATATTTTTCTCATAGATGTGCTCACATAAGCTCACGTCACTTCGACACCTTCTTACCCCAGCCTAGCGTTGGTCCGGGTCACCTGCTTTTTACCCAAGCCGCCCTTTCAGGTTTTCAGCTTGTCCCAGGATTTTCGAATTTTTTATATTTTTTATTTCTATTTTTTTTGAAAAGAAATGCTGAAATTCGAAATGCTAAAAATCAAAGTACAATGCTGGAAAAGAAATATGTACAAGATAGATAGTGAATACTCTACTCCCCCATGCTTAAATCATGCATTGTCCTCAATGTATGGAAGACAAGAAAAAGATAAGGGGAAAATAGAATTACTCACTGGGGTGGAGGCCAATACCCATAAGCGTTGAAGAAAGCCTCAGCTCCCCTCTGCATCTGAACCACCTGGTCCTCAACAGTGGTGAGGTGACTGTCCAGGCAGTTGGCGTGGTATGCAAGGTTGACCTCCATGTTGCGCTGCCACTCAGCGCTCCACCGCTCCTGCTCATCCAGGCGGGTGGAGACTTGGCGTTCCCACTGAACGCTTCTCCTCTCATGCTCCTCTGGCCTCTGGGAGATGCCGCATTCCCACTTGGCACTCCTTCGTATATGCTCGGCCTGCCTCAGCTGCAGGTTGGCCATTCTGTCCAGGAGCTGGCCCAGGGCACCCCTCCAGATCCACTATCAGACCCAGATGCCTGGTAGGTATAGTCAGGGTAAACAGGTGGGCCCCTGGAACACAGCGGGGATGGCACATCGCTCTCCATGTCCACCGCTGCAGTCGCTTCCTCCTCCTCCTCGTTGTCATCGTCGTCCCCTTCGTCTTCGGACGACGACCCCTGCTCTCCATCGGCATAGATGTAAAAATCCCTCGCCCGGGGCCCATAAGGCATCGGACGAGGCAGCCTCATTCGGTGGGTCATTTCCTTCTTGGAGAGCCAGGTGTACTCTCCACCACGGACCTCCAGCAGATGGGATCTCCGCAGCAGTGTGATGTTGTAGGTGTAGATGTCGGCGGGGAAATCCCAATGGTCCGCGATGTTCTCGTATTGCTGGGCGATAAGAGTTACCATGCCCCCCATGGAGATCTTGCCGCCCGTCTTCTCCCTCAGCCCGAGACAGCTGGAGAGGAACAAATCGACTCAGTCGGGGGTGTTGTGGCTCTCTGGTGTCAAACACCAGAGCACTGTAAGGTCCAGTGTCGGAACCTTGTTCACCTCCCCCTATCCCAGGAAGGACATGGCGAGCACCTTGTGCGCCAACCTCAGACAGGGGTGCGTCAGCTTGTAGTTATACTCGCCGGCGCTGGGGTTGAGTACCTCCTGGATCGCATCCTGCCAGAAGAGCTCTGGCAAGGTGCCTGCGGCCTCCCAATCCTCGGCGGGAGCCTCAGTAACGCCAAACAGGTCCCGTAGACCTTGGTAGGACATCATCCTCTGCCGCCCCAGCAGGTTGAACGTGATCCCGTCGTCGTGGCGCTCCAGCGTGGCCAGAAACTCCAGGGTCAGCTCGCGCGAGGACGGGGAGGCTAGGTCATTGAAGTTGCCGAGCCCTCCGTGGCTCAGCAACTGTTGTGTGCAGTCCTCCAAACCGAGACGTTGCAGCGTCGGCCGATCGAAGAACTTCGTCTGGACGAACTTCCGTGCGCTGAACGTCTCATAGTAGCGCATGTGCCTCTGTCTCCTCATGTTGCCTACAAAGGCTGCCATGGTGGGAAAAAAGAGCGAGAAAGCACAATAGAAAGAGTACCGGAGGGACCCGCGATCGCGGGGTGTGGGGCTCGGTCGCGGTTTATGCTCGACTCGAAGCTCGCTGGAGAAGATGGACCGCGATCGCGGGGTTGATGCCGGCGATCGCGGTTTTTGGGTTTGCAGCGAACTTCGAGAAAAAAAGGCTTCGGTGCTTTGCGGTGGCGCTGCGGTGGTCGCGGGGTTTGACGTGGGTCCGGCGATCGCGGCTCGTGAGGCTATGAGAAATCCAAGAGTTGGAAAATGGAGATCTCACCCAAACGACGTCGCGGCATCGGAATGATAGTCGCGGGGCTGCAGGGGGGTGTCGCGGTGGTCGGGGTCGGAGATCCGATCTGGTGAGAGTGAGAGGTGGTGGTGGAGGTGTTGTAAAATTCCTCCACCGCCTCTCGCCTTTTATAATTGCCGCGATGAATACCCGCGATCGCAGGGCTGAGGGCCCGCGATCGCGGGGTTAATGCCCCTGCATCCATAACAGTCAGCGCGAGTTACGAGGTGCTGATTGCCTCGAAAAACTCATCAGTTTGATTAAACCGTGGGCGATTTTTTTTTTTTTTGGCTAGAACTCGCCATGGATCGCCGAGGGGAAACCGCGATCGCGGGTGTGACGCCGCGATCGCGGGTGCTGGATTCTAGCCTCCGCTGCATAGTTAGTTCTAGTGCCCACAGAAAAAGAAAAACAAGTGCAAAGAAGAAGAAAGAAAAATAAAATCTAAGTCCTAAAAAAGGTAAAAACATAAATGAGTTCAACGACTCATACCTCGGGTTGCCTCCCGAGCAACGCCATAGTTATCGACGCGGCACGACGTCCTACTGTACTTCTCATCCGGGGTTGCCTCCTGCAACCGTACTCCTTGCTCTTGTATCTGGAGGATGCTCCGGAATGTTCTCCAGCCTATACTATGTCTTCCTCTTGTCGAACCCCATGCTGATTGTGCCTCTGCCCACGTCGATCTTTGTGTTGGAGGTCTTCATGAAAGGCCTCCCTAGCATTACTCGTCCTCCTCGTTCCCCTGTGTTCATGACAAAGAAGTCTGCAGGAAAAACAAGGGTATCGACGCTTACCAGTACGTCCTTCACAACGCCCTCAGGAGTGATGACGGGGTTGTCAGCCAGTTGGATGACGATTTTCGTGCTCTCTAATGGTCCAACGTCGATGTTGTTGTAGACGGACAGTGGCGAGACATTGATTGAAGCTCCCAGATCCAGCAATGTCTCGCTGAATTCAGTCTCCCCAATCTTGCAGGGCACGCATAACATTCCAGGATCCTCACACTTCTTGGGAATCCTCTTCTGTACCACAGCCGAGACATCCTTCTTGACCTTTGGCTTCTTCTTAGATCGCTCCTTTTGCTCCGCTATGGTCTTGCGTAGCTCTCTCAAGAATGGGCTCTCCGGGTAGCCCTGGTATATCTCATAATATATTCCCGTATTCCCTTCATCTTCTAATGATGCAGGGAATGGCACCGGGATGTCAAAATATCCCTCCAGATAGTCATACTTGTTCATGAAAGTCTTGCGAGGCAGAGCACTTTCCGAGAGTTGATCGCGGGTGTCAACCCACGATCGCGGTTCTAGCACTAGTGACCCGCGATCGCGGCTGTCATGCCCGCGGTCGCGGTTAATGCTCGAATTTATGCTCGAGTTTTTCTCGGCTTTTGGGTCTGTAAACCCGCGATCGCGGCTGTCGCCCCACGATCGCGGTTTTGCCTCGTACTTCTCTTTTAATTCCAGCTTCTCTTCTTCATTCTCCCATCTTGGCCTTGACATCATGCAGTTGACGTTTTGCCTTGGATTAATCTCAGTTTGAGATGGGAGTGCTCGTGACTCTCTAGCTTCGAGCTTGCTGACCGCCTGGGAGATCTGCCCTACCTGCTTCTCCAGGTTCTGGATACTGGACTTGGTCTCATGTTGGTACTGAACCATGTTTTGCTGCATGGTTCCTACTGTCTGTGTCAGCGTGGTCATGTGCTGCGCCAGTGTATTGACCTGGTCCTCTAGATTCATAGCGCGAGGAGCTCCTTGTCCTTGCGGTCTCTGCTCTGCTGGGCCTCTGAACTGCTGGCCTCCTTGGAATGGTCGTTGGGGGTACTGCTACTGTTGCTGGTATTGCTGAGGGGGTCTTGGTCAGAACTTAGGGGGGTTCTCCACATTGTGCGTGTTCCCGTACCTCAAGTTAGGATGGTCTCTCCACCCCAGATTGTAGGTACTGGAGTAGGGGTCGTACCGTTGTCTTTGTTGGTACCCCCCAACAGCGTTGACTTGCTCAGTGGGCTCCTCATGGAGTGTAGGACATGCGTCAGTTGCATGCGTGGTGGCATAGCAAAATTCGCACTCCTTGACCCTCTAGGGTCCTTCCTTCCTCATCAAAACCTTGATCATCTCCTTCATTTCGCTCACTTCCCTCGCCATAGATGGGGGAACATTCTCACTTGAAGTGGCTTTCACAGCCTGGGCGCTCGCCCTCTTGCTGAATTGCCTTGAGCCTTCCGACAACTCGCTGAATATCTCAAATGCAGCGGTAGGGGTTTTGTTCAGTATGTTTCCCCCACACGTCGCATTCACCATTCGTCGCTCTTCATCCAGCAATCCCCCGTACAGATATAAGACCAAATCCTGGTCTGAATACCCGTGATAGGGACAACTAGAGCACAACCTCTTGAAACGCTCGTAGTACTCATAGAGCGTCTCTGTCCCATGCTGCTCAATGTTGCTCAGGTTGCGCTTGAGACTGTTCAGCTTCGTTGCTGGAAAGTACTTTCCCAGGAACGCCTTCTTCATTTTCTCCCAGGTGTTGATGCTTCCTGGGGTGAGGTAGTAAAACCAGTCGTTGGTTGAATCCTTAAGTGAAAAAGGAAAAGCCCTCAACGTGATTTGATCCTCAGTGACATTCCGTGACTTCATGGAACTGCACACGGCGTGGAACTCCGAGAGGTGCTTGTTTGGGTCCTCTCCAGCTAGCCCATGGAACTGAGGCAAAAGATGGATAAGACCAGACTTGAGCTCAAAGTTCACTCCCGTGCCTAGCTCAGGGAATTGTATGGCCAGTGGCTGCTGCGTCAAGTTAGGCGCAGTCAGCTGCCTCAACGTAGGTGGTGGTACCTCGTCCGCCATCTCAAAAGTGGGATTCTCAAAGACGAAAGCTCGATTCACTCTGCGTCCTTGGGAGAAAGTTCTCTCAATCTATGGATTAGGATCTAAAGGTGGAGAGTCAGCAGTACGGGTGTGGACCATAAGATAGGTCCACACACACAAGTAAACACACGAAAATCACACAGAAAAAAATTCGAAAACACACAAAGCATGCAAAACACCAAAAATCCTCAATTGCCTTCCCCGGCAACGGTGCCAAAATTTGACGGAGGGTAGTCGTCGTACCCCTAATCAAAAGTAAATCCTAAAATCCTCACTAAACAAAGTATAGTAAGTAAGTCAGGGTCGATCCCACAGAGAAGGAAGGAACCAATGGTGGTAGCATGCAATGTCACAAAGGGGGGTTTTATGGTTGGTTGGTTGCAAACAAAACAAAGTAGAATGGATGAAATATCAAGAGAGAAAAACACTTAGCTAAGTAATGTCCACATAAGTCATTCAAAGGTTGTTCATTGATTAAGTCCTATCTTCCTATTCGGTTATTCCTGTCCCGATCTTATGTAAATTCATAGGGAAACCTTCCACAAAGAACCCTTACCAATGAATAACCCTAGTACCACTAAAGGTTCAACCCAAAGGCAGCAATGCATATAAGAATTAACCAGGATACACAGAACGCTCGCTCAGATGCATTTACCATGTAATCAATTCCCACATAGATATAATCCACAGATGCAGATAACAATCAATGCTTGATACTTATACTAGAGCGTTAGCCCAACAGTTCCCTAGTATTAGCAATAAGAATGAAAGCAATAAACCTAGGTGATCAGTCTAGATAAACCAACAAACATTCAAATATGAATTTGCTCAGAGAAAAGATATAACTCAATAGGATAGATAGATAGGAACAAAACCTCACAACCAGATGAACGAATTCATGCTTCCATTACCGGACTAAGCCAAAGAGGCTTAGCTCCTCATAGTCATGGTAGAAACTTCAAAAGAAATAAACAACGATGAATTGAAATTGCAAAAACTAGAACTAGTCTCTAAAAAGTGGATCCCTAACCCTAATGCATAAGGAAAGTATTTATAGGGCCCTAACAAATACCTAGCCCATTAAGAAAAATAACTGAAATAGAAATAAGAAAAAGGAAAAAGAAAACTAAAAAGATAATTCAGAATAAGTCCGAGCCTCTGCCGTGTCAGACCCGCGATCGCGGGTGGTGGACCTTGATCGCGGCCCATGTGGCTCTGCGCCCTTCAATCTCTCCGCGCCCGCAGAAAACTCTCGACATGCTCCGAGTCCCGCGATCGCGGCACCCATGCCCGCGATCGCGGTTAATGCTCGGCATTCTTGTCCTTTGCCTTGCACCAACCCGTCTCCTCTTCACTCCTTGGCGTCTTCCCTTGATGGCTTCCTTTCTCAGTGTCTTCATGATCTCCAAATTCGCTCAAACACCTCCAAAAACACCAACTTCGCCTCCAAACGCCATACACAAGAATGTGTCTAAATCTACCCGAATGGCACCAATAAAACCTCTAATAACTCTTAGTTAAGCCCTACAAAGTAGTGCTTATCAGTCAACGACCGGAACAAGCATTTGGAGGCTAAGGTAAGTCTTCTTGAAAACAATGGTTCTACTAACCAATCTTGGTATGCAAGAACGAAAGCGCACACGATTTGGCTTAAGAAAGCCACTGAGAACAGTACCGCTGGTTTAGGCTACGTTGCTCCTAAGGCAAAATCAAGTGCACAAGGTGCAAGTCGGCACCAACCAAGGCCTGAGAGGAAGACACCACACAAGGAAACGTGGCTTCAAGGAAGAAAGGCTTCTCCACAGCAGAAGCCTAGGCAAAGCTATGGGAGATGGGAACAACGTGGGCACTATGCTTTTAGGAATGATCGCAAATTTTCTACATCAAGGAACAATGCCCAGCGAGTGCAACAACCCAGGAGAGGTAAGTTTTCTAATCCTTATGTGCATTCTCGCTATGTGGATTATAGAACTGTTGAGTCTTTTGGTGCTAGGACTAACCCAAGGGAACCCAACTTTGTTTGGGTGCCCAAGAACAAGACTTAGCTTGTTTTGTAGGTAGGTGTGTGGGAACAGCCTAGGAAGAGGCGTTTCATGGAGATTAATCCCTCACAACCTATAGGAACAGTGAGTTGGTAACTCACTTGTGATTTGGTAGGAAGTGCTGAAGCTTAAGGGGAACGATTCCCAATTCAGAGGACACGAGACAACCAGTTCAGGGGGAATGATGCCCAGGAACGGTGAGGTCAAAGCGATTGGGAATTGTCCCATGGAACCAAGGAATGAGATAAGTATCTTTGTACAAGCATGCATGTTTACTTTGTGTTTACTTCACGTTTATGTTGATCCCTTGGAATGTATCTAGGAATGAAGTTCTTAGACTGACTAGTTTGGACTACTTTCATAAGTACCCCGATGATTGGCTAGAGAAGATGAGTTAACTAAGAAGGAACTGTTACCTCATGTTGTCATGTGTTATGTGATTTCGTTTTCAAAGACCCACCCTAGCTGAGTCCAATGATGTTTGTCTCTATGAGCCCTTCTTTGTTGAGTCCACAACTGAGGTAAAACATTAGATGGTACAAAAGGCCTACCGAATTTGGATTTGGACTTCTTTGTTGAATTTTCTTAACCTTGAAAATATATAGTCCAAATGTACTTTTATATCTGTTGATGCCATGAGGTTGTTTCGGTTGAGGATCTTGAAGATTCCAAGAGCTTGGGTGAAAGTTCAATTCAAAGGGAACACTACCCATTGAACATTGAAGATTGGCTGAAGTTGCAGAAGAGGGACCGTTCCCTCAGCAAAAAGAAAAAGAAATCAGAATGTTACCTGATGAAAAGAAGTAGAAAAGATGGAAAAATTTCCTTAAAAAAAAGGGAAAGAAAAAATATCAGAATGAAGAAAAGTTCCAAAAGGAACAGTGTGAAGATGTGTACAAAGATGTTTCGGAAGGGAACAATGCGACAAAAGAAGCCATATAAGGAAGTTTGGCTTGAAGATAGAACAGTCCAAGTGTGGAAGGTAAAGGTCTTCAACTAGGGAACTTCGTGGCATGTCTAACACATCCCCTCTCAAAAGAACCGAGCAGTTAATATCCTTATCTCTTGATTCTTTTGTAACGTTTTCTGATATGTGTGCTGAAGTTGCTTCTTGATGATTGTGATTATATGTTTTATCACTCATTGCATGCGTAGTAACTTAAGTGGAAAACTCTTGATGAAATTTATGTTTCATGTGATAATCTGATGTTTCGTTCTTTTAAGGTTTTCAAGGTCTTTTTGATGATGTCAAAAGGGGGAAAATGTGGAAGGAATTCATATTAAGAGGTTGAAGAGTTCGTTACTGGATATATTTCTTAGGGGGGAACTTATCCATGATTGTTGATTGTGCATGTGCATATCTATTGTTTTGATATCGCTTTATTGTGCATTTTTTAAGATGGGTTTGTCATCATCAAAAAGGGGGAAATTGTTGAAAGAAGGTTCCCTCAAGGAACCTTAGGTGTTTTGATGATGATAAACACCATGCATTTGATGGTTTGTTCTTAATTATTGTTTCAGGGAACAACAAAAAGCATGCGAGTTATTTGGAGAAGTTCTAGGGAACAATGGTTGTGACCAATGGATCAGTCATACTAGGGAACAGTGGGAACAAGGGAATCAGAGCTCAAGAAGAAGAGAATGAATGGAGATTCCAGGGAACAAGCAAAACAGAGCATAGAAGCTGTCAACGTTCCCAGCGAAGAGGCAAATCGCGAGATATTGCGTCTAGGGTTTTAAATGTTTGCTTGGAGCACAAGGAGACGTTTATACAAGGAAAGTGGAGATTATATCTTGCAGATAATGGGTCGGAATTATCATGGAGAGATAAGATCTATTTATGGAAACAAGATAATGTCAATTTGGAAGATATTGTTTGTGGTATTTTAGGAAATAGTTTGATGGAAAGATTTAATGTTATTTATGGGAAAATATATCAGATTAGACCATAAACAAATTATATTTTCGTCATTCTTTGGAGGCCTATAAATACAAGGCACTATCAACCTAGTTTGACATGCTTCCAAGAGAGAAAGAGGAGCATCCAAGAGAGAGATGGCATTAGGAGCTTTGAAGGTTTATAAGTAGCCATTGGAGAGCAAGAACACAGCTTGGAGTTCAAGAGGTGAGTTTCAAGGCTGTTGGCTCAAGGGAACGACAGAGTCGTTCCTACGTCAAGGAGAGTTGCGATCTTTAGGAGCTTCATAGGCGAAGTTTCTGAGATGAAGGAGGTAACTTTTACGTAGTTTCAAGTTTGCTGTGAGTTGGTAATACGTGCTAAGGGTTGTTAAGCTTAGAGAGTATTCTAGTAGAGAAATCTAGTTTACGTTGGATCTTTGCTTGACTTGTGTAGCTCGTGTTTATCAATAAAAGAAGTATACTTTGAAATCCTACTAGGGTAACACCTATAGGTAGAGGTTTTTCCTTGTCAACAATTTGGTTGATTTGGTTTTCCTCTCTACGTGATTGTGTTGTTATTTGTGATATTCCATTGTGCAAAGGTATCGTTCCCTATATAGGAACAGTGCTTTACTTTGTTACTAACACTTGGTTTCGATCCAACAAATTGTATTGAAAAAGTAACAAAATAAAATAATAAATAAGTACATATTTGTACATTTCATACTCTCTGTTGAATCGTAGTGTGTTAGACAGGGAACGGTGTGACTGTTCCCTGGGTAGCGGAAATAAACAAAGATTCAAAGTAACGACAAAGTTCCATAACGTATACTTGTATTATTAAGAATTGTACAATCTCACAAGTCTTCTCTCCACCTATACCCTAGGTTACAAGACTTTGAGTGCAATCAACTCTCAATGAGACAAGAATACAAAAAAACCCTAAGTTGTACAATCTCACAAGTCTTATCTCCACCTACTCACACACAGTTCCTAGGCTTCTAGACTTTGAGTGCAATCACCTAGTAACAACACAAGAACATAAGAAAACCCTAAGCAATCAAGTACATACCCATACCTTGCCTTGGATCTCCGATCTCAACTTTGCAATAAGCTTCTTGTAGTCTTCAATGGGATAGCTGAGATACCTTTCCCCAAGGCAAACCCATCTATATATAGTGGTAGAAAAGATCTCTTACCAAATTACCAAATAGTTAGTAACCCCACTATATAAGGTAATGGTGAAAGATTTTCTTTCCAACTAAACAATTCAGCTCATAAACACATAGTTTCCATCTATAAACTTTCCCAAGACTCATTATCTTTCTCTTATTTTCCAAGTAAAACTCAAAATCTCGTTTCCTTGTATAATGGAGTCAATCTGGGAACAGCTGGCACATATCTGCGTTCCTCATCGTTCCACAGAAGTTGTTTCCATATATAGAATTTTCTCCTGGGAACAGCTGGAACTTCCTGCGTTCTGCATTGTTCCTTATATGTTGTTTCCATGTATAAAAGTTTCCTTGTATGAACAATACGCGCGCTTCATTCTCCAATTTTGCTTATGCGTAACTGTTCCTTGTTTCCACACGTTCCATTGCATTCCTCTGCTTTCTCTTCTTCATGCGTTTTCCATTGTTCCCTAATTCTTTCATAAGACCTGAAACTCATAGGAATAACAAGAAAACATAAAACCTAATGGTGTTTATCATCATCAAAACCAAAGGGAACGTCAAGGTTCCAACAATTTCCCCCTTTTTGGTGATGACAAACCCATTCAAAAAAATTGGTCGATCAAAACAGAGGAATAAGCAAGGCAATATAAATCAACATGTATCTCAGTTTAAATGTATAAGCAAAATTTTATGTAAAATGAGTAATTGCAATTCATACCTTCAAGTTGCATCATCGTTCCCCCTCAGCACTAGCATCGTCCAGAAATTCACAAAGAATTAGGAACAATTAAACTGTTACCTCCTTTAACTGAGTTATCGCACAATTTCCACACTTCCCCCTTTTGGCATCATCAAAAGATCAAAAAGAAACAGTGGAACAACATAACTAAGGCAGCAGTTAAGGGCAAAAGAAAAGTTCATATATCAAGCAGGGAATTGATTACAAAGCATCAGAGACAACTTGACAAACAAACACAAAAAGATTAAAATGCAAACACTTAAACAAGATAACATATTAGAAAGCCAAGAGAAGAGGGTAAGACGGGCTGGATAAGAGAAGGTGTCCACTCAAGACTCAGAGTCTTCCTTCCGTTCCTTGTCCTTGCTGAGAAAGTGTTCAAGAAGCAGTGACATGATATTCTTAATTTCACGCAGTTCAGCCAGCATTTGGCCTTGCACAGAGCTGTTCCTTGAAGTTCCTTCACCAGGCTCGCATTTCAGTGCTTCGGAAGGGGGCAACGTTCCCTTATCATCCCCTTGATACTTCATTTTGTTGATGTTTACCATGTCGAGCTCAGTGACCATGGGAACCTCGTCTTCTTCTTTGTAGACCTTCTTTTTCTTTTCTTTTCTTTTCTTTTCTTTTCTTTTCTTTCTTTCTTTCTTTCTTTCTTTCTTTCTTTCTTTCTTTCTTTCTTATATTCCTCTTTTTTTTTAACTCTTTTTGCAGCAAAGTAGATGTTCCTCTCTATAGTTCCATCAGATCAAAATTTAATTTCTCCTTCTCAGCGAAGCAACGTTCTTCTGCAATTCTCAACGTTCATCTGATTGTTCCCGGCACTGACGTTCCTGTTCACTGTTCCCCCTCAGGCCAAGTCCCATCTAGAAGATTCTGAGACACTTGAGTGGATGGAAAGGCCGGTTTGGATATTTTATGGGGTTCACACAAAATATCAAAGATATATCCAAAAAAAAAGGTAGGGAACAATGACGATCCAGATAATGATTCCCAGTAAAATGTGGCAAATAAAGAGATGTGCATAGGGAACGTTTACCTGGATCCAAGCTAGGGACGGCATTGCAACCAATTATCATTTTGGCTTATAGTGAGGGTGCAGATAATCAAATCGGTTGCTTTGGGCTTGAAAGAAGATATTATCATGTAAAAATAAAGCACATATGATCAAGAATAGAAGTTGCAAGAAGTTTTTTATATAGTGTAACACAAAGCACGTAGCAAGAATAATGAACAAGTCATTTGCAAATAACATGCCACATAGAAGTTGTTCCCTAGTTTAAGATTGAACGATCTAGCCAATCATTGGGGGAATAGTGGAAGTGGAGTTCCTCAATTTAGAGAGATCATCCCAAGGAGCAACCTAAGATGCTCAAAGGGTTTTCTATCCAGTGCTTTGGTGAAGATATCTGCAACTTGATCTTTTGTCCTGCAATGATCCATTCTAATGAAATTTTTCTGAACATTATCACAAAGAAAATGGTGACGAATATCAATATGCTTAGTACGTGAGTGATGAACATGATTTTTGGAAATGTTGATAGCAGTAGTATTAACACACATAATAGGAACGGTGCCAAGAGACATACCAAAATCCTCCAATTGTTGTTTGAGCCATAATACCTAGGCACAATAAGAGGCAGCAGCTACGTACTCAGCTTCGGCGGTGGATAGAGCAACAGAATGTTGCTTCTTTGATGCCCAAGAGACAAGACATGGGCCAAGGAACTGTGCCGTCCCTGAAGTGCTTTTGCGATCCACTAGATGACCGGAAAAATCAGCATCAATGAAGCCTACGATTTCAGACCCACTGTTCCTTGGATACCAAAGACAGAGATGATCGTTCCCTTTCAAGTACTGCAGGATCCGTTTGACTTTAATTAGGTGTGACTCCTTAGGATTTGCCTGAAATACTGTAGCATCCACATCTTTGACATTTAAATCTGCATTATCTTGATGTTTGAGTTCAACACAACTTCTCATGTTCCTACTATTTCTCAACATCTCTTGTCTCCAAGGGAAATGGTTCCCTTAGAGTGTCGTTGAAGTGAGGTGAGGTGATCTCTATTTCCCAACATACGGCATGAGCATGCGCTATTAATGAACCACCTGTTGTTCCCCCTCACTTCATCCTGCATTGAGAAGGTTAGTGTTTCGCGACCCAGGCAAGCTTGGCTTTACATGGTCGCTTAGAGACAAAGTGATATTTTCTAGGCTTAGCATGGAACATATCAGGAGATGCATCATAATCATTCAAATCAACATTGTTACTTCTACTGTTCCTTCGCTGAGTGTGCTCTTCAGTGAACTTTTGTTTCTTAGCACAGTTTCTCACAACATGGCCGTTGTTTCCACAATGCCAGCAAATCTTATAATAGTCTCCCAAGGTGTACTTACGGTTTGGGACAGGCATCCTACGTTGCTTGGCTCTAACTGGGTCAGGTGTACTAGGCAAATTTCCCTGGGATTGGATGAGATACATCTTATGGGCAGGTTGGCCTTTGTACCAAGATTGGTTTTCACTCAGCCCACTCTCCAGAGTCTTCACACGCTCTTCTAGGTAAGAGTTCATATCCTTAGTACTCTGAAGTTCCCTATCGTCTAGCTCTCTAAGCTCAGGTATGGTTACCTCATGTTCCTCACTCTCTTGTTTTTCTCCTTTGTACCCCAGACCATACTTGGGCTCGACAAAGGTAATTTTTTCTTCCTTAAGCTTTTGTTCAACTAGAATAGAGTGAATTTTATCAATCTGAGCTTTCATCTGAGACAGTTCCCTTTCTGTGCTAGGAGAACTTAATTCACGAGTAGCATCGCACTTAACACAAGGAACAGCAGAGGAACTAGCAATTTTAACAAGAGATTCATTTAATTCCATGCATTTATCCTCAGCATCAATAAGATCAGTTTGAGTTTTCAAATTTTCATTATACATGCTCTTAATGAGAGATATCAAAGATTTTTTATCATAATTAACTAAGGACTCAAAGAAGGTTTCGGGATTTACCTCTTGTTCCTCGTTGGATGACTTTAGGGTCATGGCGCACATCTTGTTGTTCCCCCATGCCTCTGGCTCATCATCATCAGAGTTGGCACACTCATCACCCTAGACATCAACGAAAGCTTTCTTCTTGTCGTTCCCAGTATTGTCACCATTGGTGTTGTCTGAGTTGTTCCCTTTGGGGCACTTGTTAGCATAGTGACCTTTGTCCTTGCAGTTGTAGCATGTAACATCTTTGAGATCATGTTTCTCACCATTGTTCCCATCAATCCTGAATTATATGCCCTTTCGATAGAGGGAACGCATGGCCTTGGTGAGAATGGCAGTTTCTGGATCCATATCATCCAAGTTTTCATCTTTGTTGTTCTCTATCATCTCAACAGCTTTTTCAACCATCAAGGCAATGCCTTTAGGTTTAACATATTTGTCTTCTTCATCATACTTTTTAATTTTCCCAAATACTTCATGAAGTGTGAGTTTGAGAGTATTGAGATTCTCCTTGAGAATTGCTTTAGTCATCTTATGCCTTGGAGGAAGTCCATCAATAATGATGAAAATTTTCTCCTTGGGAAGAATTTCCTTTTCATCGATATCATGAGCAGCAAGTCTAGTGGTGATTTTTTCAAATCTGGATTGATAAGAGGAAACAGTCTCACCATCGATCATGGTAAAGTTATAGAAGTCTTTCTTTGCTTGGAAACGATCAAGCTCTCTAAGATCAGAACTTCCCATGTACATATGTTCCAAGGCTGCCCACAAATCTTTTACAGTTGCACAAGAGTGTAATTTGGATGCATCTTCAATGTTGATAGCGTTGTTGATAAACATACGAGCCTTAGAGCTTTTCTCCATGATTATGAAATCATCTTGGCTCCAAGGTGTTGTTCCTTTGATTACATCTTCAGCAACCTTTTCTTCACCAACTTCAATGACTCTTCAGCATTGGTAGTCATTACTCTTCATCCATGCCGTGAAGAGGTCCTTCCAGTGTTAAAACTTTCCACCGATAGGCAGGAACGGTGGTTTGTTGTTCCCAAGCCCAACTTCATGACTGGAAGACATTGTTACCTGTGAATCTGAAAAGAACACACAATCTAGAGCAAACCTGCTCTGATATCAATTGTTGAATCGTAGTGTGTTAGACAGGGAACGGTGTGACTGTTCCCTGGGCAGCGGAAATAAACAAAGATTCAAAGTAATGACAAAGTTCCATAACGTATACTTGTATTATTATGCATTGTACAATCTCACAAGTCTTCTCTCCACCTATACCCTAGGTTACAAGACTTTGAGTGCAATCAACTCTCAATGACACAAGAATACAAAAAAACCCTAAGTGCAATCAACTATCAATGACATACCCGTACCTTGCCTTAGATCTCCGATCTCAACTTTGCAATAAGCTCCTTGTAGTCTTCAATGGGATAGTTGAGATACCTTTCCCCAAGGTAAACTCATCTATATATAGTGGTAGAAAAGATCTCTTACGAAATTACCAAATAGTTAGTAACCCCGCTATATAAGGTAACGGTGAAAGATTTTCTTTCCAACTAAACAATTCAGCTCATAAACACATAGTTTCCATCTATAAACTTTCCTAAGACTCGTTATCTTTCTCTTCTTTTCCAAGTAAAACTCAAAATCTCGTTTCCTTATATAATGGAGTCAATCTGGGAACAACTGGCACATATCTGCGTTCCTCATCGTTCCACAGAAGTTGTTTCCATATATAGAATTTTCTCCTGGGAACTGCTGGCACTTCCTGCATTATGCATTGCTCCTTATATGTTGTTTCCATGTATAAAAGTTTCCTTATATGAACAATACGCGCGCTTCATTCTCAAATTTTTCTTCTGCGTAATTGTTCCTTGTTTCCACACGTTCCATTGCATTCCTCTGCTTTCTCTTCTTCATGCGTTTTCCATTGTTCCCTAATTCTTTCATAAGACCTAAACTCATAGGAACAACAAGAAAACACAAAACCTAATGGTGTTTATCATCATTAAAACCAGAGGGAACGTCAAGGTTCCAACACTCTCCTTAATATATATGCAATTGTGCAAAAAGATAAGTATTGTTATGTAATCCCACATTTTGACATATAAAGGTACGTGGAAATGATTTAATAACTAAGTGGAAGGAGAAAACGTTACAAGGTTGAGGGTAACGATACCTGTAGCAATTGAGACGACATTCTTATTCTTTTATGCAGTATATGCATAGTAATTCATTGGAATCTCCACGATAAATTCCCTACAGGAATACTAAGAATACGCAGCAGAAATAAATAGAGAATATCAAACAACTCATGAGACGCTCCTACGCAGGGCTTGTTCATCACAATAATTGTTGAACCTCAAAAAAAAATCAAAAGCAAAAACATGAATCCGGAATGATAATAGACTTCGTGGGGATGTTTACAAGTGAATATTAGTTTATCCTTCGTGCATTTTCCATACATATACAAACACTTTCTTATTCTTCATTTTGTTCATGTTAATAAAATGATTTTGCATCTTTGGTTATCAAATTTTCAAATCTTTTTTAAATCTTTGCACCAAGTATGTTTCAGGGTCTTGAAGATTCAACATAAGTGTTGGTGATTTTAGTGTCATCATGAGATTGTTCCCTTGGAGGGAACAATGCCATTTAGTGTGATCGGGATTCATACAACACTATGGAAACTCATTTCGTTATAACACATGTTTGGGGGTGTGAAGTACACACGTGTGTAAGCGGACTAGAGTTCTGGAGGGAAACAATAAGGATTTGTTACATGTGAAGAGCAAGTACCGTTGGAAGGAACTTTGTTGCTTTGTTCCCTTTGAGGAAACAGTACAGGGAACTGTACAGATGGCTGGTTGATCTGAGCACGTTAACCACGTGGTTAATTTGAGAACGTGTTGAGAACGTGCTTGTTACTGTTGTGCAACTGTAGTTGTGATCTCTCTTATAACCACCATGACTTATGTAACTCCCTTATAAACCGCCGATAATCGTCGGGGACAGTTACCTGAGATGGTAACTGTCATAGGAGCGGTTGTAACCGCTTGGTAATTACCGCCCAATCATTGTCGTAAACTTCCCTAAACTTCTGTAATTCGTTTATAGAAGGCTCCCACTGTCTATATAAAGGCTTTTTGGGGTGATAGTGTTGAGAGAGACGATTGAGAGACAATAGAGAGACGATCGAGAGACATCAAGAGACGATGTGATCTCTCATTAGATCGAATCTATCCAAAGTCATAGATCCTCATTACATGCACTCTAAAGTTCAATTCCTTTCTGTTAGCCTAGATCGGACTTCAATTTTCGTGGATTTCCTAGATAACATCCATGAAGGAGAACCCAGATCTGCAGGGAGTAATTCTACCATTTTGCATATTCATCATCTCAGAGTGTTCAGTTCCTCGTCAGCAGCTTCAATGTCTTCCGAGGGAACGTTCCAGAGAAGGGTTCCGGAAACAAACAACACTTACAATCGAAATCAATATTTTGAGATCAAGTCATATGGCAATGGGCATGAGAAGACAACCAATATGAAGATGGTGGAGACCCAAAAGGAGGTTGGTCGTTTCTACCATGGAAGGGATATTAAAATCCTTGATCTGAAGGTTTTGATGTATTATGTCCCAAAATTGATTTGGGTACATGAAAGACTATTTGGCTTTGATATTATTCATATCACTGATATGTGTGATATGATAATGGTTAAACGTAAACTATTTATGATCTTTTGATCATAGGATAAGAGATGTACATCAGCGGAATGGTTATGTTGACATGTCCATGATATCTCATTACTATTCGATGAGAAATGATAGGTGTAAAACATGTATTTTGATAGATCATATATGATATATTATTATATGATTGTATAAGGCCAAATTGAATTTGTGATCAAATTTTGGATGATCGTCCGTTGAAAGGGAAACATGTCCATTATGTGGACGTGTCCTTAACTGGACGGTGTTGAGACTTTGGTGATTTGCATTTAGATGCAAGAGTGACTCCATGTAAGTCATGTGGTACAAGCAAAAGGACATTTACATGATGTCCAGGGTACTATTACCATGGACATTGAAATATGATCATGTGCTCATCATTTACTTGGGTGAAGGAAAGGTGTCATAACCTTTGATTATATGATATAAACATATTGTTTATAATATTGTTATTATCCTGTATTTAAGGATGATGAAAGCTTTCTCATATAGAAGTTCGTACCCTGAATGGGTAGTTTCTTTGAAGGGAACTGTCCCTAGTAAGAGACGTTTGTTCCCCTGGAAGGAACTGTGTCTTGAAAGGACTAATGTTCTATAAAGGGTATGAAGGAGATATGTAACAATCTTGTTTGATATATGAATAATGATCATGGATTGATATTTGCATCATCAATGGACTGATGTAAAGTTCAATTGTTGCGACGAGTCCTTTGATGTGTTCCCCTAAAGGGATATGTGTTCGTTAAAGGGTGTTAAACTATTTATATGCATATTTTGATCAAAGTGGTGATCATGGATTGATCATGAGGATTCATGGTTGAGATTGCAAGGGTCGGAAGAAATGAAACTAAAACGTTCAGATCTTGAGACCTAGATGAGGTCTGAGGGAATGTTCCCCTGTAGGGAAATGTTCGTATATGAGTCTACTACACGGAATGTGTAGATTACTCATGGTTGTATCTAGATTACGTACTTTAAGTCTATTGTATTTTAGTACAAATTACTTGGATAATGTCTACTAGATATCAGATTACTTATCTTAAGTCTACTGTTCCATTTAACAGATTACTTTGTTAAGTCTACTGATTAAGGCCCTACTATGTTCCACATATTGGCTATTTGACTGTACTGTATTTTATATACAGATTAGTCGGGTTAGACCCTACTATACTTTTTTGTGTAAATTGTTCTTGTTTCATTTTGATTTGTGGTGACATGTGATATTTATGTATGGCAAGATAAATGTTGGACATGGTTAAGGTTTCATAACCAAGGTTGTATATCAACAATGGTATGAAGTGTGTACGTTGTACAAGATTTCAAACATGACAACATTATAGTTGGTCGAAGAGGGTGAATGTGTTATTCCCCACACGACAATGTATTGATGTGTCATAGGAGATCCTAATATTCTTGAAATTATGGTGAAAGTCATGTTCCTTACTTTGTATAAGTGACGAATTATGATAAATAAATCCCATGGAGGGAAATATTGGTTGTCTTCTCTATGCACATCACACGATGTGCATTGATTTTTGCTTGTATGTGCATATTCGCACGTTCTCACCTAAGCGCCTTTTCTTACCGGATCCGCGTCCTTATGACAAAAACTTCAATAAAATAAAGATGATATAAGATAATTTTTTAGTTTTATAAAAATAACCTTTTTCCTATTAAAAATATACATTTATTAATAAAAGATAACTTTAAATAAGCAAACAAAATCCTTAAAAATAAAATTTGAACAAATTTAAAATTAGTTTTTCTTAGACCATTTTATAAAAGATGTTATATTTGAATATAGAAAATTACAATTTATTAAATTTACATTTGTTTGATTTCTTAATCTGTATTTTTTTTGCTTGATATTAAATATATTTAATTCTTTTAAAATGTTTTTATTAAAAAAATGATATTTGTATGGTATTGAATGAACACGTTTAATGCACAAAAATGCTAACTTTTTATTAGATATATATAGATAATTTCACTTATGGAGTTTAATTGGTCAACATGAATGATCATGGGAGGTCATCAGCGTTGACTGATCAAAGTTTTTCCGTGTCTAAACCTTTTTTCGGGTAAATTTTTATACTATGTGTGTTTACTTATGTGTGCGTATAAAATATATTGTGTGTATATAAAATATTTACATGTGTATTCATTTATTGTTACAGGAAAATCAATATTTTTGGTGTGTCTATTTTATATGGTTTCTTCATATATCTTACTTGTATGTGCATACGTTTTATACTTTGTGTGGATAAATGTTTGCATGCATGTTTATGTATCTTGATCACTTATGTGTTCTGATGTTTTACATTATTTATGCATAAGTATTTTCATGGGTATTCATTATTGTTACAAGAAAATTAGTATTATATGTACATCTATTTTTATTGTGTATGCATAAAATAGTTGCTTAGATATTCATTTATCATCACTTGTATATACACTTGTTTTATACTATGTGTGCGTAAATACTTTCAGACGTGTTCATTTATTATCGATCAATTATGTATGCTTATATTTCTTATTGTTTGTGTATACATATTTTTATTGGTATTCATTTATTATTACAAAAAATTAATATGATATTTACATCTATTTTATATTATGTGTGCCTAAATATTTGTTTGAATATTCATTTATCATCACATATGTATGTATATGCTTTACATTGTACTTTCATAAATATTTGAATATGTGCTCATTTAAAATTATTTATGTCTATATATTCCACACTATATATGTGTATAATTTACTTGTTTCGTAACTCTTAATGGCTAGATAATAAGATTTTCCACTAAAGTTGGATTCCACGTCATCATAAAATAATAATTACTTGAAACATTGAGAACGAATAAATAATTGGACAGTTTGGGATTATAAAAATCCAACATAAAATAAATTACAGCAATACAATATGATTGTATGATACAATATAACTATATATAAAATGTTATTTTATTCATTTTTATTAAAAGAACAATACATCAATTTTTTTTCTTATGATAATATTTTGTGTAACACTTAAATTACAAATTGTTTTTAAAAGATGTTCTTAAACAATTATAACTTGATTCTGAATGATTGTTTTTAAAAGATGTTTTTAAAAGAACAATACATCAATCTTAGTGGTATGTTATAGATATTTATCAATTTTTTTTTATAAAATTATATGCAATTGATCTATATGTTAAACCTAGTTTTAATCTTAACAATTTACCTATTTTAGGTTAAAAGTATATAGGGATACAATTGAAAAGTAGATGGGGACATAAATTTCCCGGCCTACATGGAGACTTAACAAGGATGATTTTCAGTCCATGATGGAGATGGGAAGACAAAAGTCAAATGGGGATGAAGAAGAGGATAGGAAGGATAGCCTCCACCCAGAACCTGACATCCCTACTGAAAATATAATCCAATGAAATTTATATTTACCATAATTGAGTTTGCTATATAATTTATTTACAAAGTCAAAATATTACATAGGTATGGTAGCATAAATCTGCTATACCATAATAAATTATTGATGACACTAACGAAAACCCCAATTCCGGCGAGCGTAGAATCCTTGATCTCCTTTCCGGTGCCATACGAACAGAGAAAAAGGCCAAAGACATGGCTTGTCCCCCATTTTACATCTGACGCTTAAGTCAGATCTACCCAATTGTCAATGTTGCTAGGGTTTTTTCTTAGACAACTGAATCAGAATTTAATCAATTGAATGACATAATCATCTCTATTTTGGGGGGGAAGTTAGCTTTCCCTCCAAACAATATATTTTCCATAAAGATAAGCACAATAACAACCTCCTTAATTAAGAATATTCATAATAAATAATGATATTTTTACCTTTGAAATATATTATTCTAGAACTCACATCTTTATCTCCACAAATGCCTCTCAAGTTCCTTAAGCATCAATCGCGATTGAGGAGGTTGATTGTTATTATATGACATTCAGATTGGGCATAGATGTAGCCTATCATTACTCTGTATAATGATTTCCACGCTTCATGCTTTCTTGTCTCATTCTCTCTTGTCTTTAAGTTGTTTTTGGGATTGATTCTATGACTTATGTTCGTGCCCCTGCCTTTCCGAGGCAGTTCGAGGTCTGGAAACTTGTGCCAGATTTAATTATGAGCAGTTCGGATGCTACACACTTAGCAGGTTGTGCTTTCGTTGTTTCCGAGTAGTTTGTGCTCTAGCATACATGACATAATGTGTCGCTAGTGCATAATCAATGCCTTGGTTATGACAACTTGTGTCCTTAGTGCATAACTGATGCCTTAGTTATGACAACATGTGTCTTTAGTGCATAAACGATGCCTTGGTTTTGACAGCTTGTATCCTTAGTGCATAGCTGATGCCTTGGTTTTGACAGCTTGTGTCCTTAGTGCATAATGGATGCCTTGGTTTTGACAGCTTGTGTCCTAAGTGCATAATCGATGCCTTGGTTTTCACAACTTGTGTCCTTAGTGAATAACGGATGCCTTAGTTTTGAGAGTTTGTTTCCTTAGTGCATAATTGGTGCCTTGGTTTTAATAGTTTGCGTCCTTTTGATTCCTGGGCATCTCGTGCTCTATGTGTCTGTAGCATCTTGTGCCACTTTTGCCTTTGAGCAGCTCGAGCTCTCTTGTTTCAATGACAGTCTGTGCCACTTTTTCCTTTGAGCAGCTCATGCGCTCTTGTTTTCGTGACATCATGTGCCACTTTTGCTTTTGAGAAGTTCATGATATCTTGTTTGTGTGGCAGCTTGTTCCAATTTTGTCTTAGAGTAGCTCATGTAACACCCCCAAAACTTAACCCTTTTGGAAAGGTATTACCGCCAGTGACCCCAGTGTTCCCTACCGAGATCACCCAAGGCTTTACCATTTAAATACAATTTATGAAATACAAATGATACATAATGATCGAAGCATTCAATTCCAAAACATAACATTGTCAAAGAAACATGAGTTACGGGATTACAACCCAATCCCGAATAGGCTAACACAGAGTTTAAACCAAATACAGCGGAAGTCTTATAAAGTAGGGTACAGTGGAAGTCTTACAAAACACATTACAACCAAAATCATTGCCCAAAAGATCTCAACCTGATTAACGAAATAACTCAAACATTCGAAAACCACCGTCGACTCTATAGTCCTTCTATTCTTCTGATCTACTTTCTATC
Organism: Rheum nobile; assembly: GCA_027886185.1. Lineage (NCBI taxonomy): Eukaryota > Viridiplantae > Streptophyta > Magnoliopsida > Caryophyllales > Polygonaceae > Rheum > Rheum nobile. The sequence continues at coordinate 5,922,324 of WOAB01000701.1, forward strand.
TGATATGCCGAATCGAACGGATGACACCAGCCCACATGCAGAGAACAAAGTTCGTGGGTTACTCTACTTGAATAGACTAGCAAGGGTACAAAGCAGAAGGTTCGATGTAGTTGTATTAGGTTAGACTTATCGTTTCTCGAATGATAACCGATAACGATAATCAACCTTCATACTTCTACGGAATAATAACAAGAGGTATGCACAAGAGAAGACTCTGGAAGACTGAATCATTACAGAAATCAACTCAAAGGAAGACTCCAATGGAAGTGAGTCTTTAAGGAATTATGACAAATCTGGAAAGTTTAAAGAATCATACAACAATGATTTAAAAGCTGACTGAGATGCTTCGGTTCACGACCAACCTCACCGCATACAGCGGATCCAGATTGGAAAGAGAACGTACTATGATCAAAGTCGAGACGAGTTTTCCTAGCTACACTATAACTTAGCTGCACTACTCGCCGAAGGTTTATTTATTATGTGCATCGAGTAGCACTTATCTGATTTATATTTCAAACACACATCACATTATTAGACTTTTACATGTGTACCCCACCATTGGGACGATACATCTTAGTATACGTTTCGTCGAGAGTGACGCACACCGGAAGGTTTGTGACACCAGCTAAGTGTCCTGCCTCTACACACTTGTGAAAGAGACCGATAATGATCTTAGAATAGTACCAGGTGGAGACGAGCCACCCCGATACCAGATTATAAAGAAACGACCGGACGAAGTCCGAGTACATTCCTAACTAACAGTCGCCGCCCATGTGGCTTTGCCTCCTCCTCAGCCCTTAGACGAAAACGATTATAACCCGGGATAAAATTATCGTACGCGAACGAGTATTAAAATCCAAAGCACGTCGTCTGTATTTTATTTCACTGAGAAAAATATTACAGATACAGAGAGCATTACCGAACGTCTTAAACTCTCTGAATTAAATCCGACGTACATAACGGGTACTCGGGAAAAATCCCGGAACTCCAGAAATAGTTTACAAAAATACGGGGTATCACATCTCCTCCCCCTTAAAAGAAGTTTCGACCCCGAAACTTAGGTCGAGAATAACTCAGGAAAACGCCTGAGCATATCTGACTCGGTTTCCCACGTTTCCCATGTTTCCCACGTTTCCCAAGTAACTTCCTCCGATCCAGACTTGGACCACTGAATCCGTACCAACGGTACGATCTTACTACGCAGCTGTTTTTCACGACGCTCCAAAATGCGCACGGGCATCTCCTCATAAGTACCATTAGCTTGAATCTCGATGTCCTCATAACTCAGCACATGAGACTCATCTGGCACATACTTCCTGAGCAAAGAGACGTGGAACACATTATGCACTGGATGAGCCGATGGCGGCAACGCCAAGCGGTACGCTAGAGATCCCACTCTATCCAGAATCTCGAATGGTCCCATGTAGCGAGGGTTAAGCTTCCCACGCTTACCAAACCTGAAAACTCCCTTCGAGGGCGACACCTTGACAAACACCTTGTCACCGACCTCGAACTCGACATTCCTACGCTTCTTGTCTGCATACGACTTATGTCGACTCTGAGCGGTCAACATCCTTTGTCGAATCAAGGCAATGTCAGAAGCTGTCATCTCGACTAACTCTGGCCCAAGCAGAATCTTGTCGGCGTTATCGTCCCAACAAATCGGAGATCTGCATCGGCGACCATACAAAGATTCGAACGGAGCCATCTTGATCGTATCATGCCAGCTGTTGTTGTAGGTGAACTCAATCAGACTCAAGTTGTCCTCCCAGCTAGTCGGACGATCGAGTACACAAGCTCTGAGCATATCCTCCAGAGTCTGGATGGTCCTTTCAGACTGGCATCTGTCTGAGGATGAAACGTTGTGTTGAACCTTAACTCGGTCCCCATAGCCTTATGAAGTTCTTACTAGAACCTTGACATGAAATGGCCATCTCGATCCGATACGATGGTTTTAGGGATACCATGTAAACGGACAATCTCTTTCTGGTAGACCTCTGCTAACTTTTGGGCTTCCCAAGTGGTCTTAATGTCTAGGAAATGAGCACTCTTCGTAAGCCGATCCACAATTACCCAGATAGCATCTCTCTGACTTCGAGTCTTGGGTAGCCCAGTGTCGAAGTCCATGGCGATGTCCTCCCATTTCCATTCTGGCACTGGGAGAGGTAGCAACTCACCACCTGGCCTGCGGTGTTCGATCTTGACCTTCTGGCAAGTTAAGAACTTTGCCACAAAGTCTGTTATGTCCCACTTCATGTTTGGCCACCAAAACTTCTTCCTGAGATCCTTGTACATCTTGCTAGAATCAAGATGCACAGAATAAGCAGATGAATGAGCTTCTCTCATCACCAACTGACGAAGACTCTCTGTGTCTGGCACACAGATCCAATCCTAAAACCAAAGTGATCCGTCATCATGAATCACAAAGCTGGGAGCTTTCCCATCCATCACTTCACTGCTTAGCTTCACCAAGACGACGTCATCAACTTGCTTTTCCTTGATCTGACCCAGCAATGTAGCCTGAATTTCCAACATACTCGGGAAACATCTATGCTGATCATACAAAACTTCAATGTCGCATGACTCTCAGTTCAGCTTGGTCTGAGCAGTAAGTAAAGCAACTACCCTCTCGTGCGTTGTCTTCCGGCTCAATGCATCAGCTACCACATTAGCCTTGCCCGGATGGTACAACAACTCGATGTCGTAGTCCTTGAGCAACTCTAGCCAGCGGCGTTGTCTCATATTCAGCTCCTTTTGAGTAAATATATACTTGAGACTTTTGTGGTCAGTGAAGACTTGGCATCTTATACCGTAGAGGTAATGCCTCCAAATCTTCAGCGCAAAGACAACCGCTGCTAGCTCAAGATCATGTGTCGGATAGTTTTCTTCGTACGTCTTGAGTTGCCTGGATGCATAAGCAATGACTCTGCCCTTCTGCATTAAAACACAACCAAGACCACACTTTGAAGCATCACTATAGACCACATAATCGGCGTTCCCCCCTAGGAGTGCTAACACGGGTGCCGAGGTCAGCCGTCGCTTCAACTCCTTGAAACTGGCCTCGCACTTGTCATTCCAGACAAACTTCTTGTGAACCTTGCGGAGTAGATTGGTCATAGGTAGAGCGGTCTTCGAAAACCCCTCCACGAACCTTCTGTAATACCCGGCAAGCCCAAGAAAGCTGCGCACCTCCTTCACGTTCTGGAGCTGTGTCCAATTTGCCACAGCTTCGGTCTTCTGGGGATCAACCATAACCCCATTCTCATTGATCACGTGGCCTAAGAAAGCCACCTCCTTCAACCAGAATTCACACTTGGATAGTTTAGCATAAAGCTGATGTTGTCTAAGGACTGACAAAGCAATCCGCAGGTGTTCCTCGTGGACTTCTTCACTCGGAGAGTAGATCAGAATGTCGTCTATGAAGACCACTACGAACTTGTCCAAGTACTGGTGAAAACATCGATTCATCAGATCCATAAAGACAGTTGAAGCATTTGTAAGCCCAAAAGGCATCACTACGAACTCGTAATGACCATATCTGGTCCTAAACGCAGTTCTAGGAATGTCCTGCTCACGAATTCTGAGTTGATGATATCCAGATCTCAGGTCGATCTTGGAGAAAATCTTTTCTCCCTGCAACTGATCCAACAGGTCGTCAATCCTCGGCAATGGGTATTTGTTCTTGATCGTCACTTTGTTCAACTCTCGATAGTCGATGCAAAGTCGAAACGATTTGTCCTTCTTTTTGACAAACAAAATCGGAGCACCCCACGGCGATGCACTCGGCCTGATATAACCCTTGTCGAGAAGATCTTCAAGTTGACTCTTCAACTCTTGCATCTCTGCAGGATCATCCGATACGGTGCCTTAGAGATTGGCGCAGTACCAGGCTCAAGATCAATGGAAAACTCCACATCACGGTTCGGAGGTAATCCAGGAACCTCCTCTGGAAAGACATCCGAGAACTCTCTGACCACTGGAATATCAAGAATCGCAGGTCCATCTTTCGCGGGCGAATCCAAGTAGCAGAGGTACCCGACACAACCTTGTTGTAACACCCCCAAAACTTAACTCTTTTGGAAAGGTATTACCTCCAGTGACCCCAGTGTTCCTTACCGAGATCACCCAAGGCTTTACCATTTAAATACAATTTATGGAATACAAATGATACTTAATGATCAAAGCATTCAATCCAAAACATAACATTGTCAGAGAAACATGAGTTACGGGATTACAACCCAATCCCGAATAGGATAACACAGAGTTTAAACCAAACACAGCGGAAGTCTTATAAAACACATTACAACCAAAGTCATTGTCCAAAAGATCTCAACCTGATTAAAGAAATAACTAAAACATTCAAAAACCACCGTCGATTCCATAGTCCTTCTATTCTTCTGAGCTACTTTCGATCTGATGTGCCGAATCGGACGGATGACACCAGCCAACAATGCAGATAACAAATACGGTTGGTTAGTCTAAATGAATAGACCATGCAAGGGTACAAAGCAGAAGGTTCTAAGCAGTCGTATTAGGTTAGACTTCTCGTCCCTTGAATAATAATCGAGTACGCTTGTCAACCACCATACTCTACTTAAATATGACAAAAGGCATGCACAAGAGAAAATTCCAACTGAAGCGAATCTTATCGGAATATCCAAGAGAAGACTCCAACAAAATGAGTCTTTAACGAAGTATGACAAAGTCTGGAATATTAAAGAAACACAGTATCGCATTCGAGCGATTTAAAACAGCTGACTTAGATGTTTCGGTTCACGACCAACCTCATCGCATATAGCGAATTCAGATTACAAAGAGAACGTACTCTCATCAAAAGTCGAGACGAGCTTTCCTAGCTGCACTATTCGCTTAGCTGCACTATTCGCCAAAGGTTTATTAATTATGTGCATCAGAGTAGCACTCATCTGAAATATATCTCAAAACATGCATCACGTTATAGACTTTTACATGTGTACCCCACCATTGGAACGACACATCTTAGTATGCGTTTCGTCGAGAGTGACGCACACTGAAAGGTTGTGACACCAGCTAAGTGTCCTGCCTCTACACACTTGTGAAAGAGACCGATCATGATCTTAGAATAGTACCAGGTGGAGACGAGCCACCCCGATACTAGATTATAAAGAAACGACCAGACGAAGTCCGAGTACATTCCTAACTAACAGTGCTAACCACACAGATACAGCACAATAACAGTTACAAAATAAATCCACATAAAGGCCCGAAAGGCGATCACAGATAATAGCGTTGTTCTAATAGATATACAACCTATTATAATATCAATATTTTATTTTCCAAAACAGTTTACCAAAACCATTTCCAGACAAACAGAGTATTCATTCCAAATTAATTACTCAGATAAACTACTGATAATTAATGTAAATATGGAACGAATGAGCAAGAGCGAACCGCCACTTGCCTTAATCCGCAGAAAAGCCTAACAACAACGACGGGATTCCGGGCTCGACACGGGTATAGCTCCGACAGCACAACGACCTTCGAGTCGACCGATAAAAGGAACCCTAAGTTAGATCCGACATAACCACAGTACGAATCTAAAAACGACGAAAGAAAACGAAAGGAACGACGCCACAACGACGACTACCAAAGCCAAAAGCCAAAGAGGCATTCTGGGCTCTGGCGGCAGTCGCCGTTCTTGGCGGCTGTCGCCGCAGTTCATCACGGCGGGCACCGTGAAGAACTCAGACGACAGAATCAGTGAGAAAACTCACCCAAAACACGAGCGACTCGGCCTCCTTCCACTTGCTTTGGTTTCTAACCTCCAAGGCTACCAAAAGCTTCACAAAGGCACTCTGGAAACACCATCAAACGACCTCCGGCGAAAGCTCCAGAATCCGGTGGGGCAAGAACTCCGGCGAGGCAAGGATTTGGGAGAGCTTGGGTTGTGGATTGAGCTCCAAAACCCCTCCCAAACACCTCCTTTTATAGCCAGAAGCCAAGGGGACACCATCATCGCCTACAACGAGGCGGAGCAGGCCTAATTCGGCGTGTCAGAGGCTCGCCGGCGACCATCGGGCAATGACCTCCGGACAACGACGGCGGGCGCCGTGGAGAGCAAGGGTCGCCGCCTCACCATTTGCCTACGGCGGGCGAATTACGGCGGGCGCCGTAATATACGATGGTCGCCGTTTTTCGGGTCTTCGCGCCCAGCTAGAAGACGAGGGCACTGTTGCCTCGAACCCTTTGCGGCGGTCGCCGCCTTACTTACGGTGGGCGCCGCCACCGTGGCTTTGCCCTTCTCAGCTTTTGGATGACAACAACTTTAACCCGGGATAAAAATTATCGTACGCGAACGCGTATAAACATCCGAAGCACGTCCTCTGTATTTTAATTCACTGAGAAAAATATTATAGATACAGAGCACATTACAGAATGTCTCAAGCTACCTGAATTAAATCCGACATACTAAACGGGTACTCGGGAAAATTCCAAAATTCCCAAAATAACCTTACAAAAATACGGGGTATCACATCTCCCCCCCCCCCCTTAAAAGAATTTTCGACCCCGAAACTTAGACCGAAAATAACTCGGGAAAACGCCTGAACATATCTGACTCGGTTTCCCACGTCTCCCAAGTAACTTCTTCGATCCCTGACTTGGACCATAGCACTCATACCAACGGCACGATCTTGTTGCGCAAACGCTTCTCCCGACGCTCCAAAATGCGTACGGGCAACTCTTCATAAGTACCATTAGCTTGAATCTCGATGTCCTCATAGCTAAGCACATGAGACTCATCTGGCATATACTTTCTGAGTAAAGATACGTGGAACACGTTATGCACCGGGTGAGCCGATGGCGGCAACGCCAAGCGGTACGCTAAGGTTCCCACCCTATCCAGAATCTCGAACGGTCCTACGTAGCGAGGGTTAAGCTTCCCACGCTTTCCAAACCTGAAAACTCCTTTGGAAGGCGACACCTTGACGAAGACCTTGTCGCCAACCTCGAACTCGACATTCCTACGCTTCTTATCTGCGTAAGATTTTTGTCGACTCTGAGCAGTCAACATTCTTTGCCTGATCAAAGCAATATATGCAGCTGTCCTCTCGACCAACTCTGGTCCAAGCAGAATCTTGTCGGCGTTATCGTCCCAACAAATCGGAGATCTGCATCTGCGACCGTACAAAGCTTCAAACGGAGCCATCTTGATTGTAGCATGCCAGCTATTGTTGTATGTGAACTCAATCAGACTCAAGTTGTCCTCCCAGCTAGTCGGACGATCGAGCACACAAGCTCTAAGCATATCCTCCAGAGTCTGGATGGTCATTTCAGACTGGCCATCTGTCTAAGGATGAAAAGTTGTACTGAACCTTAACTCGGTTCCCATAGCCTTATGAAGCTCCTTCCAGAACCTCGACATGAAACGGCCATCTCGATCGGATACAGTGGTCTTAGGGATACCATGCAAACGGACAATCTCATTCTGATAGACCTCTGCTAACTTCTGGACTTCCCACGTGGTCTTAATGGCTATGAAACGAGCACTTTTCGTAAGATGATCCATGACCACCCAGATAGCATCTTTCTGAACTCGAGTCTTGGGTAGCCCTGTGACGAAATCCATGGCAATGCCTTCCCACTTCCACTCTGGCACAGGGAGAGGTAGCAACTCACCACCTGGCCTGCGATGCTCAATCTTGACCTTTTGACAAGTCAAGCACCTAGCGACGAAGTCCGCTACATCCCACTTCATGTTTGGCCACCAAAACTTCTTCCTCAGATCCTTGTACATCTTGCTGGAGCCTGGATGCACAGAATAGGCTGAAGAATGAGCTTCCTTCATCACCAACTGACGAAGACCTTCCGTGTCTGGCACACAGATTTTGTCCTGAAACCACAGCGATCCATCATCCTGAATCACGAAACTGGGAGCTTTTCCATCCATTACCTCACTGCTTAACTTCACCAAGATGATGTCATTGACTTGCTTTTCCTTGATCTGATCCAGCAGTGTAGCCTGAATTTCCAGCATACTCATGAAACATCTACGTTGATCATACAAGACTTCAATGTCGCACGACTCTTGGTTTAGCTTGGTCTGAGCAGTAAGTAGAGCAACTATAGTCTCATGAGTTGTCTTCCGGCTCAGTACATCAGCTACTACATTAGCCTTGCCCGGATGATACAGCAACTCCATGTCGTAGTCCTTGAGCAACTCTAGCCAGCGGCGTTGTCTCATATTCAGCTCCTTTTGAGTAAATGTATACTTGAGACTTTTGTGGTCAGTAAAGACTTGGCATCTTATACCGTAGAGGTATGCCTCCAAATCTTTAGCGCAAAGACAACCGCTGCTAGTTCAAGATCATGTGTCGGATAGTTTTCTTCGTAAGTCTTGAGTTGCCTGGATGCATAAGCAATGACTTTGCCCCTCTGCATCAAAACACAACCAAGACCACACTTTGAAGCATCACTATAGACCACATAATCGTCATTCCCCTCTAGGAGTGCTAACACGGGTGCCGAGGTCAGCCGTCGTTTCAACTCCTGGAAACTGGCCTCGCACTTGTCATTCCAGACAAACTTCTTGTGGACCTTGCGGAGTAGATTGGTCATAGGTAGAGCGATCTTTGAAAATCCTTCTACAAACCTTCTATAATACCCGGCAAGCCCAAGAAAACTGCGCACCTCCTTCACGTTCTGGGGCTGTGTCCAATTAGCCACCGCTTCAATCTTTTGGGGATTAACCATAACCCCATTCTCATTGATCACGTGGCCTAAGAAAGCCACCTCTTTCATCCAGAATTCACACTTGGACAGTTTAGCATAAAGCTAATGTTGTCTAAGGATTGACAAAGCAATCTACAGATGTTCCTCGTGGACTTCTTCACTCGGAGAGTAGATCAGAATGTCGTCTATGAAGACCACTACGAACTTGTCCAAGTACTGGTGAAAACATCGATTCATCAGGTCCATAAAGACAGGTGGAGCATTTGTAAGCCCAAAAGGCATCACTACGAACTCGTAATGACCATATCTGGTCCTGAACGCAGTTCTAGGAATGTCCTGCTCACGAATTCTGAGCTGGTGATAACCCGATCTCAGGTCGATCTTGGAGAAAACCTTTGCTCCCTGCAACTGGTCCAACAAGTCATCAATCCTAGGCAGAGGATACTTGTTCTTGATCGTCACCTTGTTCAACTCTCGGTAGTCGATAGAAAGTCGGAACGATTCGTCCTTCTTTTTGACGAACAATACCGGAGCACCCCACGGCGATGCACTCGGCCTGACATAACCTTTGTCAAGAAGATCTTCAAGTTGATTCTTCAACTCTTGCATCTCAGCTGGAGCCATCCGATACGGTGATTTGGAAATCGGCGCCGTATCAGGCTTAAGATCAATTGAAAACTCTAAGTCATGGTTCGGGGGTAATCCAGGAATTTCTTTCGGAAAGACATCCGAAAACTCCCTAACCACCGGAATATCAAGAACCTCAGGTCCATCCTTCGCGGGCGAATCCAAGTAGCAAAGGTACCCGACACATCCTTGTCGTAGTAGCTTAAACGCAGCCATCGCATTGATCAGCTTGCCGTTATCAGCGTCATTCCGACCTTTGAACTTGCACACGAACTGGCCCCCAGATGACACCGTCACCGTTCTTGAACTGAAGTCGATCACCGCCTTGTGACACGTCAGCCAATCCATACCAAGAATGATGTCGTATGGAGCCATGGCTATACAGATCAGATCTGCCTCAAACTCCTTACCCTGAATGGTAATTGGAAAGTCGGACAGATGCTTGGTTCCCACCAAATGTTCTCCATTAGGAAGACTAACGACGAAAGGGTCGCACGAATCGTTGCACACTAAGTCTAACTTGCTAACACAGATATCCGAAATAAAGGAATGCGTAGCACCAGAATCAAATAGAATGCACACTGAAGTAGAGTGAAGGTATAAAGTACCTTGAGCAATTGGAGCATTGGGTCCATCTGCTTCACGCATCTCGTACAAGCGTTGGCCCTGACTTCCAGAAACAGTTGGGGCCTTTCCCCTGTTCTGAGCAGTCGTCTGAACTGACGAGCTAGGAGTCTCGGCAGGCTTGAACCTAGGTCGGTTGCTCTGATGAACTGACCCTTGCTGCGACTCTACTCCCTTCTGCTTCCCCTGCTTGCAAAACTTCTACAGATGACCATCACTTCCACACCCAAAACACGATCTCTTCTCCTTCTGGCACACGTTGCTCTTGTGGCCAGCAACGCCACAATTATAGCACTGAACTGAACTCCTGGTCTGCCCTGACTGCTGAGTCGATCATCCATGCGTCATTTCCGTCTTAGCTCGGCCGGACTTGGCAAAGTTAGACGGTGGCGCAGGGCGCTTAAAGCCACCTCCCTGGTTCTGGTTCTGCATCGACTTTTGTCGGTTGCGCCTCTTGGTCGACTCCTCTAGAGTTATCTCCAGCTTATAGGCACAATCCACATACTGCTCCAAGGTAGAGCATGTGTGGTGCACCATTAACGGCTTGATATACGGGCTCATCCACTCGTGGAAGTACCAGATCTTTTGGGCCTCGCTGATAATCTCGGCAGGGGCGTACTGTAAAAGATGATTGAACTTAGATGCCAACTCGGTCACTTTCAGACCATCTGTCTTTGGGTACAAGAACTCTTTATGCTTCTCCTCTCTCATAGCACGAGAGAAAAAGCGATCAACCATCTTGGTCTTGAACATCGACCAAGTCAACACTGGGCTCTCTGCCAAACCTGTGCTCTCCCACCACTCGCTAGCCTCCTCCTTCAGCTGAAGAGAAGCGATATGGAGCTTCTCGGCCTCAGTACACTCCACGTTCCGAAACAGCCTCTCCATATGGGAGAACCAATGAGTCACTGCTACTGGCTCCCCTTTCCCATTATAGCAATCGGGCCTCATGGAAGTGATGGTCTTAAGAGCGCGACCATAGCTGTCTCTAGCCCTGACGGCATTCTCCTGAACCACAGGGTTTCCGGGCTCCACAACATCAGGAACCGTTGTGTGAGTAGGCACTTCTTGCGCTTGAGGCACACTGGGTCTCAATACATCTACAATTGCATGTATCACAATCCCGCGAATCGCCTCAACAGCTGCGGCATCAAACAGCGCCGGCGCTTGGGTCTGATCCTGACCTTCACGCCTATGCTAGACGCGAGACTCTGACTCGTGCTCATCCTGAACACCTCTTCCTGCTGGCCTGGGATCTTGGCTAGTCCCAGCACCGGCTCGAGTCGAGTTCCTCGTGCTTCTTGGGTTCACCATCTGTTTACCGATCCAATTCCAAGCATTCAATACATTAATATTATGCAATATACCAACGTAAATAAATTACTCAGAATAGATCAACTTGGCATTTTATAGATGAACCTTCGAACTTTTACACAAGCAACACATGAGTCAAATCTTCGAGCATCAAAACAGAACTTGCTCGGAAATCTAGAAAATCCACAGACACTAGCCGAAACACTGAAACAAAATACAAACACAACTGAAATACTAACAAAAGAAGCTACGACACTAGGCAACGCCAAACCAAACTAAGGCGCTCCAAGATGTCTCATGTAAGACCGGCTATCCATGCAAGGTCTCTTCGGGCTTGGCTCACCATCCTGCTCTGGTGATGAGCTTCGCACCCTGCTTGGTCCTGGGTCACACGGCTCTGGTGACTCAGTTCCAATCTCAACTGCGGAAAATAAAGGATCGTCCATAAGAGGTCCTCTAATTCCAGCTCTCCTTTGAGCGCTAGCGATCGCCTAATCCATTTGCTGCTACTACTCCATATGAGAGTTCATTTCGCTCTGACGAAGGATCTCTCTCAACTCAGCCTCTGATCTCCTCCTAATACCGTGCTCAGTGAACAGTGCCTCCCAATCATCATCAGTCATGCGTGCATAAGCCGACACTGGTGATAGTTTTGGACTGGGGGGAATAAACTACACCCCCGGCTCCTGACTGTCCACTAGCAAGTGCCTCAAGCTGTCTGGCTTCTGGCTCTGTTCTTCCAGGTCCATCTCGGTGTCCTCCTCTGGATCATCCTCTATGGGATCCTCATCCTCGGGATCATCCTCAATCATATCCTCGTCCTCGACAGGATCTATCTCAAGCATCTCCTCTTCCTCCTCCTCGTACTCGATCTCCTCTGTAATTGGTCCCAGCAGAAAGTCGTCTTGGTAAACCCCTTGTTCCTACCTTGACAACTCATCTTCCTGCTCTTCTTCCTGTACTTCCTCCACCCTTGGTGGCGGCACAGGTGCAAGCTCAGGGACCATAGCATCCCTAGCTACAAGGACAACCGACTCGGGGAGAACGTGCTTGACGTCTTCGGGCGGGCTACTCGGGCCTCCCACCTCGAAACATCGCTGAGGCAACGGAAAATCTAGCCTCGACTGGTCCGACTTGGCGTCTTCCGACCCCCTACCAACAGAAAAGCAGACACCCATCCTACCGAACAATAAGGAAAGAATTAGTCTTTCTAGACATAGAAGCAAGCTTACTACATCAGACTATAAAGAAGACACGACTATGAACGGTGTTTTTAAATTCTTTTCACTTTGAAAATTCAGAGCCCTTTAAAAGCATTTTCAAAAACGGATAAATGATATAAAAATCCCAAACCCGTTTTAAAACCTTTCGCTCTGATACCACAACTGTAACACCCCCAAAACTTAACCCTTTTGGAAAGGTATTACCGCCAGTGACCCCCAGTGTTCCTTACCGAGATCACCCAAGGCTTTACCATTTAAATACAATTTATGGAATACAAATGATACTTAATGATCAAAGCATTCAATCCAAAACATAACATTGTCAGAGAAACATGAGTTACGGGATTACAACCCAATCCCGAATAGGATAACAAAGAGTTTAAACCAAACACAGCGGGAGTCTTATAAAACACATTACAACCAATGTCATTGTCCAAAAGATCTCAACCTGGTTAAAGAAATAACTAAAACGTTCAAAAACCACCGTCGACTCCATAGTCCTTCTATTCTTCTGAGCTACTTTCGATCTGATGTGCCAAATCGGACGGATGACACCAGCCAACAATGCAGATAACAAATGCAGTTGGTTAGTCTAAATGAATAGACCATGCAAGGGTACAAAGCAGAAGGTTCTAAGCAGTCGTATTAGGTTAGACTTCTCGTCCCTCGAATAATAATCGAGTACGCTTGTCAACCACCATACTCTACTTAAATATGACAAAAGGCATGCACAAGAGAAGATTCCAACTGAAGCGAATCTTATCGGAATATCCAAGAGAAGACTCCAACAGAATGAGTCTTTAACGAAGTATGACAAAGTCTGGAATATTAAAGAAACACAGTATCGCATTCGAGCGATATAAAACAGCTGAGTTAGATGTTTCGGTTCACGACCAACCTCATCGCATACAGCGAATTCAGATTACAAAGAGAACGTACTCTGATCAAAAGTCGAGACGAGCTTTCCTAGCTGCACTATTCACTTAGCTGCACTATTCGCCAAAGGTTTATTAATTATGTGCGTCAGAGTAGCACTCAGCTGAAATATATCTCAAAACATGCATCACGTTATAGACTTTTACATGTGTACCCCACCATTGGAACGACACATCTTAGTATGCGTTTCGTCGAGAGTGACGCACACCGAAAGGTTGTGACACCAGCTAAGTGTCCAGCCTCTACACACTTGTGAAAGAGACCGATCATGATCTTAGAATAGTACCAGGTGGAGACGAGCCACCCCGATACTAGATTATAAAGAAACGACCGGACGAAGTCCGAGTACATTCCTAACTAACAGTGCTAACCACACAGATACAGCACAATAACAGTTACAGAATAAATCCACATAAAGGCCCGAAAGGCGATCACAGATAATAGCGTTGTTCTAACAGATATACAACCTATTATAATATCAATATTTTGTTTTCCAAAATAGTTTACCAAAACCATTTCCAGACAAAGAGAGTATTCATTCCAAATTAATTACTCAGATACACTACTGATAATTAATGTAAATATGGAACGAATGAGCAAGAGCGAACCGCCACTTGCCTTAATCCGCAGAAAAGCCTAACAACAACGACGGGATTCCGGGCTCGACACGGGTATAGCTCCGACAGCACAACGACCTTCGAGTCGACCCATAAAAGGAACCCTAAGTTAGATCCGACATAACCACAGTACGAATCTAAAAACGACGAAAGAAAACGAAAGGAACGACGCCACAACGACGACTACCAAAGCCAAAAGCCAAAGAGGCATTCTGGGCTCTGGCGGCGGTCGCTGCCTCTTGGCGGCGGTCGCCGCAGTTCATCACGGCGGGCGCCGTGAAGAACTCAGACGACAGAATCGGTGAGAAAACTCACCCAAAACACGAGCGACTCGGCCTCCTTCGACTTGCTTTGATTTCTAACCTCCAAGGCTACCAAAAGCTTCACAAAGGCACTCTGGAAACACCACTAAACAACCTCCGGCGAAAGCTCCAGAATCCGGCGGGGCAAGAACTCCGGCGAGGCAAGGATTTGGGAGAGCTTGGGTTGTGGATTGAGCTCCAAAACTCCTCCCAAACACCTCCTTTTATAGCCAGAAGCCAAGGGGACACCATCATTGCCTACAACGAGGCAGAGCAGGCCTAATTCGGCGTGTCAGAGGCTCGCCGGCGACCATCGGGCAATGACCTCCGGACAACAACGGCGGGCGCCGTGGAGAGCAAGGGTCGCCGCCTCACCATTTGCCTACGGCGGGCGAATTATGGTGGGCACCGTACTATACGGCGGTCGCCGTTTTTCGGGTCTTTGCGCCCAGCTAGAAGACGAGGGCACTGTTGCCTCGAGCCCTTCGCGGCGGTCGCCGCCTTACTTACGGCGGGCGCCGCCACCGTGGCTTTGCCCTTCTCAGCTTTTGGACGACAACAACTTTAACCCGAGATAAAAATTATCATACGCGAACGCGGATAAACATCCGAAGCACGTCGTCTGTATTTTATTTCACTGAGAAAAATATTACAGATACAGAGCACATTACAGAATGTCTCAAGCTACCTGAATTAAATCCGACGTACTAAACGGGTACTCGGGAAAATTCCAAAATTCTCAAAATAACCTTACAAAAATACGGGGTATCACACTTGTCGTAGTAGCTTAAATGCAGCCATCGCATTGATCAGCTTGCCGTTATCAGCGTCATTCCGGCCCTTGAACTTGCACATGAATTGGCCCTTAGATGTCACCGTCACTGTTCTTGAACTAAAGTCGATCACCGCCTTGTGACGCGTCAGCCAATCTATACCAAGAATGATGTCGTATGGTGCCATGGCTATACAGATCAGATCTGCCTCAAACTCCTTACCCTGAATGGCAATCGGAAAGTCGGACAGATGCTTGGTTCCCACCAAACGTTCTCCATTAGGAAGACTAACGACGAAAGGGTCGCACGAATCGTTGCACACTAAGTCTAACTTGCTAACACAGCTATTCGAAATAAAGGAATGCGTAGCACCAGAATCAAACAGAATGCATACGGAAGTAGAGTGAAGGTATAAAGTACCTTGAGCAGTCGGAGCGTTGGGTCCATCTGCTTCACGAATCTCGTACAAGCGTTGACCCTGACTTCCAGAAACAGCCGGGGCCTTTCCCTTGTTCTGAGCAGTCGTCTAAACTGACGGGCTAGGAGTCTCGATAGGCTTGAACCTAGGTCGGTTGCTCTGATGAACTGACCCTTGCTGCGACTCTACTCCCTTCTGCTTCCCCTGCTTGCAGAACTTCTGCAGATGACCATCACGTCCACACCCAAAGCACGATCTCTTCTCCTTCTGACACTCATTGCTCTTATGCCCAGCAACACCACAGTTATAACACTGAACTGAACTTCTGCTCTGACTGGACTGCTGCGTTGACCCTCCGTGAGTCATGTCCGTCTTTGCTCGGCCAGACTTGGCAAAGCTAGACGGTGGCGCCGGTTGCTTGAATCCACCACCCTGATTCTGATTCTGATTCTGCATCGACCTCTGTCGGATGCGTCTCTTCGTTGACTCCTCCAGAGTCACTTCCAGCTTGTAGGCAACATCCACATACTGCTCCAGAGTAGAGCATGTGTGGTGCACCATTAACGGCTTGATATCTGGACTCATCCACTCGTGGAAGTACCAGATCTTTTGTGCCTCGCTGGTTATCTCAGCTGGGGCGTACTGCAGAAGATGATTGAACTTGGTTGCCAACTCAGCTACCTTCAATCCATCGGTCTTGGGGTATAGAAACTCCTTGTGTTTCTCCTCTCTCATAGCACGAGAGAAGAAACGGTCAATCATTTTGGTCTTAAACATCGACCAGGTCAATACAGGGCTATCAGCTAAGCATGTACCCTCCCACCATTCACTAGCATCCTCTTTCAGCTGCAGAGAAGCTATGTGGACCTTTTCAGCCTCAGTACAGTTCACATTACGGAACAGCCGTTCCATGTGAGAGAACCAATGGGTCACCTTGACTGGCTCCCCTTTTTCGTTGAAGCTGTCAGGCCTCATAGAAATGATGGTCTTCAGAGCACGACCATAGTTGTCCCTAGTCCTGACTGCATTCTCCTGGACAACATGGTTTCTTGGCTCCTCAAATCTAGGAACCGGTGGGGGAATCGGCACGCCTTGTGCCTATGGCACATTTGGTCGCATAGCATCAGTGATAGCTTGCATGACAATTCCTCGAATTGTCTCCACTGCTGCAGCATCAAACACCACTGGTGCATTACTCTGATCCTGATCATTGCCCCTGGATTGATTATGGGATTCAGATACATGCTCACCTTGGCCAACATCTCTTATGATTGGTCTGGGACCCTGACTAGTCCCAACACCAGCTCGAACCGTGTTCCTTGTGTTCACCATCTGTTTATCGATCAAATTCCAAGTTATTTATACATTAATATCATTCAAACATGCTTAATGTAGTAAAATTACTCAGAATAGATCAACTAGGTATTTTATAGATGAACTGGAACTGTTACACAAGCTACACATAAGTCTATCATCCGAGCGTTAGGACAAAAATTGCTCGAAGATAAAAGTGTTTCACAGAGTACTTGCCGCAATACTGAAATATTACACAAAGTACATACTGAAATACTAAGAAAGGAAACTACTACGATAGGCAACGCCAATCCTCATCAAGGCGCTCCAAAACGTCTCTTATAAGACTGGCTACTCGTGCAAGGTCTCTTCGGACTAGGCTCACCATCGAGCTCTGGCGATGGGTTTCGCACCCTGCTCGGTCCTGGGTCATATGGCTCTGGTGACTCAGACCCAACCTCAGTCGTGGAAAAGAAAGAATCGTCCGTAAGAGGTCCTCCTATCCCAGCCCTCCTCTGAGCGCTAGCGATCGCCTGATCCATCTGCTGTTGCTGCTCCATATGAGAGCTCATTTCGCTCTGGCGAAGGATCTCTCTCAACTCAGCCTCTGATCTCCTCCTCCTCCGAGGCGGAGTAGGTGGATAGTCCTCGTAGATCATGGTCGGGCCACTCCTCTGATGTGTTCATAACCCATCAAGACGTGGCCAAGCAAGAGCAAGATGACACTTCAATCATGGATGATGATTCGGAGCCGGTCTGTAAAGAAGCTAAAGAAGCCGGAGGCCACTCAGATCCGGGTTATAAAGCTGATCCTACCACCAGAGAACCCGGACAAGCCCTACATCCGGGTTATAAGCTCAAGGCTAGTTCCGAAACTAGTTGCCAAGAAGAAGCTCCACCTAGGGTCATCACTAGGGGACGAGATCGCCAACTTCACCAGCTTCTAAAAGGGCTCTTAGGCCACACCATGCCATACCAAAAGGGTGAAGCCTTGGTCCATTGCCTATGTCAAGATCATGCTCTAAACTCTACTCGGCACTAGGAGAAGGTCATCCGAACAACATCTTTTTCCATGGGTTTTTAGACATTTGCTTTGGGATATTTCCAGCATTTTTATAAGTGTTAATTGTTGCTTTTATTTCCCTAAAAACAAATAGGATAATCGGATTAGTGCTAGACTAATGGCCGAAGTAGTGTCTAGAGTAGTGGGTTAATTAGGCTATTTTTAGGATTTATTTTAATTCCTTTTGTTGCTGTTAAAAGAACTCTAGTTACTCCATTTGTAGGCACGTTGAAATTATGAATGAAAAGCAGAACTAGTTTGCACCATTGTTGCTTTCTTCCTTCTACAATTGTGAGTTACATCAATTGATCGGTAGTGTGTTTGAGTGAGTCAAATCTCGAATTCATTGCCTTGTCTTCCTTGGTCTAGTGCGTCATATCTTGGCTTAGGAAGATACCTATACATCACCAACAACATCCATCTTCATTCACCATTCGGTCATCCACATCCACAACAAACCATTTCACTGAAATTCCTTCCCGGAACTCCCAGTGACCCCTCAGAAAAATAGTCATATCTTTTGATCGAGTGATCCATTTGCGCCCATATTTGTAGGACAAAAACTAGACTTCATTATCTAACTACGGTCGCCGGAATCATCCAATTTGGAGTTCGGATCAAGGAGAACGACCCGACTGAAGTCAGGACAAGTTCTGGAATCCTGCTAGGAGCTTGTTGTCCTGAGTTCTTGAGTTCCGAGGCGCCTTGTCGAGCAAACTCTTGCACTTTGGCCTTCCGATCCTTGAACACATCATCCTCCCAATACCGTGCTCAGTGTACAGTGCCTCCCAACCAGCATCAGTTCTGGACTGGGGGGAATAAACTGCACCCCCGGCTCCTGACTGTCCACCAGCAAGTGCCTCAAGTTGTCTGGCTCCTGGCTCTGCTCTTCCAAGTCCATCTCGGGGTCCTCCTCAGGATCATCTTCGATGGGATCCTCATCCTCGGGATCAATCTCGATCTGGTAATCGTCATCGTAATGCCCTAAGGCGTATCTAGACGACTCACCCACTTCCTACACTGCTTCCTCCCTGAGTGGCAATACAGGTCCAGGTATAGTGACCACTGCATCCCTAGGCGTAAGGACAATAGACTCGGGAATCACATACTTGATGTCTTCGGGCGGGCTACTCGGGCCTCCAACCTCGAAACATCGCTGAGGGATCGGAAAATCTAGCCTGCCTGGAGACGGCGGGTCCGTCTTGGCATCCTCCGACCCCCTATCAAGAGAAAAACACTCACCCATCCTACAGGATAACGAGGAAGGAGTTAGTCTTTCTAGACATAGAAGCAAGCTTACTACATCAGACTATATAGAAGACACGACTATGAACGGTATTTTGAAATTCTTTTTACTTTGAAAATTTCGAGCCCTTTTAAAGTATTTTCAAAAACGGATAAATGATATAAAAATTCCAAACCCGTTTTAAAACCTTTGGCTCTGATACCACAACTGTAACACCCCCAAAACTTAACCCTTTTGGAAAGGTATTACCGCCAGTGACCCCAGTGTTCCTTACCGAGATCACCCAAGGCTTTACCATTTAAATACAATTTATGAAATACAAATGATACATAATGATCGAAGCATTCAATTCCAAAACATAACATTGTCAAAGAAACATGAGTTACGGGATTACAACCCAATCCCGAATAGGCTAACACAGAGTTTAAACCAAATACAACGGGAGTCTTATAAAGTAGGGTACAGCGGACGTCTTACAAAACACATTATAACCAAAGTCATTGCCCAAAAGATCTCAACCTGATTAACGAAATAACTCAAACATTCGAAAACCACCGTCGACTCCATAGTCCTTCTATTCTTCTGAGCTACTTTCTATCTGATGTGCCGAATCG
This sequence comes from Rheum nobile, assembly GCA_027886185.1. Lineage (NCBI taxonomy): Eukaryota > Viridiplantae > Streptophyta > Magnoliopsida > Caryophyllales > Polygonaceae > Rheum > Rheum nobile. The sequence continues at coordinate 5,942,083 of WOAB01000701.1, forward strand.
AACGGATGACACCAGCCCACATGCAGAGAACAAAGTTCGTGGGTTAGTCTACTTGAATAGACTAGCAAGGGTACAAAGCAGAAGGTTCGATGTAGTTGTATTAGGTTAGACTTATCGTTTCTCGAATGATAACCGATAACGATAATCAACCTTCATACTTCTACGGAATAATAACAAGAGGTATGCACAAGAGAAGACTCTGGAAGACTGAATCATTACAGAAATCAACTCAAAGGAAGACTCCAACGGAAGTGAGTCTTTAAGGAATTATGACAAATCTGGAAAGTTTAAAGAATCATACAACAATGATTTAAAAGCTGACTGAGATGCTTCGGTTCACGACCAACCTCACCGCATACAGCGGATCCAGATTGGAAAGAGAACGTACTATGATCAAAGTCGAGACGAGTTTTCCTAGCTGCACTATAACTTAGCTGCACTACTCGCCGAAGGTTTATTTATTATGTGCGTCGAGTAGCACTTATCTGATTTATATTTCAAACACACATCACGTTATTAGACTTTTACATGTGTACCCCACCATTGGGACGACACATCTTAGTATACGTTTCGTCGAGAGTGACGCACACCGGAAGGTTTGTGACACCAGCTAAGTGTCCTGCCTCTACACACTTGTGAAAGAGACCGATAATGATCTTAGAATAGTACCAGGTGGAGACGAGCCACCCCGATACCAGATTATAAAGAAACGACCGGACGAAGTCCGAGTACATTCCTAACTAACAGTGCTAACCACACAGATACAGCACAATCACAGTTATAGAATAAATCCACATAAAGGCCTGAAAGGCGATCACAGATAATAGCGTTGTTCTAACAGATATACAACCTATTATATGATTTTTAAAACAGTTTATAAATCACTTCCAGAAGAACACAGTAATAATCGTTCCAAATTAATTAATCAATTGAAATAACTGATAATCAATGTAAATATGGAAACGATGAGCAAGAGCGAACCGCCACTTGCCTTAATCCGCAGAATAGAAACAAGCCTAACGACAACGACGGGATTCCAAGCTCGACACGGGTATAGCTCCGACAGCACAACGACCTTCGAGTCGACCCATAAAAGGAACCCTAAGTTAGATCCGACATAACCACAGTACGAATCTAAAAACGACGAAAGAAAACTAAAGGAACGATGCCACAACGACGACCACCAAAGCCAAAAGCCCAAAAAGGCATTCTGGACACTGGCGGCGGTCGCCGTTCTTGGCGGCGGTCACCGCAGTTCATCACGGCGGGCGCCGTGAAGAACGCGGCGGTCGCCGTGAAGAACTCAGACGACAGAAGCGGCGAGAAAACTCACCCAAAACACGAGTGACTCGGCCTCCTTCGACTTGCTTTGGTTTCTAACCTCCAAGGCTACCAAAAGCTTCACAAAGGCACTCTGGAAACACTACCAAACGACCTCCGGCGAAAGCTTCAGAAATCTGGCAAGGCACAACTCCGATGAGGCAAGAATTTGGGAGAGCTTGGGTTGTGGATTGAGCTCAAAACCCCTCCCAAACACCTCCTTTTATAGCCAAATGCCAGGAAACACAATGATGGCCCTACAAAGAGCTACTCCGACGCGTCAGAGGCTCGCCGGCGACCATCGGGCAAAGACCTCCGGACAACGACGGCGGGCGCCGCGGAGAACAAGGGTCGCCGCCTCACAAATTGCCTACGGCGGGCGAATTACGGCGAGCGCCGTACTGCACGGCGGTCGCCGCCACTAGGCCTGGCGCCCAGCTAGGAAGACGACTACGCCAGTCCTCGAGCCTGGCGACGGCGGGCGCCGCCATAAATGCGGCTGTCACGCCGCCATAAGTGTTTGCCTCTATATGCAAACTTCGCGAGCAAACTCCGTAAAGCTTGTTGTGTGCCCCATTTGCGCGGAGCGATCGTTTCACAAACTCGTGCCTTAGTTGTGCTCCATCTGCGCTCCACTAGATCGTGCCCCATCTACGCTGCGCTCCGCTGGATTGTACCTGATCTGCGCTACACTGGCTCGTGCCCCATCTGTGCTATGCTAGCTTATACCCCATCTACGCTTCGTTGGCTCGTGATCCATCAGCGCTCCACTAACTCGCTCCCCATCAGCGCTCCGCGGGCTCGGGCCGCATCCGCGCTCCGCACGTTCGCACCTCAATCGTGCTTTGTCTGTAGTCCATTTGCGATCAGTTGGCTCATGGCCCTACCGCGCTTTGTGTACGTTCCGTTGGCTCACACCCCAACCGCTCTCCGTTGGCTCGCGCCCAGCCGCGCTATGCTGGCTCGCGCCGTGCTGCACTCTGTCTTCACTCTACTGGATCGATATGCGCCTTGCCGCACTCTGTCTTCGCCCTGCCGCGAAAGCTTCATAATCCTGATCTTCTACAACGGTTGTTTTTTGTGATAGGTATCGCTACTGGGTTCAGAGTTCATCATCAATTTCGTTTTCCACGAACGACGCCAATTGAGGTAGCAGAAATCTGTACCATAAAAAATTGTTGATGACAACGATGAGAACCCGCAACTCCGACGAGCGTAGGCTCCTCTGATCTCATTTCCGATGCCCTGCAAACATAGAAAAAGGCCAAATGTGGAGCTTGTCTCTCATTTAACCTCTAACGCTCAAGTCCGATCGATCTATCGTCAATGAGGACTAGGGTTTTTTCATTGAGAATTGAATCAAAATTTATTCAATTGAACGACATAACCATCTCAATTCAAAGGAAAAAGTTAACTTTCTCTCTAAGTAATATCTTTTCGATAAAAATAAGCACAGTCATAACTTTCTTTAAATAAAGATATTCAAAATAAATAAACAAAATTTTATCCCTGAAAATTATTATTCTAAAACTAACTTATTACTTCCACAATAAAATTTTCAACTACTAACCACACCAATGATGATGATAATGATACCAATGATGATGATAATGATGATGATTTTTTTGTTGTGCAAAATTTCATATGATAAACTTTCTGCATATGGTGGTGACTCTGTATGCATATTGTTCGGGCCACTCGTATAAGAGCAAAAAGGAGAATATTTACTTGTAATACTATAATAATACGCAAAGCTACCCATTAATGAGTAATGATTATCTTCGGATATATTTTTTTAATGTAGATGTGTTGTGGTGGGATGACTATCTATCTATCTATAAATATATAAAATAGACTAAGGGTGTAATTAATGTCCAATAAATATGAGAAATCATCTCTTATTTTTTTATTGATCTTTCATTACAAACTACATCTTCTAATATAGTTCAATGGTTAAAAACACTCTCATAATACAAGAGGTCTAGGGTTCAATCCCCCTTCTTAACAACTTTGTTTTACTATTTTATCTTTCATTATTTTTTGTTTATATTAATTAGTTACTCAAATCTTTATATATTTATATCTATCTATAAATATATAAAATGGACTTTTGTTCATTAATGTCCTACAACTAATTAATATACTTTTTCCCAATTTTTTTACTTTCATCTCATCTTAATCTATATACTCTGTATAAGATAAAATATAGTATAGACAATAAATGACAATCCTCTAAAACTCACATTCAAAACATACAAAAAAAATTAACACATACTCAAACGACAGCTTAAAAATAAAGACTCTTCCATTTCCTAAATATAGGATACAACCATGGCACTTAATGCCCATATGCGTAATTCTGGATAAACTTACATTCAGGACAATCAACAGTCAAAAAATTTAAAACACGAGCAACCGACTGTTTCAAAATACATACATAGGAATAAGTGCCAGCCTCCATAATCCATCTTGAAACTCACATTCATCAAAACAATAATGAAGAAAAAAACAGACTACGATTGTTTCAATTATGAGATTGAACATATTTAAAAAATCATGGCTAGAGAAAACGCATAACATTTAAACAGTTGTCTCTCTTAACTCAAAAGATACTCCATATATAATTTGCAATCAAACGGCTGTTGAAAATAAGGCAATCAATTAGGCTAAAAAAATGCACAAACGGTTTTCTCTCTTAACTCAAATATACCAATAAATACTAGATCTTCCCATCTATTCACTTTGTGTGCCACTATTACAATTGATCTCTCTTATCTTACTCACTTCTCCCTGCACAATCATTGAAAACATGGTTGGAACTACAACAGGGGAAAGAAGATGCATTACACTTAACTAATTGCTTGAAGATATAAGCTATGAGATTAAAGTCATGATTTTTCGCAAATGAGATGTTTTCAATTGGCTCTAGACATACAAGTCCACATATCTCCTTCTAGCAGATTATATGGTATATCAATAATTTTATTTTTCAGTATTTCTTATTTTAATATTGATTTGTATATGTATATGCTTAATAATACAATGAAAATATTTCATTTATTAACTTACACAGGACCTCTAGAAACAAAGCAGGTCGGTAGACTATATAAATAAATTTTAGATTTCAATGTTATTCTCCAAATTTCAGACATATAAGGTACATAGTTTTTTTTGTCTCTGTTCCGGACACTCATGTTCTATTTAATTTGTTTGGGAGTGGCATTCAAGTTTGTACGACTTAGTTTCTATGATTTTCTGCTTATATTCATACCTGCAAATATATATGAGATAATTCCATAATTTGAGGCCTCCAAACACCAAACATTTAAAAATATGTAAATTTACAAAAATTGCATGTTTAGTGTTGTCACCTCAGTTAATATGGTAAAGACTTTCACCATTTTTGGTTAATTACATCTTATTTTAGCCTATTTTTATATTCTTGGTCATTAGATGAGGAAATACAAAAATTACTAATCTTAGTAAAATAGACTATATGGTTAATACCTTAAACTTCAAGATATGTTGTTCTGGTGACAAAATCTTATAGAATTTCTGGTGTTTGGTGTTTTTATATTTGACTTTTAGGCTATGCGTTTTAGACTTTCACACACAAAATATAAGTACAAAGATAATGAAAAAAAATACATTATTGTCCAAGAATTTGTATACTAAATTATATAGTATTCTAACATTATTTTGAAGTATAAAGAGTACATTGTTAATTAATAGTGAAGATTTCCATGAGCCATTTAAGTTTGATATTTCATCCAATTTCAATTTCATACAACAAAATTATAAATTCTCAATGTAGGAATATTTCAACCAGTATCACTTCAATAATATGGTTTGCATATTATAAGTTTTCAATATTAGCAGCCAAATGCAAGTCTAGTTCCCACTATGACCAAGACATGATAATTGGCAATCAACTCTAACGGTTAATAAAAAATCATTGTGAATCCATCCAATAATAGAGGAATGAATAAATTTCAGTTAACAAAAAAATATTGAAATGATAACATAGTATCAAAGTCACTTTCACTGTGTATATATAGGGTAAACCGTAGAAAATTATCCATTAAAGGGCAAGTTTTACAAAAAAAAATACAAGAAACTGAAAAAAAAAACCGCTTCTAAAATTTCAAGTTTACAGAGAACCATCCCATGTTTTTTTTGGGTAACTAAGAATCACCCATGTTAAGAAAATCATTAATCTTCTATTAAATACATAATTGGAAATAAATTGATTTTTAATAAGTTATTCTAAAATAGCTACTCCAAATTGGAAATTTTTAGCTATCTGTTCAAGAATATGGTTTGCATATTACAAGACTTACGGGTGATAAATTTAACTTCCAATTCATATCTATTTTGAATAACAGATGGATATAACAAAATCACCACGAACAACGAAAGATATGGAGTTACAGAGGAAAAATTGATAAGTTAGATAAAAATTAGGGTCAACAGTCGTACCATAGATGTTCAATTCGCATCAGAGTTAAGAAAGAGCTTCAGAAAAGTTACATGTCGAGTTACTTGAGACTTAAAGCAACTAAAACGAGGTGAGTACTGGAATTATCGTCCATCTTCCAACCAAAAAACCTCACTCTTTCTGGATTCCCCCCCCCCAAAAAAATTACGATGAGATTCAGTCGATTAACACCCGTATAACCTAACTTAACCCTCGAAGAAGATAAAACGTTTGAAAATTTGCCAATATGATTAAAAGATAAAAAACGTTATACAACCCTGCTCTCCTAACATAATTATAATTAATGATACCTTATATTATATATTATAAAATATAATCCTCAATGTGAAAAGTGTAATGAAATAAAATCATGTGTAAGGAGTATAAATAATGAATAGTTTCGACAATAGAGTATGTATAGTAGTTGTGCAATATTACTATATATAATCGAATGTGAAAGTTATTCATACTTAGTTATAAAACGTTTGTTTCCGGGAATGAAGCTATAAACTCAAGCACTTACTACTAAGTACTAACACTAAAATAAATTTTTTGACCAAAAAACACTGAAATAATTTTAACAAAATAATAATGTAGTATCGATATATAATATCATAACATATTTTTGTTTTGTTCTAATAAAAGATGAAATAATCATAAAAGATAAATATTATTTCATAGAATAAAAGAGTAACCCATATTTATATTTAAACATTTCAGACATAATAAATATATAATACTATTAATAAAAATAATAAATATTGTAATATTGTACCTAAAAGGTGAGTAAGAAAAATAGAACCAAAATCACGTTTGTTAAAATTTAAATTGTTAAGGGATGGAAAAAATTACTAATTAAATTTGTTAAGTTGGTTAATCATTGCTTCTCCATAATTTCTTACAACTATTAGTGTTCTAAAAGAAAATTATGTCATAATTCCGTAGTATAATATATTTACATATATATAATATATAAATGTAAAAAAAACGCATAGGATAAATTGATATAAAAATTATTCTCATACAATGTTGTAAACAAGGGCAAACAAATAAAGTATTACGTATATTAGTAATTTAACCAATCACCAATGGAATGAACGAAACATAATATCAAATTACAAATTCGCATGATAAAATCAAAATATAAGTGCACAGTGTTAATTACATGGTACAAATATACATACACAAATTACAACTTCAAATCAAAATAAATTCATACCAAAATAGATATTTTTTGAAAAATAATATTGAAAACAATTTACAAATCCATCACTAGGTTCACTACAATTCATTAACCAAATTCAAAACATATCGCTCCCGTGCGTAGCACGGGTATGCCTACTAGTTATGTCAAAAGATAAATATTGAATTATAGATGTATTAACTAACTTTGATTTAAAAAACATAATTTACTGTTTTTTAATCTTAAATTAATAGTCTATATCCCACTTTATGAACCACTTTATAAAAATACTTTGGTCTTTATAGTGTTATAGGAATGTCCAAAATTATTAAGCTAATATTCAAAATAATAGAAACAAATGCCCAAATCTTAAAAAACGGTTTTTTTTTAAAAAAAAGGTAAATTTGAAATTTCATTAATGATTTTTATTCATTAAGAAAACATAATAATATTTTTAAAATAAAATAAAATAAAATAGTAAAACAAAAGAAATAAAGAAAAGAAGAAGCTAAAACATAATTATTTTTTACTCTTCTCTTTCTCCATTTCCATTTCATAAATCCTACTTTTCATTCTCCTCTTTCTTTGCACCGATGCCTCTCACAATTCCCATACCTCCTTCTCCTTTTTCTCTGCATCGACGCCTGGCCTCGCCTTGCCTGTAAGCCATTTTCCCCCGCCAAATGAAGCCATTCACAGATCCCATTGTCCTTCGTAAGACCACTTATCTTCCAAAATCTTCCATTCATCCTTGGAAATCAAAGTGAACAAGTAGTTTTTTCGACCTAAAAAATATAGAAAAAAAAGCAGATGACATGAGTACTACTTGCAAAACAGAGAAGTCCGACATGATAGAATTTGTAGTATGAGTGTATGACAGATACGAAACTTGTCCAGTGTTGCTTTGGAGAAGATCACAGATGACGACTTCGAAAAAAAGACGACGAACGAATGAGTTACGGTGAATCAAAATAGTGTGAGGATAAGGGTGAAAGGAAGATTACAAAACCGTTTTTTAGAAGATCTCACAAAATTTTTGATTTTCATATTTAATAATCGTGGTTATAGGAGGGAGGGAAAAATATGCGCCTAATAGTAAGTGTTTCAGTTTTTCCTTTCATATTTTCTTTTTCTGTTTTTTTAAATATTTTCTAATTTTTTTCATTGAGAATCAGTAAAAAACCAAAAAACTAGTCTACTAGATGACAAGATAAATATTGAAGTATGCCAGGATTAATGTGGAGGCCAATGAAAATCATGTATTTTGTCCCTTTGAAAGAGTCTTGTTTATCAAATATAGGAAACATGGAATTACCTTTTTCCAAACGACATGTTAAATAAATGAGATTGACAAGATGCTTACGAGTTTGTTTTACAACAAAATAGAACGAGATTGTTCTACATCAATATAACAAGAAGATTGTCAACCACAACATCATAAATTTCACGCATGACACATATTTTTGGAAGCTAGCTTAATTTAGTATGGATGCCACTCACCTTTTGCTTTGTCGCCCATGGCAATTTTTACTGCAAGGCGCTTCATGATGGATTCCTCAACACCTACGTATCGATGCACAATGGAAAGTGCATCGCCTTTCTTCCCATGACGCCACGAGAAATCTTGGAAGATCAAGTGGAGAGGAGCCGCCTAAAGGCCATTGAGGGCAACCAACCGCCGGCGCATCCTAGCCAAGATGGAGCCAAGGCGCCTAAGATCGGCGATGGCGCCCCATCGCTCTCCCCTGGCACCCCAGCGTGCTCCAGTGGCGCCCCAATGCCCTAGTGCTCCAGTGGTGCCCCAGTGCCCCAGCGCGCTCCCATGGTGCCCCAATTTCACGGTGGCACCACAACGCCCTCTCTTGACGCCCCAGCCTGCGCGTCACAGAGCGCGCCCCCAACCATGGCGCCACACCCTAGTCCCACGGTGCCCATTCAAGGGAGCTATGAGACCCGTCTTCTCTTGGCGCGCCAACGACACATCACCCCGATGCTACAAGGCCGGCACCCTTGTCTCTTGTTGGTGCCCAAGCAATTCCTCGCCACACCTTCACCCCGAGGTGACTTGCCACCAAGTGTCATGACGCTTTTGCACGAGTTCGCCGATGTGACCCCGAATGAGCTATCAGAGGGCCTTCCACTGTGCAGGACATAGAGCATTAAATTGATCTAGTCCCCGACGCCTCCCTCCCCAACCGAGCGGCCTATCGTGCTAGTCCCGAGGAGACCTATGAGCTTCAACGCCAAGTTTAAGAGATCATGGACAAAGGCTATGTCTGTGAGAGTTTGAGCTCTTGTGTCGTGCTGGTGATCCTAGTGCCCAAGAAGGATGGCTCGTGGCACATGTGTGTTGATTACCGAGCCATCAACCAAATCACTGTCAAGTACTGCCATTACATCATGTGCCTTGATCACATGATAGATGAGCTCCATGGTGTCACTCTCCGGATGGGCGCTTCCACATCCGATGTCGCTCCAAGCTTGACCAACACGGCGATGGGCCCACCCACTAGTACATAATAGAGGGGCCTTATCGCGGTTTTTTTGTAAATCAGACCCCGAGTGTAAAAACGTAGTTGTTCTCAGCAAGGTAAGACATTTGGTCCGCGTATTTTTGTATTAGTGGTGCATAACATGGACAGGGGTCATTTTCTTAAATTGCAGTTTGTTTTATTTTTGAAAAAGGAAAAAACGAGACCGCGGTTTATTATTTTAACCGCAATCCGTTTTTTTTAAAGAAGGAAGCTTACATACCGGTTCTGCTTGGAACTGCGGTAAACATCTAACTTTAAAAAAAAACTGAATTCTTTTGTGGCGTTGTACCCCAGCTTTTAAATACACAATTTTGGTAGAACAAAATGATGTCAGTCTTACAAAGTAATTGAGTTATCTGAAAGATAAAGGCCCCTAAGCATATTAATCTATAAGCAAGAACTCCCTGAACTTAGCTTGTGCAAAAAAGGTGGCTTCTAACATTCCGATTCTAAATCTTCAACTATCTTCTAGGACTATCATACGAACGCATGCACTCGATAGCAATGTCCTGCAGAGGAACCATTGTTGTCTCGAACATATCTAGTAGTGGAACCATTGTCGTCTCAAACATATCTAGCCACATATGGTTACCAAACATAAAGACCGGCATCCCCTACAAACACACAAATATATATATATATATATCCTCTCACATGATTTGCAACACAAGAGGGCATCCAAGTGCAGACAGAGAGACTTCAAGAGCGACTATGTCCCTCCACTAGCTAGCTTAAGTAAGTTGGCACCCAAATAACACCTGCTACACATCATACACCATCAATACTAATATTGATCACAAAGACACACTCGATAACTACTCTCAAATAGCTACAGAATACCAACCACTACAAACAAAAGCCAGTTGCAGAAAAAAGAATAATAGGAGAAAAGATGTGATCATTAAGACAAGGAAATGCTCCTTAACCCGACAACAACACGGATTCATTATACTTGAAAAGGATTACTTGACATGGACCACATTTATTTACAACAAAAGAAAGGGTTCATTGAAGATTCCATTATCTTTCAATTATTTATTACAAGAAACTAATACAGTAATGTTTGATAGCATACTTACCAGAAAGTGATGTCAGTTATTAACAAACTAGCTACAACATTTGACAATTGAAGTTAGCTTGGATTGCAACCAACACACCATGCTCAAATACTAGCTTCCTGATCAAATGTGCAGAGAACACCATCAATAGAAGGATTTTTCTCTTTACATTAGGAATTTGAATTGTGAAATATACATTTTTGTTGCTGAACTTAAGAGAATGGTACCATACTACCATTTGTAAAGCTTTAAGATTAAAAAAAGGCTGAGAAAGCAATTTGCATTTATAACAGCTAAAGCACTTTGCTTTCACAACAAACCAATAATCGAGCAATTAATTTTTTTCTTGATAAACTAAATTAATCTCATAAGTTTACAGTAGCAGCTGCAACGTCTTAAAACAGATAACTCGCCCCAAGTAATCAGAGACGGGGATGTTGTGGGAGAGAAGGATGATACAAATTCAGTTCTAAGCAATGTAGCAAGGATTTACATTGACAATGATTTGCAACTAAGTGATCTACAGTAGATCTAAATTGTGACAACTAGAGGTCAATTCATGCCATTTAGGCTTTGCTCAGAAAATGAGCTAATGGATACCCAACTTTCCTGTCTTGCAGAATATGCGCATTTTCAAAATATCTTGCAAAACGACATTATTTAAATAGAACAAGAGAACCAAATAAGAAAAATGACTTACTTGCCATGTGACATCAAATCAGCAGTTAATAGGAGTTTGTATCCAGTATTATTCTCAACTCCAATATTGCTGAAGAAGCCAACAAGTCCTGTGAAAAGCCCAATGAGGAGTGCTAGTCCCCATTTGAGGAATACATACTGAAATATCTTAATCTTCTTCCTTGATCTCCAATCTTTCTTGAACAATTCGTTGTCAGTGATCCTGAAATAACACATTACAAGAGATTTACTATAAAGAAGTACCACACCTAGCTCTTGTCAATGAAATCAATTTCACTTCACTAAAAAAATGTTGATTCTAATCATCGATTAAACCAGCATTGTTTATCCACAACAACTGATACATTTCTTCAAAGTTGTAGAACAAAGATTGAGTGGATCAAAGTGACTCAGGTGGGTAGAGCAAGTTGTAGTTCTTACTTATAGTCAAGGCTTTTAATGGGGAAAACTTTGGCACCGTTAACAGCAATCTGAGATGCCTTTTTCGTTCTCATTCTCACTAGCAGGGGTTGTCTTATGGATGTGCTCTTCTATGAAATTTCATACCATTGCCTCTCTAAATCCTTACCCTATTTTGGAGTACATTGATCTCCTTCATTATTTTCTCACCCTGAAAAGAGGAAACATCCAGTTAGAATACGTTTTCTGATGAAACTCCACTAATTTGGTAGTAGAAAATGTAGAATTAAATCACAGAGGAAGACCTTTTTCTCTGGTTCAAAATAATTCTCCAGCCACTACGTTATCTATACCTAATCCTTGCAGTTCCTCACCCCTCATCTGCCTGTAATTTGAGACATACATAGTGACAAGAACAAATAGAAATAACTAAACATGTACCATTCCTCCTATGAATAAAACTGTAGTACTCTATGCCCCCAAACATGCAAACATTGAAGAGCTGAACAAGCATTAGCAAATTCAAGAGGAAGAAGTAGAACATGAAATGTGAGATAAATATCATCAGCACAATGAGTAAGCAGTAGAAACGGAAAAAAACCTCACCAGGTGGCTCTTTTCTGCTATTTCCTTTATCAGCCTGGCTCAATTGTTGTTCTCTACAAGCTGAAGACATGTAAAACTTCTAAGTTAGCATCACCTAACCAATATTCTAGTTTACTGCAGCTTACACCTTTTAAAGAATATGACTAAACTTACATTGCAGTTGGAATTGCATTTATATTGAAAGGACTACAAGATTGATCTATGTAGCTATGACAAAGTCTGTTTCCATTCAAGTTGCAAATGTACAAGTTCTCACAATGATCTCTATTCGCATGTGGAAGTGTTAGAGGAGTTTACCTGCAGCTTCAAAGATGGTTTCTCCAGTTTCTCAAGGTTCTTCGAGTGAAATTTGTGCCTTTCAAGTATCTCCTTCATACTTCAGAAAGAAAAGAAAATAGATTGTGAGAATGGATTAACGGTCTTCTAATCAAACTGGCATGTACGGATTGTCAAGCAACTGAAAGTGTCCATCCAAGCATCCAAGGCCGCAACATTTATATTTTGAGTTACCCAAATAGTTCCAAACGTTCTTCTAAATCTTTATCCCTAGTTCGATCTCAGTGACGCAGGAATACTGGTGACTACTTCCTCCAACAGGTATTATGACAGTGACTACTTCCTGCAACTAACGTCTTATAATTAACATTAAACAGAAAGTCAAAATATCATAGAACATCCAAAATCAATTTTTCATACAATTGTTCTATGTAATACAAGGAGCTTTGAAACTTATTCAATGTCCAACGACAACCTATGCAGGGACCTGAAATATAAAAAAAGTTCAATTAAAGAATTTTGACAAGTAGCCTCTAAATCGGAACGCTTTCTTGTACTTTACCATGTTAATGTCAAAAGCATGCAAGGAAGCCGAAATCTGTGGTCATACATATGTATGGAATTCACATAGTTGAGCAAGAAGCCAAGGATGATATATTTGTGCTAAACTCACTCTCCTTACCAACCCTTTTGGCAAAGCATATATCAAGACAGGAAACAAACAATAGCAACTCAATTAATAAGGGATGGCATAACTACTTATCAACTCCTCCTAGTAGCCTAAAATCCGAAAAAAGTAAAATATAAAAATGCTAACAAAAAGTCCATCCCTAATCAAGCCATCCACAAACCAACACTAGATCGAAACCCTTGTTCTCCATACAAGACTTTCATATCAAGGCCCATACATCCACGATCCAACTGGGAAATAATTTGATGACTGAAGTAATTGAGTCATCTCTTCTGTTCTCCAAATCCTTAGCTAGGCTTGGTTTTTTCATCCATTGAGATCTCAAGTAGACAGAGATAAACTGCCACTCACCTAGCACTAGCATAACAACACTCAAGTAGCCAGAAACCAAATTGAGAGCAGATATTTAAAACATTCCTAAAATGGAAACCAAAAATCAAAAGCTCCGAAAATCAATACCTCTCCACTGGATTATTAACCTTCTGATACACATACTAACTTAATTGAACTCAATTTAAACAACTGAACATGAAAATTAAAGAATCGTTAAGGCTTCAGTCTTTTTCCTTACAAATCAACTTAAACAATGAAGATCACAAATCAAAAGCTCCAACAGTGTGAAGCACTAACCTGCGCTGACAGAAGAGTGATGTTCAAAGACTCGGCAGGGACAGCAACATCATCGGTAAACCGCGCAATTGTCACCGGTAACCGCTCCGGCGCCTCCGAATCATTCGCCGACGAGAGTGGAGAAGCATAGGCGGCAGTGAACGTTAATCGCTTGCTTTTCTACCCCACCTGAGACTCCATTTGCACACACAGCAGGGCAATAGTGTGTGAAAGAATAACTGAGGCTTAGGTTTAGGATTTTCGATGAAGAACCAGGGGTGCTGCGAAATCGAGGATGGAGAACCAGAAGAACGTTTGGGGATATTAAGTATATTTTTTGCAAAAAAAATAAAGAAATAGGACAGCCGTTTTGCAACCGCGGTCCAAGACATAAAAAAAAAATTGAATAATCCGTACCGCGGTTTTATTTCAAGGTCTTAAACGGACCACGGTTATCCAAATGAACCACGATCCGAGATATAAAAACAATAAACCCGAACCGCATGTATTTGTATAAACTGCAAGGCGGATATTTTTCTTACCCCGCTCCATAAAAGGGAAGTAAAAAAAAAGTTAGGTCTACCTAAGTTTTTGTACTAGTGGTCATTCCGCATGTTGGAGCGCTTTAGTGATAACTCATACCGCGTCGAGCTCCCCGATAATTATGGTGTCCATCACACCTTCAACGTGGCGAATCTCACCCTGTATGTGCCCCCAGAGTTTGACGACTACGAATCGGGGACGATTCGCAGCCAAGAAGGGAAAAATGATGCCCCCGGACCTTGACAACGATGAATGAGGAGGACTTGATGAGCGTCAAGTCGATCGGACCCGTAACTCGGGCCCGCGCTCGCGCCATACCTCAATCCACTCAATCCATCGTCACTCGGACGCACGCTAGCATTGGCTCAACTTGTGAGTCCACAACTTGGTCACCATGGTGACCATCGCAGACCAACCCAACAACGCACTCTCGTCATCGCTCCCTGACGCGCTCCATGGCGCGTCACCAGCACCGCGATATCGTTCCCCGCATGGAAACCCCGGGTGTCACATGCCTATCCCTTTCCCTTTACTTTGTTATTGCTTTGTTTTTATGTTGGGGGTGTTGGTCACTTGTGTTGGAACTGAATTTTCCGGGCACTTTTCCGGTGGGCTCCGGTCATCGGTTGTGCCGGATTATGGGAGCGTTGGATTCGTCTCCGCGAGCTCTACAACGAAGTGTGCTCATACGATAAATTCGGGTTCCGTTTGAATGAGAAATGAGGACTCAAAGGTGGTTGGTTGCAACACCCAAATGGAGTTTGAGGTGCAATTCTACATCCCACATCGGAAATGTGGGAGTAGAATTGAGTGGTTTATAAACCACTATCATCCAAGCCAAGGTAAGGTAAGAACTTGGTGAGTATGGAGAGAAGATCTTTACCACACACGCGCGTCGTCCGTCCGATCCGATCCGATCCGATCCGATCGGGTCGGGTCGGGTCGGGCTCGGGCTCGGGCTCGGGCTTGGGCTTATGGGCTGGGCCGAAGGCCCAAGCAGCAGCTAAGCTTCTTTTTGGAAGCCAGCTGGGCCGATTTTGGTACATGGGGAGATATGGGCTGCAGAACACATCTACCGCCATCAATACCGGAGATCTTCGCAATTACTCCGGAAGATCCGTAACGTCCACCGCCACTAATGCAGAAGATCTGCAACGGTCACAACGTGATCCTCCATGAATGCAGAAGATTTGCAACGGCTCCTCTTCCAAGCTCTATATAAGAGCGTTTTCAGAATTAAGGAGAGAGATATCGTTCTCGACTCTGCTTCGTAATTCTGTTCGGTATAATTTCATTTCGTTATTGTACGCTTTCTTATTGCAGTTTATATTTCGTATATGCGTTCCTACAACTTGTAATGGACCAAGCCCATTAACTTATTAGGCCAATGGCCACATGTGTAAGACTATTTAATCACCTTATGTGCTGCATTTAAGAGTTAGGTTTAGTCAAGGTTTAGTTATGTAGAATTGAGGTTTTCCTCCTCCCCTAAACCCCTAGGCCTCAAGCCCTAGTGGTTTGGATCTCTTGCTTTCAATCAGTCTCTCACTCACTCAATCTCTCTCGCTCCATAGGCATCACGCCCCATCGCTCCCCGTGTTTGAGACCAGTTGATGTCGCGCTCCAGTAGAGCGCCTCGCACAGATAACCTTACTTTGAGGTTATCTGGTTGATGCGCCCTAGGGAGCATTTAGTCCCCGGAACCTCACTTTGAGGTTATTTCCTTGTTGTGCTCAAGAGAAGCCTCCAAGAAGAAGTTCCAGCCAAGGAGGAGTTGAAGGAAGGCCTTGCTTGGACCATGGTCCGAGCTACGCACCCAAGGTGCCTCCTCACCGGGGCATTTCGCATCACAAACACCATGACCAGGTGTAGTTTCTTGTCAACCCCTTGTAATTGATCGTGTGACGATCAAAGACAAACACTACTTCTTGGTTGTCAAGTACAACAACATTTATTTATCTAAAGAAAAACAACCAAGAAGCTAGAGGATAAATGGCTATGTTGCCATCTTGGGCAGTAGCTAGAAGGAAATGGCCACAATTTTTTCGATGCAAATGCGCTTCACCCACTTGTATAACCTAAACTACCGATTGAGAAAAGAAGACTTATAATGATATTATGCCATACATGCATGTGTATCCTGTCGCAAAAAATGTGACATATCATGCAAAGTTGTTTCATTATCCTGAAGTGTATTATGTAGGTTTAATAAAAGAAACATACCTTTCTCAACTGGGGAAGTGCCCTTATCCACGCACTCATGGACCAGGTGGCATGTTTGAAACAATTGTTGGAATAAGTGGTAATAGTTGTGTGCGGGGAAGGATTTATCTTTTCAAACATAGACAACCACGAGTGTCGTTGACTGTAACTCTCCTCAAGAGTACCTTGTATTGTGTCTTCGGCTATCAAGCGTGCTTGATTCGCCTTATGATAAATAGCATCCATTCACATATCTTTCAGAGCGGTATGTATTTCTTGGCCCTTTGGGCTTCCTCACGACCTCTAATCGAGTCACACAATAAAATGAAGTCGTCATATGTCACAAGAAATTATGGATGCAATGGCATGTTTGTATTTTTCAGAAATTATGGATAAGTTACCCCTTAAATAACTAAATGTTTTACCTTGGAAGTATTTTTCAGAAATTATGGATGCAATGGCATGTTTGTTGTGGTCATGTCTATATCGCAATCCCCAACTATGGGGTTCCAACAAATTTTTGGACCATACACGTCCTAGTTTTACGAGATATTGAATCGTGACAGCTGAATATGCATGACTTGATGACGCACCCAACCATATAAGTCCTTTTACCCGACTTCTTCACATTTAGTTCGAAACAACCATACAAAGCTATTGCTAGTAACACATTCTTCAACTATATCTTGGTATTAAAAAAATCTCCAGTATGTATTTCTCTCATCCTACCAGCCCCATGATCAACTTCTACATCCAGAAAATTAGCCCATTCACCGATCGGTAATACATTCATTATGCCTTTTCTACAACGACTTAAAACTCGGAATCCCTACCCTCCTTAACATTGGCATCACCTTCTGCATTATCATCCCTTGTTTGACCATCCCCTCATTGTCATTCCAAGCATTCCTTGCAAAACCATCCCCAAGGTTGACATCTTCACTGCCTACTTTTTAAATTGCTTCATCATCATCGGCAAGTACAACTAGGTCGCAACCTCTATTCTTCGTTGCAGTGACAACAATTTCTTCATCGTTGCAGCTTAGTGACACAACGTTTGTTGGGGTTGATTTTTGGCAAAAGCATTTTCTTGCAGAATCCTTAGTTCTTTTCCTATCAGATTCGCTTTGTATCATGTCACTTATACAAGACGTTACATTTGCATCCTCTACAATATCATCTTGTTGTATATCATCCAGTGTCCTGTCACCCATTGTTTCTTCACCTTCACTCCTGGAATTAAGGACAAAAGGTTTGTAATAAGGATTAGAGTGCTACCCATGTCAGTAAGAGTTCTTCCTTTTCATGGTTCAAGTGAAGACAAAGAACTATGAAGTTAAGCGTGCTAGAGCGGGAGTAGTACCAGGATGGTGGCCTCTTGGGAAGTCCTCGGGTTGGCGCTTCTAAGACACCGGGTCTTACACATGGTATCAGAGTAGACTCTGGGTTACGAGTGGACCTTTTCTGGACGGCGGTCACTTGACCCAAAGGGTGGTTTTTGGGCCTTGACGATGTCGTCAAGGGTTTAAGTGGGGGTGATTGTAATATCCTAGATTTGTAATCCTTTATAAGGATTAGAGTGCTACTCATGGCAACAAGAGCTCTTCCTTTTCATGGTTCAAGTGAGGACAAAGAATTATGAAGTTAAGCGTGCTAGGGCGGGAGTAGTGTCAAGATAGGTGACCTCCTGGGAAGTCATCGGGTTGGCATGGGTTGGCGCTTCTTGTAACACCCCTAAATTACCTTAGGAATATTATCGTCAGTGACCCCATAATGCATATCCGAAATCACCCAAGGCTTTACAGTATTGATCGCAAAAGACAAAATAGAACAATAATAATAACATTTAAATTAAAATGTCTTACAAAACAGCAAAACGACGTTGCAAAACAAGGCAATCTTACATTATATCAAAGTACAGCGGAAGACTTACTAAAACTAACAACAAGATCTCTAACCTTTATTGAAAAGAAATAAAAATTTATTCTAAGACAAAACACAGTTGGCGTCAACGACGTCTTCCCATTTCTTCGACTTGGGAATTTGTTCTTGATGTGCCGTAAGGGACGGATGAGACCAGCCAACCATGCAAGAAAAAGAGAAGGTTGGTTAGTCTAATGAAAAACTATTCAAGGGTTCAAGCAAAGTGGTTCTTGTGATTGTAACCAGTTACTATCATTGTCCCTCAAATAATAGTCGAAGGACGATATATAACCCAAAAACTTTCACGGAATGAATGAAAAGAAGTATGAATCAAAATAAGACTCCAAAGGAATTGAGTCTTAGGAAGTATGAATAATTGTTTGGGAACATTTAGGTTTATCACGCAAAGTTTTGAAAACGACTACTTGAACATTTGGATCCTCAACCAACCTCACCGCGTAATGCGAATTCAGATATGAAAGGGGGACATACTTTAGACAAGAGTCCGGACGGGTTCCAAGTTATACTTCTCGCCCAAGTGATGTGACCATGGGTCACCTCAAAGACATGTCAAGATCGGTTCAATGAAGAGGAAGAAGCAACCGAGCTGCATGAATATGAGCATGGGTCACCTCAGTAAAAGTGCCGTATCTTCTGATTCCCAACTCCGATCACTCTCACATTTTGAGGCGTGAAACTAGACTTCAAGATCTATCTCTGGGCGTTGGAATAACCCCATTCTGATTACGGACGAGAGAGAATGAACCTTCCGAAGTTAGGCCAGAAACTGTCTCCGCGGAAGATGTTTGATTTGTGTTTTATTGTTATTTTCATTAATTAATTAGCTAGTTAGTTTCTAATTAGTGGCATACGTAGTGGCCTTAGTGGTTTAGCTACGTTAGTGGGTAGGTTAGTGGGTAGTTAATTAGTATTAATTTACAATTTACGTATTGTTATTTGGTACCTATTTAAAGGTTGCCTAGCATTGTATTTGGTAGACTTGAATTGGAGATTAAAAAACGTGAGTGTTTTGTTCATTTCAAGTCTCTTGGACGATGGCTTCAAGGTGTGTGATATCCTTGAGTGTCTTAGTTTTGTTTCGGTGAGTCGTATCCGAAACACCCTTTGGTGTGTCATATCCGAAGGCGGTTGGGTGTTTATGGTGTGTCATATCCATGAGTGTTCAACCTCGTCTCAAGGTTCTTGGTGAGTTGCATCCGAGGGTCGTGAGATACCTATCCCAAACTCTTCATGAACCTCGTTCATGAGAGTTATATCCATTTTATTTTTGAGTCAAATCTCCATCAAGTTCTTGTTAGAGTCACAATGAAACACAACAAATGTCCTATTTTGAGAGTTTCGCCAAGAAGTTGCCAAATCAATGTCTTGGTGCCCTTCGTCTTGTACTGTACGAATCTTGGCATGTGCTTACGCACAACACCAAGGGTATATTAAATATGTGCGACGAGACACAAATCTTATTTAGTTTCAAAACATGCATTAACATTAAGACTTTTATTTCCACAACCAATCTCGTAAAGAGATAAAGAATGAGATAAATTCCGAATGTTGGCACTAGCTAAGTGCACCACCACTAATGTAGTATAAGGGTAAAGTATTAAGACAAAATCCTCTTAATACATATTATAAAGAAATAACTAAACCTCGCAAGGTAATTAGCGTTTCTACGAATACTCGTGCTAAACTAGCATAATTATTCACACTAATTCACAACAACCCACACCAATATTATCTAACACCCTATAATAATATAGATATATATAAGGGTCATAGCTAGTATATATATATATAACATAATAATAAGGTTCATTTTCACAACATTTAATACACATAAGTTCCCAAACATCAACTTTTAGATTTTTATCTCAACTTAATAGAAAGTCGAACAGTGAACGAGAGTGATTGCTTGCAAATAGCACTTAACCTCTTGTTTTGATCCCGTTTCAAAAGCCAATCCGAGACGTACCCAAATCACACAATAAAATAAATTATATTTGATAATTTATTCAATATAACAATTTGAAGTATATCATGTCTCGGTTTTTAATTGAATTTATTTACTCATAAATAAATCAATTTCAAGGCATTTTTGATAAAACGATTATTTATACGATTAAAAATTAATTAGTCATATAAATTAATAAAATAATTTATTTATAATCCTAAAATTTTCTAAGTCAAAATATTATCTAAATGAATAGTCATAAATTGCCCATTCATAATATAAGATAATGTTATAATTTTTTTAATTAATTTAATTTTAAATTTTCATAAAATTAAATTAATCCTAAAATATTTTCACTAATCTTGATTAATTAATTTAATCAAGATTAGGCTCAAACAAATCAAAATTTAAATAACAAAAACACGAATTGGGCAAAATTCTTCCTCACCGGCGCGACTTGGACACCCGTCGGAAAACTCCCAAATTGCGCGGCGGTGGTGGATCTACTGGGAGTTTGATGAGGGATTTGGAATGAGACTTGTAGGTGCATCTAGGGGTACACTCAATTTCTCAAACAAAGCTCTCAATCTCTCGAATTTGGCTCAAGAACAAGTCACTACCGATATCTAGGGTTCTTGATTTGGATCGTGAAATTGGATTCCTTAAAAGTCCGATTAGGAGGGTTTTTATAGGGTTTTGATAGGTGTGAACACCCAAAGCATTAACCCTCTCATTAATCCCTCCAATTTAAGCTCAATCGGATCAATTGTGAATCGAGGTGAATCGGCCCTAAAAATGACGCGAGGTGCAATGGGGACAAATCCCGCGATTTTCGTCGTCTTTTGTTACAGGATTATAGATCCGATTTAGTTTTTTCCTTTAATGAACCCGGTTTGTTCCGATTTGCCTTTTATTATATGTACTGAACTCAACTATCGTTCCAGAATTAATCAAATACAAACCAATTTCCTAAATCTGTCAAAATCTCTCTTAACAGTCTTCATCTCCAGATTCCTTCGACTCGATCCTTCTCCTTTATGGTTGAGTTCTAGGCCTGGGATACCTAATTTCGAGTTCATTGGAACTTCTAATTGGGATTTATCATCTCCGTGGTTCGTAGACGGAATTCCCGTCTCATTGGTATCATAGCTTTCGGTCCTTCTGCGTGAATTCGTGATGTCCAACTCGTCGGATATCAACAGAATGTTCTCAGACTTGAAGAAATTGATCGTTCATGCATTTGGTACTCCAAGGTGGATTTCAGAGCTTTCGGTAATGGCAGATGAGGTAAGAGATCGAACTATACTTGTGAAAATTAATTCTCAAACGCATTCCTGGAGCGATCTAGGAATTAGCTATCTATTCTCTGAAATTGGAATGGTTGAAGAAGTAAGATACTTACCAACTGAAAGCGGCTTTCATTCCCAAGTTCGATTTCAGACACAATATTCTAGTCAATACGCATACCACTACTATAATGGTAGATGTCTTCATCAAGACTGTTGCAAAGTAGGGATCCATCGTCCAGATGATATTATTAACTGGAATGCCCAAAAAGTTGATGAAATTAAGGCCACCTATGGGATTAGTGACGTTCCAGTAGAGGCTTGCGATGCTAATCTGCATGAGGAGAGGCTGAAATGTGATGAGTTGATACACCGGGATGAAGAACCATCTCAGATTTTGGTACAGACTGAGCCAAATTCAGCAGATGAGTCCTCAGTTTTGGTTGCCCACCAAGTGCTCGACGAAATACCAAGGTCAATTGTCACCCATTAAGTAAAGTTTTTGGATGAAATAGGAAAGGAAAATGATGAGTTATTAGATGGAATGGACTCGGAAGTTCCACCAATTGGCTCAGTTGATGAACTAGATGGTATGAATGTTATCGATGATGGCAAACTAAGGAATGCAATATCTAGATTACATGCACTGAAGGTACCAACTGAATTCCTTGAGCAAGAGTTAATGTTGAATGGTGTGGTGTGTGTGATTTGCTTTGATCCTGGTCAAAATAATCTAAGTCATAGAGATCATGCTATGTGCTTGTCAAATAAGAATTTTGAGAGTGCTGCTAGGGAAGACAACATTTCAGTTGATGGGGTGTTCTCTGAGTTGAGGAAGAGCTATTTTGCTGCTGGTCAGGATACACAGATATCATATGCTGTTGAACATGAAATTCAAGTTGCTGCTGCATAAGATGACTTGAAGGTTTTCAAGGGAGGGCTGACAATGATTTACATGGGATTAATGTGTTTTGATCCCAGAGGTTTGCTTGTGATAAATGCCTTTAGTTGCCTAATTGCTAATGAGAAATCTCACTTTGGTCATTCTGTTGGCACATTGATTTTTTCTCCTGGGAGTTATGTTGATGAGGTCTTAGTTTTCCTTCAAGCTTTTGATTATGAAATGAGTGCTTATCTTGGATGGAGTGCTAAAAGAAAGTCATGCTTACTGGATGTGCTTAAAGAGACCTCTAATATGCTGTCATGTTCCTTGGGTAATACTAAGCCAGATGAAGAACACAAGAACTTGAAGGTTTTTGAGGTAAATGACTTGAAGTATATTACACCTTTACTGTTGGTTATAAATGAATTTAGTGATTTTGTTAAGTTTCCAAGTAAGCTCCCTGCACAAAAGGTAAGAATGGTGGATTATATAGTAGTAGTGTGCTTCAATGGGTGGGTATTTGATCCTGGAGGTCATCTGTTGATACATGCTACATTTGGGTCCCTTGATGCTATGGCGGAGACTTATTTGTTTCATGCTACATTACACATATTAGCTAGCCTTATAGGGGTACTACTTGAAGCGATACTTTCTTTCAAGGGGAGTATGGCATGCACAGTAGGAGTTGCTGAAAATCTCTTGAATGCATCAGCTGAAAATCTCATTGAACATTTCTCTCCCTTTGGGTCTGGTTTACACGGAGGTGGAATGTTGGTCTTTGATGCCGTTGGAGGTTTCGTTGGTGTTCTACCCGAAGAGCCAAGAGAAGACTACGACTTGAGCTATTATTACCGCTTGAATTGGGTTACTTGGGTTGCTTATATCCTGTCAACTCACACTACTGAAAGTGTTGCTAAATGTGAGATGCTAACATGCTTCGACACAAAAGGAAGGCTGGTTTCTGACTTCTTGGAGGACAAACTTCTAGTTCTTGATCAGAATTCTAGTAATTTTGTCCTTACCTTCCTCAACTTGCAATTGGTTGGAGTTTTAGTTACACAGAAGGAGGCTTGGACATTACCTGTTAAGGCATATTTGACGATTGGTTAGAGTTTGATGTGTACTGTTGTTATCCTATCAAAGTTCCAAGTTTTTCTCCAGAAGATCATCAAAGGAACAATGCTTTTGATCCTTGAGGACAAGGATCATCTCAAGGAGGGAGTATTGTTACAGGATTATAGATCCGGTTTAGTTATTTCCTTTAATGAACCCGGTTTGTTCCGGTTTGCCTTTTCTATATGTACTAAACTCAACTATCGTTCCAGAATTAATCAAATACAAACCAATTTCCTAAATCTCTCAAACTCTCTCTTATCAGTCTTCATCTCCAGATTCCTTTGACTCGATCCTTCTCCTTTATGGTTGAGTTCTAGGCCTGGGATACCTAATTTCGAGTTCATTGGAACTTCTAATTGGGATTTATCATCTCCTTGGTTCGTAGACGGAATTCCCGTCTCATCTTTGAATCCAACTAATTGGTGAATTAGATGCGAGATAAGGTCTTTTTGAATGCCCAATATTTAATTGATCCAATGGAGGCCGAATTCCGCCATTAACACGCTCAAGAAGCTCGCGTTGTGCAGCTGTCCGAGGTTAAAGATGACCCTTTCTGGGTATTTACGATCGTGGCCCTTTACTTTTGGGTTTGTGGCAAAAATATCCTCTACAACTTTTCATAAATTACAACAATTTGCCCAAACTTAATATTTTTAATATTTTAAGTTTGTAATATTGTTTTAGCCCAAAATTAAAGTATTAAAAATATAATTTAGGTTAGAATAAGCTTAAGTTATTTTTCTTATAAATTTAACCATACTTAAATCTTTAAAAAAAATTTGTTAAACTTGATTTAAATATTCTAAGTCAAATTTGATGAGTTTTATTTAAATTTAGAATCAACATAATGTTTAATATAAATTTAATTAAATTCATAACTTAAAGTTGTAACAACTTTTGATAAGAACTCTATTTTATTTCTATTTTTGGAATAGTGAAATAAATACAAAAATTCCTTTATTTAGAAATAAAGTTGAGAAGTTACACAAATACCCTTACTAAAATTGAGGGTTATTACACTTCTAAGACCTCGAGCCTTATAAGGTTGACTTTGTATAACCTGTGGTGCACTTGACGGTACTTCCATTTCATGCGTCTCCATAAAAAATCATTCTACATACAAGGTTTCTTCTCAAAAGACTCTGAAATAGAGTTATTTTTCCCGTCACTATCAAGCTTGCATAGAGTTCTATTTGTCAGACCCCATCTGTAGCATATTGCACATTAAGAAACTTGTATGTATGAAGGTCATCATTCTTGGTAACATCGAAATGTGGTAAATTGGGACTATGTAGTGAAATGTACCTCAACTTAAGCTCGTAAATCTCATAATCAACCGCCACCTTTTCATATGTTTTTTCTTTAGATCTTCATACTTTGTTGTATTTGAAACCATAATTGCTTTTTCCTTTCTCAAGCTTTCATAAACCCAAGTATCACTAATGATGCTCCATACCTCGCCGGTAATCAAATTCATCATAAAACTCGATCGACTTAAGGGAAAAAACATGTAAGGATACATGAACGATAATGACATCTACACATGAAAAGTATTGAACTTCAACAACTTAGCCATGGCTTCTACAGATTTGAAGTGCTTCTTAACTTCGACTTTTGTGAACCTCAACTTCATTCAAGCACGAAAGATATGTGTGGCAGAATTGTTTTTGGTGGAACGTCGAAAATCAAAGAAAGAACAAGAGATAGAGTGCGGTACGATAGAGGCAAGATCTTTTATGTTTAACATAGTAAGAAACATAACAAGATTAGGGTATTGTTCAGTTTTTTACGTTTCTATATTTTTTATTTGGAATCCCAAAGGTCTTTCACTGGATGGGAAAAAAAATATGCTAGCTAATATTTCTATTGTTTTATTTTTTTCCTTCCTTTTGTGATTTTTAATTTTCTTTTACTTTTTTTTTTCAGGAAAAAAATATATTTTCGGCCTTTTGGAATTAAAAGAAAACCCAAATTCCCAAATTAGGCATGCTTGCTATTTGACGAAAACGTAGTGTACATTTGCTAATCCATCTTTTTATGGTGTATCCATGTAAAAATTCCTTATAAGTATGTAGAGATAACCTAAATTGTATCCAAATCAAATCAAACCATACGGACAATCATAATTTTGTAAAGTGCTGTAAATTTAGCTTGTTATATCTATATTTAGAAAAAATACAAGATATTATTAATATCTCGTAATATATAGGTCATGAGTATGGTTCGGTAGCACGTTTTGTAATTCATTTTTTTGTTCAATACTAGGGGTACCAGTGTGCTCCGCACGCGGGAGAGATGTTTGGCATAATAGGATATGTTCGTTTAACAATCATTACATATTATAATACATTTTTAAAAATGTAATACATTTAAAAAAATAGATTATTGATGGATGGATGAGATAGTGAAATATGTCTGGGAATACGGACTGTGAACTAATTAAAAGGAGTTAGAAGATGGCTTACCGAACGAGGTAATGGTTGTGCTGCCAAACATATATTATTAAATTTAATTCATTATAATATATTTGAATGGATAATGGTAGTGTTGTCGAACGAGGCCTTAGACGAAGTAGATACATAATATTATCATTATTTATCAATGCATGAATATTAGTAAAATATATCTTTAATATTAGGTAAGTATTTAGCATTAGTTTCATGTGACATAATTAAAAGTCATCATAAACTTATGGTAAGAATACATTATAGACCAAGTAGGTTTCTCTCAAATCTTTGCAGTTGTTCCTTCAGACAATGCATATTTTCCAACAAGCTGCAATAAAAAAACATAATATTTCCTCAACTATATTAAAAACCATATATAATAATCAGTCATAACAAAGAAACACAAAGAACATGGAATACTATAATCATGTAGGACATTAACATAGATTATTTAAAAGAGTTATTTTGACCTTCTATTTCCAAAGTTTTTGAAGTTGAGCTTGATATTCTTCTAACTTCTTCAGGGATGAGTCTAATTCAACACTTATGTATTTATCCACATTTCTAGTAATTTCACCATAAATTCTTTGGATTTGTGATGGCATATAAAAATTCTTACAATTTGTCTTCCTTTTGTTTCACAAATGCTCCAACATTGGTGTAATGTCCGCAAGATCCTCGATGGTTATTAATGTGCTCTATGGCTAAATAGAACACTCAAAAATATCATTTAGAAAATTGCCACAATAATGACAATTGTGTTTTTTCTAAACCTAAAATAATAAATAAGTTCATCAATACATTATACAAGTATCGTATTGATGTATATTTATAGTTGTCAAAGATATACATTTTTTTGTGCGAAATGTTGAAGATGATTATTTGAATGATCTGCACCTCATTTTCATGAGTACTGTATTGGACTTTAAATTTTTTTTTTGACAGACATAACACCAATTTTTTTTTTATTGAGGTGACATAGCAGTAAAGTTAGAAGTCTGTGAATTTTAGTATCTAACAAACATGCAAAATTAAGTAAAAAATAGGTTATTAGATTTATGGAATTGTCAGTATTTTAGTCTCTAAAAGTGGTTCAATCACTTCAAGCACCATCAAATTTGTAAAGTAAAAGGTAAATGCAGTTTAATTCTTTAGTTCTATCATGTCAATACCACAAAGAAAACAGAAATTGCATTTGCTTTCAAATATTTACGAAGTCAGGGAACTTTGACAACAACAAAAGGCCAAAGCATGAAAAGTTTTTCGTTCTTCATGCCCTAGCACTTACAATATGCAAACACTTCAAAACGAATTTATGTATATAGCATGAACAAGACACATGAAAACCAATAAAACTATGTTGCTTCAGCAAATCCAACCCTGAAGATGTCATAGTAAAAAATAGTGTGGTATCGACCGATGAACACGTCTCCCATAATCATGCATTCACGACACTATTCCATGCACAATTAGTTTATCTTTACAAATGCTAAATTCTAAAAGAGTGTGTAAGTAGAGAGTTTACTGGAAGGGGCCAAGAGGAGGGGGGATGTCCAAAGCAGTCAACCCACTAATGCATTATGTAGCCGAACCCTCGCCCACTTTGAGGATATATCGGAAAAAATAATCCAAGTTCAAAATTAATGAGTTTTGTCAGTTTGAAACTGAATCGAACTACGATTCCCCAAACCATGGCTATAATTATATCTTTAGGACTTAAGCTGACGGTTGTGCCATCAATGGTGAAGAAACACTTGGCATAGAAGAAATGCTGCAACAATCCACATCAGATTGTCCCATGGGACTTGGAAGGCGTTTATTGAGCTGAAATTCTATCAAAAAATGTGGTTATAGCAAGAAGAACTGATTGTTAATATGATGTTTTGGATGAAAAGATTTGCAAGCGTAGTCTTACATTGTCCATATCGTTGAGGATTGTGTCACGTAATCTCTCTCATTGAATGCATATTGTAAAGAGACTCAAAAGGGAGATTTAAACTCCATTGATAAACTTGATGAAGAAGAAGAAGAGAGAGCTACAGTACATGAGATCTGTCAAGCGTAGCGTACTGAACAAGGACAAAAGAAGAGGCTATTTATAGCCTTTACAATAAAACATTTAATATATATATATATATATCTATATTCTCATACATATGATGATATTCGTACGTGTCAATTCACTATTCACAGTTAGATGAATGTCATTTGGTGAATAATAATTAGTTAACAAAGTAGCTTACAAGTAGTTTGTAGTACTCTGCCTCCCGCTCCCGCATAAGCTCAAAGTACTCTGAGAAAAGTAAGTGGGAACAACTCCTTCTCTTAACCAATATATTCAAGAAATGTCAAAAGTGTTTTTCGTCCCTATCAAAAGATGTATCTCTACAGCCGGGAAAAGACGGAAAAATGAAAATGCTCACAAACCCTAAAACGCTCTCTACCCCGCCGCCACCCCCTCAAACCCTTTGCTCTCTTCGGCCACCGCCGCTCAACGAGCCCAGAAGCTCCATCCTTAACCAGGATCTCAACCTCCTTGATCAATTCGACCATGGGATTCCTCATCCTCTTAATCTTACTTCTTGCTCCGGTGTCTCTGAGAGAGGTTCGTTAGATTGGGTGGTGGTGGGGGGCCTTTCCTTCCATCCTCGACTCTTCTCGGGTCTCTGCTGTGTCCGGCTGAGCCTAGATCCTTTGATCTGGTCGCCCCCTCTCGTCTTCTCGCGGGCCCTTGGAGGTCTCTTCCTGGTGCTGTCTTGGGATCCAGGCCTGCTTGAGTGCTGGGATGAAGGCGTCGTTGGTAGTGTTGACCCGTGCGAGACGGTGCTCGCTAGTCCTCTCGGTGATCTGCTCCTCCTTCTTTGCTCTCAAGAGGAGCGTGGGTTTTGCCTTGGCTACCAACCCCTTGAAGCGGGCGTTCGAGAGCAGATCTGGCGTGAGCTCCCTCTCATCTCCTCCTGGCCTTGGAGGGCTTGGTTGCCCCTGCTAAGGTGCTCTCGTTCCCTTATCTCTTTTCTTCTGCTGTTTTTTTCTTCTGTTGTCTTGTTTTATTTCCTTGCTTGATTATCTGGATATTCTGCCTGATCCTGAACCTGAACCTTGAATGCTTGTCTTCTGCGGTTTTTTATCTGCATTTGAATTTTGCTGATCTTATGCCTCTGTACTGGAGCTTTACCCCTTGTACTGGAGCCTTCCTGTGGGGTTTGCTGAAATTTTTCTTTGGGATCTATAGCACCTCTTATGAGTGTTCTATTTTGACAACTGAACCAACAACTTTGAACTCCTTCGAGGTGACCCCTCTTCCTCTACAATACTCCATTTTGGAGACCATGACTGAGACCCACTGTTTTCCTTCTTATATGAATCGTGTGATCTGCGTGCATACTTGCGTTGATTTTGAACTCTTCACCTCTGAACAACTCTTCTTTAATTTTATTTATAAAGTGTTGGTGACTCTATGGTGTCAAGTGAGCTTGGATACTTGGGTTTCTGGGCATTTTCTATGCTTAAGTTTCCTTGTATCTGGTCTTGTTAATTTGATATGTTACCCTTTGAACTATTATCTTCTGAACAATTTTTTTGCTTTGCAGATTTCCTTGAGAAACAATACCTTGACACTTCAAAACAAAGTGAAAAAAGCCTCTGGCTTTTGGAAATCACAGTGGATTATCCAGTGCACATCCATGTATAATCTTGTGGATTGCCCTTTTTGTGTGCATACCAACTATTACCCGGAGTTTGAGAAAAATGATAAGTGTATTAATAAGAACAACCGAACTATGTGTGTTGTATTCAACTCTATGTCTATGTATGATGTTCTTTGGAATAATTCTTGCCATATACTTGCCCCTTACAACTGGAGTCCTTTTAGGATAAACCAACAATTCATGGGTGACCCCCACAAACCCACAGAAAAGCAAACAACAAAACAAATTATTACTCCAAGAACAATACAACTATGACCACTGAACAAAATAGAGGAAACAAACGTAAATTTTATAGATCACTCAAGACCATTGCTCGGATTATTTGCCATGAACAACAATGGCCGTCATTCAGGGACCGACTCCAAAACCAACGAAACCAAAACCATGATGAGAAATTACCTGATTGCATGAATTATTGGAAACTGTAGACTATTGAACCTTACAACATTATTACCAAAATTCTGTTGAAGTCCCCTAAATGTCTTATGATATGGGGCAAATTCATTATGAGGTTTTTATGAAGATTACGACCTGGAATTGTCGTGGTATCGGAAAGAAAACCTTTTGGACGGAT
This sequence comes from Rheum nobile, assembly GCA_027886185.1. NCBI lineage: Eukaryota > Viridiplantae > Streptophyta > Magnoliopsida > Caryophyllales > Polygonaceae > Rheum > Rheum nobile. Next base: position 5,972,582 of record WOAB01000701.1, read on the forward strand.
GTTGAATCCTTCTGCAAAATTGAACGAATTCAATTAATTGCACTCTTTGAAACACGAACAAACAAAGAACCAAGCGAAAAAGTTTGGAGAAAAGCAGGCTTTGACCAATTTTACTATATCCCGGCTACGGGTCTCTCAGGTGGTATCTGTGTTATGTGGAAGACCTACCAACTTACAAATGAAATCCTTGAAATTGATCAAATTGATACGAGGTTTATCTCGGTCAAATATACTAACCAAATCTCGAACAAGAAACTTATGCTAATCCTTACTTATGCTCCTCCGAATGAGGCTGGAAAAAATGTTTTCTGGAATGGGATCACCTCCTTTATTAAAAATTGCTCCTTTCCGTGCATTGTTATGGGAGATCTGAACGAAATTCAAGATCCCTCTGAAAAATTAGGCGGTGTTTTACCACCACTGACCAAATTCGCAAGATTACGCCATTTTAAAAATGAATGCGAACTTCTGGAGGTTCCGAGCACCGGGAATACCTTTACTTGGAGGAAAAATAAAACTGAAATTAATAATATCTATGAAAAACTTGATAGAGTTCTTGTCCAACACCAGATCTTGCAATGGTACCCCGACATTTGTACCAAAAACTATGCATTTACAAGCTCTGACCACGTCCCTATTTCGATTGATCTTACAGCTTCCACCCCGTTCAAAAATGAACCCTTTAAATTTGAAAATATGTGGATGACTAGGAAGGATTTCAGGAACGTTGTCAAACAAGCCTGGAGAACAAACTTCCATGGATCAAGAATGTATGATCTTGTATCAAAAACAAAACTTCTAAAAAAACATGCAAAAGAATGGAACAAAACTACCTTTGGTAATGTATTTTCCCAATTGAAAAAACTAGAAAAGGACCTCACAGATATCCAAGTAAAAATCTGTGCACAAAGCAATAACAATCTCATCCAAAAACAGCTAAAACTTATTGAGAAAAAGGAAAAGATTCTAAGTTTTCAAAAAGTTTTTTGGAACCAAAGAGCAAAAGTAAAACACATCAAATTTACGGACACTAATGCTAGCTACTTTCATAGAATAGCTAGTGGAAGAAGGAATAGGAAAATGATCAAAGAAATCATTACACAAGAAGGAACGACTATTATAGGAGAAGAAAATATCAGAAATGAAATCAGAAATGACTTTATCAAAAGGTTCAAAACTGAAGAAATGAACGAAAATCTATTTAGGGAAAACCTGAATCTTATCCAGGAAGAAGTATCCGCTGAAGACAATAAAAACCTTACTAAACATATATCAAATGGAGAAATAAAGAAGGCTGTGTTTGGTATCGGGTAAGATAAATCACCTGGACCGGATGGAATGACAGCAGAATTCTACCAAAAATATTGGGACATCGTTGGTCCATCGGTGATTCAAGCCGTGAAGGGGTTCTTTCTCTCAGGAAAATTGCTCAGACAGACCAACCACACATTTATATCCCTAATACCAAAATGCGACAATCCAACTTCTACAAATCATTACAGACCAATCAGCATGTGCTCTACGATCTATAAAATCATCTCAAAAATCCTAACAACAAGACTAAAAAATACAATGGAAAAACTAATCCATCCCCTACAAGGGGCCTTTATTGCCAATAGAGCTATTCAAGACAACATCTTAATAGCTCATGAGATATTTCACTCTCTCAAAGGGAAACAAGGAAAGGAAGGTTTCATAGCCATTAAATTGGATATGGAAAAAGCGTATGATAGAATTGAATGGAATTTCATTCTCAAAACTATGGAAAAATTCGGGTTTCAACAAAAATTTATACACTGGATCAAAGAATGCATAACAACTGTTTCCTTTTCGGTCCTCGTTAATAATGGACCAACGGAAATCTTCTTACCTTCAAGAGGACTCCGACAGGGTGATCCCCTTTCCCCGTTCCTCTTTATTTTAGGTTCTGAAATTCTGGCTAGAAAACTTCAAAAAGCATCAAACAGACCTCAAAAACCTATCGGAATCCAAGTTTGCAGGCAAGGTACCCGCATTCCTTTCTTGGCATTCGCAGATGATATTATGATCTTCTCACAAGCGAAAACAGAAAATTGTAAGGAGATTAAGGACATTGTGGATGATTATTGCAAAATCTCAGGTCAAAAGGTTAATTTCCACAAATCAGCCTTTCAAGTGACTAAGAAAGTCTCAAACATTAAAAAACAAATGATTCAAGGTATTCTCACAATCACAAATATGACGTCTCTTGAAAAATACCTAGGGTGCCCTATCATTAATGGTAGAGTAAACTCTAATACGTTTGCATATATCCTGCTAGATACACAAAAACAATTGACTAAATGGAAAGCAAATTCGCTATCCCAAGCAGGTCGAACAACTCTTATTAAAGCCAACCTGTCATCTAGACCAAATTATCTTATGCAGAGTTTTATGTTGCCAACAAACACACATAATGAGCTGTACAAACTAAACAGGAGTTTCTTTTGGAACAAAGACCAAAATTACAAACCTCTCATAGGATGGGACCGAATCTGTAAACCAACACAACAAGGAGGCCTTGGGCTTCGAAAATCTCAAGATATGAATAGAGCACTACAATTTAAATTGCTCTGGAAAATTCTGGCAGAACCAAATAACTGTTGGGTTCAAATAATTACAGAAAAGTACCTAAAGACAAAACACCTTTTACACTATGAAAAAACAGGAAATTCCTCGTGGCAATGGTAAAAAATGACTACAATCCTGGAGGAGTTCAAAAAGGGACTTGTATGGCAGGTCGGAAATGGGAGAACGATCAAATTTTGGACTGATAACTGGCTATCAAATAGGCCCCTAAAGGAAACAGTCAATACGCAACAAGTTGAGAATATTAATGCCTTGGTCGCAGATTTCTTGCTGCCAGATAAAACATGGAACAAGGAAAAAATCAAACAACATGTATCAACTGATCTATGTAGACTAATCACATCGGTTTCTATCCCCGTTAATAATATTGAGGACATGATGTAGTGGGAAGCTAGTAAAAGTGGATGGTTCTCAACCAAATCTGCTATGAACATGATTAATGAAAATAAACAATATTCAGCCCATGACTCATATTGAATATGGAAAATGGATACTTACCCTAAGGTTAAGAACTTTATTTGGAAAATCATGAATAATGGACTTCCAACAAAAGCTAGGCTAGCTGAAAAAGGAGTTTCACTGACCCCTGAATGCATTCGATGTAATGCACCGATAGAAGATACTAATCATATCTTATTTCGTTGCACCCATACCTTGAAAACAATTGAACAAATCAACATCCAGACGCTTGGGATGATAAGATTAATGAACATTGGAACAAAAAAACCGTATGAACTGATTGAGGAAATCCGACAAAAAGTGGACCAAACTCAATTCGTAGAACTGCTGAATTCTTGGTGGGGAATCTGGTTTTACAGAAACCAACAAAGCTTTGCTAGTACAAATAATGAATGTGAACCAATTAAGGATGTGCCCATTTTCATCAAAAACCAAATCAATAACTGGAAACAAACCAAGATGTGGAATCCTGACTGCCTGGAAGCAGAACAACAACAAAAGAAGACGAATAACAGAGACAATAAAAGACGCCCAAAGACAAAATGGAAAAAACCCACAGAAAACACTATAAAAATTAACTCAGATGGTTCAACCATGCCAAATGGAGAATCAAGTTATGGGTATATTTGCAGAAATAGCAAAGGCGAACCCCTATATATCTTTGGTGAAAAATGTGGTATATCAACACCATTAAAAACAGAAGTTATTGCGTTTAGGAACGCTTTGCTTAAAGCGCATGAATTGGGTTTTCACAATATTGAAATTGAATGTGATAACCTTACAATTGTTAACGTTCTGAACAAAATCTGGCACTGTCCTTGGGATATCGAAATTTTAATTTCTGATATCCTTTGTGTTTTACAAATGTTTTCCTCAGTGCAGATTTCCCACGTCTTCCGAGATGCCAACGTTGTTGCTGATCACATTGCGAAACTGGCGCAACGAGGTCTTTCGGAAGATTTTAGAGATAACTTAAAACTTGTAGTTCTCATCCGAAAGGATGCTATAGGCTGAGAAACCGTTTCTTATGTGGTTTCCAGCCTAATTCTTACTTAATCAAAAAAAAAAAAAAAAAAAAAAAGATGTATCTCTACACTCCACCAGTGAAATGAAAGAAAAAATATATCAGCATTATACATTGACAAAAAAGTGAATCACAAGTTTCAAAATACTACACATTAGTAATTAACAGAAGCTATGTTCACAGCCTTCAAGCAGATCCTTCAGTGCCTTAACATCCTTCTTATGCACAGTGACAAAGTGCTAATCTTCACACACAATGACACGTCTAATATCTAGGATACTGTTACCACATTAATATGAACTAAATCAGGGATAAACTTATGACACATCTAATCTCCTTTCCCATGCGAACCTGAGATTAGATTTTCTTCCTTTCTATCTGAAGACTTATATTTGACATCCTATTCTAGATGTTTCTTCTTCAACAAACCACATGTATAAAGGATAATTGCACCTCAGTATCTACCAAATCGACTATGAAATTTTTTCCACCTCTAGTGCCTATCAACCATGAAAAATTTAATAACAAGTTACAACTTTATGAAGTATCATTTGGCACCATTTACAAATTAGAAAGAATGATACTTCTTCAAACCTTAGAGGTTTTATGAAACACAAGAAGATAAAAAAGAACATTTTTTACACACATAAGTTATCGCATTATGCACCAAGGAGTCACATTAACATCGGATTAGGAACAATATACAGAGCATGCAAATCTCAAACACCCAAAAATCAAAATGGACTAAAAAAAGCAAAGAAACACAAGAACAACAAAGAACATATCTTTTGAGAACATGAGCTCGATATGAAACATCTAACAAAATCATTACAAAACACATTCAAGACTTATACAAGATATGATCAAAAAAGAGCGAGTGCAACCTACAAAATAGAAACTAAGACAAACGTGTCTGGTTTGCTAGATCCTAACGCATAGTAAACTTGTGAGAACATGAGCTCGATATGAAACATCTAATAGAATCATCATGAAAAAGATTCAGGACTTATGCATGATAGGAACAAAGAACAAATAGTAAAGAGCAACCTAGCATGCTCTATTCTTGGCTCTAGTTTCAGTTGTACTGAGTATATCATAATTTTGTTTCATAAATATTTTCTCAGTCCTTTCACAAGAGCCCCAACCATCAGAAAACCCACCACTCCTGATGAGAATAATGAATTGAGAAGATCTGAAGCACACAGTTTTCAATCAAAATGAAGGATAAGGACATAGAGAGACTCACCGACCGAAAGACAATGAGAATCAAACTATTGCATTTGTGCGGTTTATATAAAAAATAGCAAGCTTGACAATACTGAGCTATAGATGATAAGTTTGAAACATGTGGTAAACTGGATATTTTACTCTAGAGATAATCTTACAAATTGAACCATGTGGTTTCTTACTGCTTTGAAGAAATAAATGGAAAAAAAAAACAATTTAAAAATGGAATTTACTAAATGGAGGTGGTAATCTTCATATTTGAGTGCATAGTTAATCTTTAAATTTGAAGGAGGTGGTGTCATACTGATAAAACTCACTAACGAAATTCAATTTAAGATGGAATCAGTAATGGAGGTGATAATCTTGAAATTTAAAGCAGATGTTGTCTAACTAATAGAGCTTATTACATAGAACAATACCACGTGCATGAGCTATATGTGACAACAATTTTGTGCTACCAAGAAAAAATATGCAAAGAAAAAAGTGAATTCAAAATTACAAACGTCCAAGATGCTAGGCGCAAAATCCAACATATCCCATTACAATCTCTCGAAGCTTGAACATGGAACAATATAATTATTTAAAATTGCAAATGGTTCCAACAAGAAGAAAGAACAAATCCAAAAACTCAAAAACAACTGAACTAAATAAGCAAAGATACCAAATACATCAAAGACCTAAGTGTAAGACCGCTTGCGAAATAGAGGAAGAGGAAAGGAACGTTTCATCTTAGAGAGAAAAATGTTGTGAGAGACAAACAAAGAGAAAGACAAAATACATAATGTTCATACCCAAATCTACCATTCCCAACTTGACCCTCACCGAATTAAGTCGCCAAGCACCGCCGCACCTACAACGAAGGCTTACCAGAAGATGACGAATTGAAGAAGTTGGTGGTAGCAACTTTTGCCCTGTTGCAGACATTACAAATTGGGCAAAGTGGGCTTGTAATATAATTTAGAAAAGCCCAATGAAATAGACCCAATATTTAAGGAAAATGATAGAAATTATATAATAAAGAAGGAAGTGACACACATCTAACTCAAATAAGACAAAATTGTTATTGTTCTTAAGCCAACTCCTATTTTTATAGTATAATAGATTCATTTTCCAATTTTTATCTTCATCAATAACATGTTTGACCTTAATATATTGAATAATTGTGGGATGTCATGACCAAAAAATAAATAAATTTGTGGGATGTCATGTAATTATGTTTGGAAGCTGATTTGTCCATTTGTGTTTGTAAATAATTTACGGAGGGTATACTTGCTCTGGCTAGGGTTGATAATTTACAGTGTATGTTGATTTCCTTTACAAAAAAAAGTTTGGAAGCTTAGTGGGTAGAAGCCAGTTTTCTTTTCAAAGATTAATCATTTTTTTTTCATTTCCTATTTCTAGAACTATCAACCAAGTCTATCAGGTGGAGTTCAGATTGGGTATGGATTGAGTCATTTCAAGTTACAAGTTAACTTAGGTCGAGTCATTATAGGACACATTCCTCCAATTAAAATATTATGGGAAATTTCACATGGCTACGTGAACGATGTATTGTAAATTATGTATGGTGTCCAAAGTTTTTAAATAGTGTACGTGGTAACTATGATGTTTTATAAATTTCGCTTAGTATCATCTAGCATTATAGAAAGCAAAAAAAAATCATTACATGTATTAAACTTAATTTAATAAAATCATAATATTTTTGTGGCATTTTAATAAATACTTCATCTTTATTTGTTTATAAGACAATCAAATTTTATATTTTTTGTAGGGAAATTTTAAAAAGATAATTTTATTTGTATGAAAATACACCCTCATTCAAATTTCTTTTTCAATAATACTTTTATATCAACTATCAAAAGTACATGGTATAAAAATACACCATAATTCAAATTCCTTTTTCAATAATGCCGTTTGTCAACTATCAAAAGTACATGGTATTTCCTATAGGAAACTTTTAATAAGTTACTCTTATTTACACATATTTCATAAAACCATAACTTTTTTAGGGGTAAATGCATTAAACCACACCTTATTTTCACTTGTTTGCAATAAATCATCCATTATAAAAAAGTTTGCATAAAACCACCCCTTATTTATATTTTGTTGCAAACAACCACCCACATAATAAATCTTTTTAATCATCATATTGCATATACTAAAAGACCAAAATAAACTTGTCATTTTTAATTGTTTTTTTATGTACTCTCATTCGAACAAGATACACACCCCAAATCAAGAGATGCTATTGGTGCAAACCGTAATCGACCCAAAATTCTTCCAAAACCTAGACCGAAGACCAGATCAATATAATCCACTTCGTTCTAGTTTTGATTTGGTCCAAACCACTTCAGTCTCGATTATGAACCGTGTACTTATTTTTTCTTTTTTATTCGTTATCTTAATGATTTTGGTGATGTAAAAATAATTAAATTATCAAATTCTAATTAAGTGATATTTACATTTTAGATAGAAAATATTAGTATATTAAATTGTGGAACAAATCATGTGATAACGGTCACTCTCGTGCAAGCAATTCACATATGGTGTAAAATATATGCAAATTTAATACATAATTTATAAACTAGAGGAATTCATGAACATTTAAAATGTATAATTTTTTGCCTAAATGTGTATATATTTTAATTTGTATTTACATAATTATTCAAGTGTATAAACTATGAACTAAAATTATAGTTAAATTGAATTATTTGATAAAAATAAGGGTTTGGGTCATTCAGGTGGTTGTTTGCAACAAATTATGAATAAGGAGTGGTTTAATGCAAACTATTTTATAAAGGGTGGGTTGTTGCAAACAAGTGCAAATAAGGGGTGATTTTTTGCATTTACCCCTTACGTTAATGCCACCGCTTCTTTGATCTGACGCGCAAGCCTCTACAATAGAGCTAGTGGGACTGCTCTAATCTGAGCCGTTGGAAGCCTTCATCCAACGGTGGGTGGCTGGTCCACATTTTACACAGTAAACCCGATCCACACAAGAACCACACTGTAAATTAAGTACCTAATCTTCATCTTTTATAAAAACCCTTAAATTTAATAATTTTTTAAGGAAATTTTAAGAAACCTTCTCTTATTTACACATTTTATGACATCATAATACTTATTAATATGCTAAAAATCTCTCAACATTATATATTTTTAATACAACTTTTTTTTATAAAAAAACCTACTTCTATGAACTTTTTGTTCTCCCATAATTAAAGCGTTATTGAGTAACTTTTTACAAAAATCTCAAATTTCAAATATCGTTTTGAAAGAAAAAAGGATTTCGTCAAAATACCATGTACTTTTGACAGTTGAAAAAAAAGTATAATTAAAAAAATTGAATAAGGGTGTATGTTTATACAAATAAATAAGGGGTAAATGCATAAAACCACCCCTTATTTGCACTTATTTGCAACAAACCACCCTTTATAAAACAATTTGCATTAAACCACCCCTTATTCATAATTTGTTGCAAACAACCACCCGAATGACCCAAACCCTTATTTTATCAAATAATTCAATTTAACTATAATTTTAGTTCATGGTTTATACACTGGAATAATTATGTAAATACAATATAAAATATATACACATTTAGGTAAAAAATTGTACATTTTAAAACACATATATATTTGCATAAATGTGCATGAATTCCTCTAATTTATAAATTATATCTTAAATTTGCATATATTCTACACCATATGTGAATCGCTCGCACGAGAGTGGCCGTTATCACATGATCCGTTCCACAATTTAATATACTAATATTTTCTATTCAAAAGGTAAATATCACTTAATTAGAATTTGATAATATTATTATTTTTACATCACCAAAATCATTAAGATAACGAATAAAAAAAGAAAAAATAATTACACGGTCCATAATCGAGACCGAAGTGGTTTGGACCAAATCAAAACTAGAACGAAGTGGATTATATTGATCTGGTCTTCGGTCTAGGTTTTTGGAAGAATTTTGGGCCGTTTACGGTTTGCATCGATGACATCTCTTGATTTGGGGGGTGTATCTTGTTCGAAAGAGAGTACAAAAAAAAAATTAAAAATGACAAGTTTATTTTGGTCTTTTAGTATATGTAATATGATGATTAAAAAGATTTATGATATGGGTGGTTGTTTATAACCAAATATAAATAAGGGGTGGTTTAATGCAATTTTTTTATAATGGATGGTTTATTGCAAACAAGTGAAAATAAGGGGTGGTTTAATGCATTTACCCCTTAACGTAAATTTGGGAAAAAGGGCAAGAGAAAGACGCGCCTACCCTTCAACGGTTTAAACACATACCCTTCAACTACTCTCCATCAAAACACTCTCCATACCAGTATTTTCGACTAAAAAACCCTAGCGAAGAATCTGAAAAATTCGTAATCCAAAAATCAAACAATAGAATGAGGAACATCAAAGTTGAAGAACTAGGAGAAGCAACATGCAGTCAAAGAGAGAAAAGAAGAGACGTTCTTGGAGTGAAAAATTCAAAACGCAGTCAAAGAGAGAATGTCAAACAATGAAGAGGAGAAACAAAGCACCAACACCGAATCCGAGTCAGAAGGTAGTAACACTCCAATTTCATTCCTTCTATCAGTTCAAGTTTCGAATTTTAATAAAAACAGAAGACTTTTGATGAACTGTCCACGAAATTTAGGGTTTAGTAGATTAGTATGACATGAACATTCATCATTGAGTTCGCATTTGAGATTATCAAAGTTCCTAGGGTTAGATGATACATGAATGAGTTCTGGAAACAACAAAATTTAGGTTTTGATGTGCATCAGTACAAACAACAACGGAGTTGAATGTGTAAACTGTATTAGGTTCACGTGTATTGTAAGTTAGGTTCCTGTGTAGTGTATAAAAGGTTCATACAATATCGTAAAGTGTTTGAAACTTGTGTTATGAGGTTCATGTAATTTGTGTGTAAAGTTCATGGTGTTTTTAGGCGTGGTTCATCTATGTGTTCACATATGTTTACTCATGTTAAAAACATGGGGTTTATGGGGTTAACAACATGGGTTCATGTGTACCTGACACTAGGTTCATTCATGTTCATGTTCTTACAACTGTTGGTTAATGAAAATAAAAGGTTCATATGCTATAAGTTTTGGGTTCAAGTAGCAAGGTTCACATGTTTTAGGTTGCTGGTGCATGAAACTCAGCTTAAAGGTTCACGTAACTTTACATGTGGGGACTGGAATCAAGTAGGTGTCTTAGAAGGTTCATGTAGTCAATGTATGAAGTTCGTGTTTTTTAGAATTCAAGTTTATGTGATTTTATTTGTTGGTTCATGTCATTTAAGGTTCGTAAATGTAATGACTTGCTTCAAAGTAGCTACTGTGGTAGGTTTATACAGTAACATAATGTATTTGAACCTTGTGTTGAGACATTCTTGTATTATGTGTGTAAAGTTCATGGTCTTTTAAGTTGTGGTTCATCTAGGTGTTCAATTATGTATGCTCATGTTATTAACTTCTGGTTCACGGGGTTAACAATAGAGGTTCATGTTTACTTAACACTAGCACTACTAGAAATGGATACATTCATCGACGCTTGTCGGTCGACACTTTGATATAATGTCGAAGTAAAATCAACGCGGAGTTGAAAATTGGACACTTTCGTCATCACTTTTCAGTGTCTAAAACTTCGACGCTTTTAGATGTCGACTTGGTTTAACAAGCGTCGCATTTTTTAATTTCCTATAACCAAAATTTTATTGTGCGCATTGTCTTTCTGCTTGTTTTATTAGATCGATAGAAACCCTCATAAGTCACAACGCCGACCTTCAAATCTCCTCACCTTTGAATCTTCGATCTCTCTTGTACTCTCCTCCCTTAGATTCTCCGATGCCGCTATCTATCTATATGAGAACATTTGTTCCTAAATAAACATTTCTAACAGAGATAGATAGGGGCATATTCTGAAAGGTTCTGAAAGGTATTGAAGGGAACGCTGAACCTCAACTTTCAACACTGTGATGGCATCTATGAAAACGCCACGGATTTGATAAGGAAAATGCTGGAAAAGGATCCTAAAAAGAGGCTCTCAACATATAAAGGTCTTTGTAAGATGTCTTTTTTCTTATTGTTAGATTTAACTTCTACGGTAACCCCCTCTTTCTCAATATTGAGTGGTGTTTGTATTAGGACATCCATGGATGGCAGATGAGAGCAACAACAACAACAATATGTATGAACTCATAAATTTAATTTGTGTTTTATTGATGTGCAACAACAACATCAACAAGATGGTGTATAAGCTGATGGAGTGTTATGTGTAGCTACTGTGTATGTTTACTCTCTTGGGATGGAATGCTTACATTACATGAGAGCTAGACTCGATCACCAACTGGCATAAATCATGATTAGCTAAATCTATGATATGAGTTATTGATCAATATCTTACTGTTTTTTACTTATGTGTAGGAACTGATTCAAATCCATTTTCCCTTGATGCACTTGTAAATTTTATGTGTCGGGTGGTACAACGGGTTAATCATCTGGTAACATGTGAATAAATTTTCTCTTGCCTTAAAAGAGTCTTTCATCTTTTTCTAATCTTCGCAGGGGAAGCTTGACAAGGCAAGTCCAAATGCAGGCTACTATGTGTTGCTAAATGGTTTATCACCTTTATGAGGGCAATGTACGTTGTTTCTATTTTTGTGAGATTTGATGCAAGTAAACTCAAATTTTGCTTTATTCATCTATTGATATACATTACATGTTATGTTTCCAAAACCATAGAGAACTTGAAGGTGAACTAATCCAATGTTTTGGTTCACTTGTGAAGATGCTGTTAATAAAATCGGATAAGCATGCTTCCTTAATTCAACAATATTTCGTTCTTAGTTCTTCCTTTTGCTATTAGTTTTCGTCACCTCGCCAGAACCAAAAATGTTGTTTGCTAGAAGACTATCAATTTAACGCCCTTTCTTTTCTACAGTTGGTAAAACGTTAGCTAAAACCGTTGAATGTGTTGATTACTTGTTAATCAAGCATCTTTTGTGTTTTTGGAACATAAGAGAACATTTCAACAACATTTTTGTAAGGCTAAAATGAAAACCGGTATTATGTTGCTTACAATATTTGGATACTGGGTTGTTAGAAACAATTTTGTTATCTCAAATACGAAGTTTAAAATGTGCATCCTAGACTAAAATTAAACAATGTCGGATAATATTAACGCTCATATCTTGTGCAGAAATCCTTACCCGACGATGTGAAATATGTTCTTCTGGAGGGGATAAACATATATAAACTTCACTTCAAGCGCCATAGGAGGTATTAGCGTGTTCTAACTTGTCTCAATGAACTAACAAATTTTTACTTGCTATAGTTATTCATAAATTTTGATTCAAAATGACACCTCAATCATACAATAAAAACCTTGTTATTACCTAATTGCAAGTTCTGTACAACTTATCACATGTGCATACTTGCAGAGGATAATGAACTCCAAGGGAAAGCTTCTAGTGGACACCTGTATAGTGGTGAGTTCCTGAACCCTGATGACTCAGATGCTGACCTGGAGGAGTTTAATCTCAGCGTCGACTTCGTTACAACCGTATGATCATACACAACTCTTGCAACAACATAATTCACTTAAATTTGTCAGTTGTAGTTTGAAGACAAGTGTGATCATGGTCTCATCGAACAAGTTACCCTTTTTCAGTGTAGTGTAAATAGTATTCGTGTGATGGTAGTTTTGTTGGTGTGTTTAAGGATTCTTTCAATGTTGTTCAAATGTAACATATTTGTAAAGTAGATGGAAATTTTGAGTGATGAAATCCTATGTTATAAATTTACAATTGGGTTGCTATTTGGAATGACTTATTTTAGGCCTAAATCATTAAACAAAAGTGTAGGGCTAGTATTTATAAGCAAGTCTCGACGCTTTTATCCGTCAAGAGTTAGTTTCAAATATGCCATCCTCGACACTTTTAAGCGTCTATAAACGAATATCTAGAGAGAAAGTTTTCCAACAAGAATGTCGGGAAGCCATGATTTAGATAAAAAACGTCGACTGTGGCGACCCAAAGTGTATATCTCGACGCTTTTACGCGTCTATGAATGACTAACCCGCGGAAATTCCTTCATTGAAAGTGTCAGGAAACCATCGTTGGTAGAAACAAGCGTCGAGAACATGTAACTCTCGACGCTTTTAGGCGTCGACAAAAAAAAAGCCGCGGGAATATACACCATCAAAAGCGTCGGAAAAACCGAGGTGATGCATAAAAGTGTTGAAATTGGTGACACAAAAAAGGCGTTGACCAAACTCGACGTTGACATTTCCGATGTTTTTGTAAAGCGTCTAGAAGACAAATCTCGACGCTTTTAAGCGTCGAAAAAGGCAGAAAAAGCCACGATCGCGGTAGAGGGTTTTATTGGTGCCATTCGGGTAGATTTAGACACATTCATGTGTATGGCATTTGGGGGCGAAGTTTGGTGTTTTTGGAAGTGTTTGAGCTATCTTGGATATCATATGAGACACTGAGGAAGGAAGCCACCAAGAGAAGACGCCAAGGAAGTGAAGAGGAGAGGTTAGGAGGCGAAGCCAAGGAGTAAAGGCCGAGCATTAACCGCGACCGCGGGCAAGGGTGCCACGATCGCGGTTCCTCGGGGCAAGTCGAGAATTATCTGCAGGCGCAGAGAAGTGTGAAGAGCGCGGAGCCACAAGGGGCCGCGATCGCGGTCCATGGGCCGCGATCGCGGGTCATCAACGCAGGATGTTCAGACTTTTCCCAAATCTATCTTTTTTGTTTTCTCTTCTTATTTTTTCATTTTATTCCGTTTCTTTTCTTATTGGGCTAGGTCATTTGTTAGAAGCCCTATACATATTCTCTTTAGCATTAGGTTTGAGGGTTGCCATTCTAGAGTTTCATTTCATCGTTGCCACTTTTCATACTTTTGAAGTTCATCATGTTTATGAGGAGCTAAGCCTCTTTTGCTTAGTCCGGTGATGGAAGCATAAGTTTATTCATCTGGTTGTGAGGTTTTGTTCCTATCTATCTTATCCTATTGAGTTATATCTTCTCTCTTGCGCAAATTCTTATTTGGATGTTTGTTGGTTTATCTAGATTGATCACCTATGTTTATTGCTTTCATTCATATTGCTAATACTAGGGAACTGTTGGGCTAACGCTCTAGTTCGAGTAGCGAGCATAGATTATATCTGCCACTGTGGAATTTATCTATGTAGAGAATTGATTACATGTTGAATGCTTCTGGTTGAGGTATTATGTGTATCCTGGTTAATTCTTATATGCATTGCTGCCTTTGGATTGAATCACTAGTGGTGCTAGGGTTATTCATTGGTAAGGGTTCTTAGGTTTGGTTGATCTTTGAATCTACCCAAGATCAGGACAGGAATAACCGAATAGGAAGATAGGACATAATCAAGGAACAACCGTTGGATGACTTATGTGGACATTACTTGGCTAAGTGTTTTCTCTCCTTGATATTTCATTCATCTACTTTGCTGTGTTTGATTTGATTGTGACCAACCAACTTACAAACCCCCCCCTTTTAGTGACTTGCATGCAACCACCATTAGTTTCGCTCCTTCCCTGTGGGATCGACCCTTACTTATTGACTATACTAGTTTATTTGTGAGGTTTTATATTTGACAGCTACGAACGACAGCACGTCAAAATTTGGCGCCGTTGTCGGGGAAGGAAAGTTTTGAGCTTTTGGTGTTTTTGTGTGTGTTTCGAAATTTTTGTGTGATTTTTGGGTGTTTGCTTGTGTGTGTGGACTTATCTTATGGTCCAAACCCGTACTGCTGACTCTCCACCTTTAGCTATTGATTCAGAGATTGAGCGGACATTGAGGGAGAATCGGAGGGCAGCAGCGATTTTGGCCGATCCACCTAGAGCGATACTGCAGGAAGAGATCGACGAAGAAGAAGTGATGGCTGACAATCCACCCACATTGAGGCAGCTGACTGCTCCTAACTTGGAGCAGCAGCCACTGGCCGTAGAGTTCCCTGAGCTCCCAGCGGGAGTGAACTTTGAGCTCAAGTCTGGGCTTATCCATCTTTTTCCCCAGTTCCATGGGCTAAGTGGAGAGGACCCAAACAAGCATCTCTCGGAGTTTCACGCCGTGTGTACCTCCATGAAGCCACGCAACATAACGGAGGACCAAATCAAGTTGAGGGCTTTTCCTTTCTCGCTTAAGGATTCAGCCAACGAATGGTTTTACTACCTCACCCCAGGTAGCATCAATACCTGGGGAAAGATAAAGAAGGCGTTTCTGGAGAAGTACTTTCCAGCAACAAAGCTGAACAGTCTCAAGCGCAACCTGAGCAACATAGAGCAGCATGGGACGGAGACGCTCTACGAGTACTATGAGCGTTTCAAGAGGTTGTGCTCCATCTGTCCTTACCACGGGTATTCAGACCAAGATTTGGTCTTATACCTATATGGGGGATTGCTGGATGAAGAGCGACGAATGGTGAATGCGGCATGTGGAGGCAACATACTGAACAAGACACCTGCCGGAGCATTTGAGATATTCAGCGAGTTGTCGGAAGGCTCAAGGCAATTCAGTAAGAGGGCGAGCGCCCAGGCAGTGAAAGCCACTACAAGTGATCATGCTCCCCCATCTATGGTGAAAGACATGAGCGAAATGAAGGAGGTGATCAAGGTTTTGATGAGGAAGGAAGGACCGCAGAGGGTCAAGGAGTACGAATTTTGCTATGCTACTTCGCATGCAACTGACGCATGTCCTACACTCCACGAGGAGTCCACTGAGCAAGTCAACGCTATTGGGGGGTACCAACAAAGACCACGGTATGACCCCTATTCTAGTACCTACAATCCCGGGTGGAGAGATCACTCGAATTTAAGGTACGGGAACACGCAAAACGTGGAGAACCCCCCTGAGTTCCGACCAAGACCCCCTCAGCAATACCAACAGCAACAACAGTACCCCCAGAGGCAGTTTCAAGGAGGCCAGCAGTTCAGAGGCCAAACAGATCAAAGACCGCAAGGGCAGGGAGCTCCCCGCACCACCAATCTTGAGGACCAGGTCAACACACTGGCGCAACATATGACTACGCAGACGCAGACCGTGGGAACCATGCAGCAAAACATGGTTCAGTTTCAACACGAGACCAAGTCCAGCATACAGAACTTAGAGAAACAGGTGGGGCATATCTCCCAAGCGGTTAGCAAGCTTGAAGCTAGAGAGTCACGAGCACTCCCATCTCAAACTGAGATAAATCCGAGGCAAAACGTCAACTCCATGACATCAAGGCCCAGATGGGAGCATGAAGAAGAAAAACTGCCAACCGAGAAGTACGAGGACGAACCGCGACCGCGGGCAATTTGCTGCGATCGCGGGTCTGTTGAGCAAGAGAATGGGCAAGATGCGCCGATTAAGCGCGATCGCGGGCAGGATAGCCGCGACCGCGGGGCCCTAGTGCAAGAACCGCGATCGCGGGGTGAAAACCGCGATCAAACTTTGGAAAATGGGCCGTCTTCACTTACATTTATGACGCGGTATGTCTACCCGGAGGGATATTTTGACATCCCAGTGCCATTCCATGTTGCGCTAGAAGATGACGAACCCATTGAGCGACTGAAGGGAATGTACGAGACATTCAGGAACTACAAGGTGACTCCCCAATTGAGCAAAACGATGCCTCGCTTTGCAAACTTCTTGAGGGAGCTATGCAAGCTCAAGAAGGAGAAAAAGGAGCGGTCGAAGAAAAAGGAGAAAGTCAAGAAGGATGTCTCGGCTGTGATGCAAAAGAAGATCCCGAAAAAGTGTGAAGATCCCGGGATGTTTAGCGTACCCTGCAAGATTGGGGAAACCGAGTTCAGCGAGACATTGCTGGATTTGGGGGCCTCAATCAATGTCCTACCGCTGTCCGTCTATAACACCTTGAATGTCGGACCAATAGAAAGCACGGAAATTGTCATCCAACTGGCTGACAACTCCGTCATCATTCCAGAGGGCGTTGTGAAGGACGTTTTGGTGAGCGTCGACACCCTCGTCTTCCCTGCAGACTTCTTCGTCATGAACACATGGAAACAAGGAGGACGAGTAATGCTAGGGAGACTTTCATGAAGACCTCCAACACAAAGATCGACGTGGGCATAGGTACGATAAGCATGGAATTTGACCGGAGGAAGGTAGAGCACATGCTGGAGTCCATTCAGGAGCATCCCCCAGATTCAAGAGTGCAGAGTACGGTTGCAGGAGGCAACCCAGGTTGAGAAGGTACAACAGGACGTCGTGCCGCGACGATAACTATGGCGCTGCTCGGGAGGCAACCCGAGGTATGAGTTGCTGAACTCATCTTTGTCTTTTGTTTTCGTTAGGATTTGTTACTATTTTTAATTTTGTTGCATTAGCTGTTATTTTCTTTTTCTTTCTTCTGTGGGCCACTAGAACTAACTTTGTAGCGGAGCCCCGACCCCAGCAACCCGCGATCACGGTTCCACCACGGTGTTCCACAGAGTTTAGTTCTACAAAAAAATAAAAATAAAAAAATAAATAAATTTGGCCCACATAATTTATTTCCGGTGTGTTTTTCGAGACGGTCAAACCCTCATAACTCGCGCCGACTGTTACGCTGCAGGGCATTAACCCCGCGATCGCGGTATCTCGTCGCCGAGCCTATAAGAGTGAGGCGTGGCGGAGGCATTTTACAACACCTCCACCACACACTCTCACTCTCCAAACACTCGGATCTCCGACTCCGACCACCGCGACGACACCCTGTAGCCCCGCGACCATCGTCCCGCCACCGCGATGTCGTTTGGGTGAGATCTCCATTTTTCCCTCGGATTTCTCATTGCCTGACGAGCCGCGATCGCCGGACCATCGCCTAAAGCCCCCGCGACCACCGTAGCACCACCGAGGACCACCGGAGCCATTTTTATTTGAAGTTTTCTGCAGCCCAGAAACCGCGATCGCCGCTGTCAAGCACTGCGATCGCGGCTCTTCTTCTCCAGAGGACTTCATTCGAGCATAAACCGCAACCACGGCCCATACCCCACGATCGCGGGCCCCTCCGGTATTCCTTTCGTGCTTCTAGCTCCTTATTCCCACCATGTCTGCTTTCGTAGCCAACATGAGGAACCCGAGGCATCGACGCTATTTTGAGACGTTCAGCTAGCGGAAGATCGTCTAGACGAAATTCTACGATCGACCGACGCTGACACAACTCAGTTTGGAGGACTACACTCATCAGTTGCTGAGCCACGGAGGGCTCGGTAACTTCATTGACTTGTCCGCCCCGACATCCGACGAACTGACCCTGGAGTTCCTGGCCACGCTGGAACGCCACGACGACGGGATCACGTTCAACCTGTTAGGGCGGCAAAGAAGGATGTCCTACCAAGGTCTACGGGACCTTTTTGGCGTTATTGAGGAGCCCACCAAGGATTGGGAAGCTGTAGGCGCCTTGCTAGAGTTCTTCTGGCAAGGTGCGACCCGGGATGTGATCAACCCCAGCGCCGGCGAGTACAACTACAAGCTGACGCACCCCTGTTTGAGGCTGGCACACAAGGTGCTAGCCATGACCTTCCTGGGACAGGGGGAGGTGAACAAGGTCTCCAGGAAAGACCTTACAGTGCTCTGGTGTTTGACACCAGAGAGCCACACCATCCCCGACTGGGTCGAGATGTTTCTCTCCAGCTGCCTACGACTGAGAGAGAAGAAGGGCGGCAAGATCTCCATGGGAGTCATGGTGATGCTTATCGCCCGACAGTATGAGATCCTCGCGGACCATTGGGAATTCCCCGACGAGAGCTACACATACAATATCAGGCTCATGCTGAGGTCCCATCTGCTGGAGGCCCGCGATGGAGAGTACACCTGGCTCTCCCTGGCCGGCAACATACACCGCATGAGGTTGCCCCGTCCGATGCCTTTTGGGCCCCGGGCGAGGGATTTCTACCTTTATGCCAACGAGGAGCAGGGATCATCGTCCGATGAGGAAGGGGACGACGACGACGACGAGGAAGAGACTGCGACGGAGGACATGGAGAGAGATGTGCCATCACCGCCGCATTCCAGGGGCCCTCCTGTATATCCTGACTACACTCACCAGGCATCTGGATCTGGTAGTGCTTCTGGAGGGGCTCCCTGGGACCAGCTCCTGGACAGAATGACGAACCTGCAGCTGAGGCAGGATGAGCAGATACGGAGAAGCGCCGAGTGGGAACGCGGCATCTCCCAGAGGCTAGAGGAGCATGAGAGGAGAAGCGCTGAGTGGGAGCGCCAAATCTCCACCCGCCTGGAGGAGCACGAGAGGCGGAGCGCTGAGTGGCAGCGCAACATGAAGGTCAACCTTGCCTACCACGCCAACCGCCTGGACAACCACCTCACTACCGTTGAGGACCAGTTGGTTCATCTGCAGAGGAGAGCTGAGGCTTTCTTCAACGCCTATGGATATTAGCCTCCACCCCAGTGAATACTTCTATTTTTCCCCTTATCTTTTTATTTGTCCTTCATACATTGAGGACAATGCATGATTTAAGCATGGGGGAGTAGAAGTATTCACTACCTATCTTGTACATATTTCTCTTCCAGCATTGTACTTTGAATTTCATCATTTTCAATTTAAAAAAAGAAAAAAAAAAGAAAAAAAAAAGAAAAAAAAAAAACCAAAATCTTGAGACAAGTCGAAAACCCGAAAGGGCGGCTTGGGTAAAAAGCAGGTGGCCCGGACCAGCGCTAGGCTAGGGTAAGAAGGTGTCTGAGTGACGTAAGCTTATGTGAGCACAGCTATGAAAAAAATATGAGTGGCTAGGATGAAAACCCGAAAGGGCTCCTAGGCAAAATGAGTGAAAAGAAGAGGAGAGTTTTCTAGGATCTCATTTTACCGACGGGGCGGCATAAGAAGAGGAGTCGAAGAAGGATTGTCGGGTAGGTCACTCTGGGAGGCATAAAGAGTCATAGATGGAAGCTAGGATTAGAGGTTACTCACACCATTGGAT
Source organism: Rheum nobile (assembly GCA_027886185.1). NCBI lineage: Eukaryota > Viridiplantae > Streptophyta > Magnoliopsida > Caryophyllales > Polygonaceae > Rheum > Rheum nobile. The sequence continues at coordinate 5,992,864 of WOAB01000701.1, forward strand.
GTCCGGGTTAAGCTTGGGGGAAATACTCTGCTTGCCCTTTAAGCTGGTTAAATTGTGGATGTGTTGTGAATGAGATTGGTGCCAGGAGCTTGGTATGGATTAGGTGACTCTTAGTTGGAGGACATGCTTCCTGAGTCCTTGGGTGCTGCATTGGAGGAGTAGACTCTTTATTAGTTTACTCAAGGACGAGCAAAGGTCTAAGCATGGGGGAGTTTGATAAGCACTACTTTGTAGGGCTTAACTAAGAGTTATTAGAGGGTTTTATTGGTGCCATTCGGGTAGATTTAGACACATTCATGTGTATGGCGTTTGGGGGCGAAGTTTGGTGTTTTTGGAAGTGTTTGAGCTATCTTGGATATCATAGGAGACACTGAGGAAGGAAGCCACCAAGAGAAGACGCCAAGGAAGTGAAGAGGAGAGGTTAGGAGGCGAAGCCAAGGAGTAAAGGCCGAGCATTAACCGCGACCGCGGGCAAGGGTGCCGCGATCGCGGTTCCTCGGGGCAAGTCGAGAATTATCTGCAGGCGCGGAGAAGTGTGAAGAGTGCGGAGCCACAAGGGGCCGCGATCGCGGTCCATGGGCCGCGATCGCGGGTCATCAACGCAGGATGTTCAGACTTTTCCCGAATCTATCTTTTTGTTTTCTCTTCTTATTTTTTCATTTTATTCTGTTTCTTTTCTTATTGGGCTAGGTCATTTGTTAGAAGCCCTATATATACTCTCTTTAGCATTAGGTTTGAGGGTCGCCATTCTAGAGTTTCATTTCATCGTTGCCACTTTTCATACTTTTGAAGTTCATCATGTTTATGAGTAGCTAAGCCTCTTTTGCTTAGTCCGGTGATGGAAGCATAAGTTTATTCATCTGGTTGTGAGGTTTTGTTCCTATCTATCTTACCCTATTGAGTTATATCTTTTCTCTTGCGCAAATTCTTATTTGGATGTTTGTTGGTTTATCTAGATTGATCACCTAGGTTTATTGCTTTCATTCATATTGCTAATACTAGGGAACTATTGGGCTAACGCTCTAGTTCGAGTAGCGAGCATAGATTATATCTGCCACTGTGGAATTTATCTATGTAGAGAATTGATTACATGTTGAATGCTTCTGGTTGAGGTGTTATGTGTATCCTGGTTAATTCTTATATGCATTGCTGCCTTTGGATTGAATCACTAGTGGTGCTAGGGTTATTCATTGGTAAGGGTTCTTAGGTTTGGTTGATCTTTGAATCTACCCAAGATCAGGACAGGAATAACCGAATAGGAAGATAGGACATAATCAAGGAACAACCGTTGGATGACTTATGTGGACGTTACTTGGCTAAGTGTTTTCTCTCCTTGATATTTCATTCATCTACTTTGCTGTGTTTGATTTGATTATGACCAACCAACTTACAAACCCCCCCTTTTAGTGACTTGCATGCAACCACCATTAGTTTCGCTCATTCCCTGTGGGATCGACCCTTACTTATTGACTATACTAGTTTATTTGTGAGGTTTTATATTTGACAGCTACGAACGACAACACGTCAATAAGACATACCAATATCTACACTAGTATTGAAAAAACCTAAGTTGAATCCTAAAAAATGAGGATGGGATGAAATGAAGTCTGTTGTCCAAACACAGAAAAACCAACGCAACAAGCCTATGGAAGAGGAGGCACATAAGGAGGCATCATCAGAGGAGACTGAAACTGATGAGGAGGAATCCTATGAAAACGACTGTTTTAGAGGATCTAGGAGACGATATGATCATGAACCGAGCAACAACTACAATGATGAGGAGGAGGGTGAGACATCAGGGAATGAGAGTGTGAGCAAAACAATAAGGGTATGACGGAAAAAGTCATGTGCACTAAGAAGAAAGGTGACAACACAACCTCAGGCAAAGAAGATAAAGTTGTCACCGAGGAAAGGAATGAGAAACAGGGCTGTAGAGCAAGGACTGACTGAAGACGGAAGCTCAACTGAGGTTGAAAAACCTACTCCAAAGAAGCATAACCCCAGGTTAAAACAGTAGCTAAAGCATCAAATTCAAAAGGGAAAACGCGCAAGGAGAAAGGGAAAGAGGTTATGATACTTCAATAGGACGACGGTGAAAAAGAAAATGGGGAGAGGGCGGCACTGACTTGCAAGGAAAAGGGAAGCATGAAGATGTTGATTTCAAAGAAGAAGGAGAAGGAGCAACTACCGAGTCCAAAGAAGAAGGAAAATATGTAGTTAGTCTCTACAAAGAGTAAGTGATGTGACTACGCCCCATCAAAGCACCCTTGATAACCTAGCTGTGCAGGTCGTGCCCTCTTGCCAAGACACTTCTCCGCCAACAACTGCCACGATGCCGAACCTTCCAATTCTAATTTCATTGAGGCCCATTCTAGTTGGCCCACACACCAACAAGTCATAAGGCTCCACTGTACCCAAGAAGGCTATACAACCCATGATGGCCGAAGGAATTGACAAAATGCAAGTGCAACATCGCCCTTTACCTCAGTGCGCACATCCCTTAGGGTTTCGTCTAAGGACTCCGATGCTTGCTTGCCTCCCGGATCAATCACCCATACATGAACTCATGAACTTCAATCCCAGCTCAATCAAGGACATTTGGCACAGGGAGCGCCGAATGAAGTTCCACTTTGCTCGATCATCCTCGCCAAGGTTCAACCGTCGACGAGAAGGCCGCGCATGCTCTTGCTTTCATCGTGCCTCAGTTTTCCAAACTTTATTATATGACATTAATCATATTAATATGTAATAATAGGTGGGTTAGCTTTACATTTCCGATTTCATTTAAGTCTAGAGTTTATAAAGCTCTTCACTTGGCCGAGCCACTTGAAGAGTCACCTATGGTCTGTTTTGAGGGGCTATATAATGCCACCTCGTGCTTCATATCGAACCCCTTCGATCTTAACATTAGGGTGCGTCATATCCCTTATTTGTTGATCAAATTGCTCTTCTTTGAGTGGTGTGTAAAATCCACCCTAAGGAGTCCACTTATCCATCACCTTCATCAAGATAAATCATCATCAATGCCTCATTCATCCATCCCCCTTAACGTTCTTCATCCAAAGCAATTCTCTCACGGATCTCCCTCGCGAAACTCTCTGCGACCCTTTAGGAGAATCGCCATAACTTTTGATTCCCAAATTCTTTCATACTCAAATTTGGAGGACATAATAAAGACTTCTAGATCTAACTCCAGGTTTTGTAATCATCCAATTTGGAGTTCGTAGCAAAGAGAACGGCCTTGTATAATACGTGACCAAATTTTGGAAACTGACTGTCGAGTCCTTGGAGATCCTAGGAGTACGGCACGATTTCACATCATTCATAGGCGATTACCTTGCACTGAGGCTTAAGGAAGATGCGATCTTATCATGTGGTATCAGATCCACGCAAGGTAACGCTCGAAAATGTGTCTTAAAAGTCGATCTTAGTTCATCTTGCAAGCAATCTTGTTTTTGTGCCAAGTTATGTCAAGAGTTGTTGAAGTTTTCTCTGAGTTTTGTGTGTGTTTTTTGCATCGATTTTCCGGGCTGTATTCATCTGATTTTTGTTGGAGATCTGATCGTGTGTTGCGGAGGTTGAAGACGTTGTCTTTAAACTGCCGAGAGTTACTCTTTGATATTGATTGAGGCCTCTTCACCTATCCCTCCATAACTCAGCCGGTTTAATTGCCTTAGTATCTAGCTTGCTTTTATTATTTTTGCTGTAATTATTTGTGTGATTAGTGTTGGTTTACTTGAGATTAGAAACCAAACCAATCAAGTGGAAAGGATACAGGAAAGGCCTTTGATTCCCACGTTCCATTGTTGCACAAATCAAAGATTGTATTCGGCTTGTTGTTTAAAAAAGAAAGAAAGAAAGAAAGAGACAAGAAGCAACATATAAAAAAACCAACAAAGGTGTTCTTGAAGTTGCAAAAGTTATAACGACAAGAATAGTGCCTAAAGAACTCGGATTTGGTAAGAAAAGAGGTGGGGCAAGAAAAACTCGGATATTGGGAGAAGGAAAAGAGCCCGGACTTTGAAAAACTCGAACCCCACAAAAAAGAGACCAAGCTAGGCAAGAAAATTGTGCTAATTTGAACTTAAAAGACAAACTGCTTAGTAGCTTATTTGAATCTTGTGTTGGTTTGAGCTTTTAACTGAGTAAGAACACGACTTTATTTGAGTGATTGTGGCCAAATTTTGCCTTTTGAGTCTACCCTAAGCCAACCTTACTCATGCGATCCCGCATCCATCCAAGCCGGGCTACAGCGAGCCCCATGCGTCCGAGACCTTGGCGTCCTCCTTGATTTTAGACTTAGTCTATTTTAGCTTCATATTTCCCGTTTTAGCATATTTCCTGTTTTAGCAACTTTCCCTTTTTAGCATTGCTATTTTTGGAACTTACTATTTTTAGTAAGTTTCCATCTTTGACACTTTCTATTTTAGGACTTACTTTGTTTAACACTTTCTATTTATAGTAGTTTCTATTTCGGGTGTGTGCCCTACTCTTGTAGAGTAGGCTAGCCAATAGGTGCATTTCGGCCAAAGCCCATTAGGGTCTTGGCCGAGTTCATTGGATATTTAAAGCCCCATTTGTACTCGTTATTTCCCACGTTCAAGTTATCTATCTAAGTCTTAAAGTTGAGAGTCAATCCTCCTTATTCTTAGATCTGAACGTCAAAAATCAGAGTCTGCTTCGCATCTCCTTCATCTCTGCTTCGCATCTCCTTCACTGTCTCGCCCCACCCTCGCCCAAAGTGAGCATAGAAGACCCGCGAATCACCCATTCGGTGGTTCGTATCTATCCAAGTTACCAAGAGAAGGGACATCAAGGCCGCTCCCTGCCTAGATCGGGCAAATCGTGTTCCGACCCCCCTCGGATCACCCTTGGGTGCAAACCCTTGTTGTATTGCACGAAAGGTTGACAAGTGGTGGCGAAGTGAATAGTGACTTTAGAGGTTATCGGACACGGTGGCGCCTGGATGCGAACCCGGTGGAGAGTGTCTAGGTGGTGTCGGCGGCGGCGGCGATGGATGTCACAACGAGTGTCAAGACAACGACGTCGGCGATGGCGAAGACGATGGTGGTTGCGATGGTGTTGGCGAGCGATAGACTGGGTTCGAGTCTGGGCTCAATGGCGGCGGCGATATCAATGGAGAGGATGAGTGTCACAAGCGAAGCTAGCGACGACGACAACGATAGAGTGGGTCCGATTGTGGGTGCGATGGGATGGGATTACGAAAGCGATTGAATGGATGAAGGGAGATGCAAAGGAAGACTTTGCTTGAATGAATCCAAGCAGTGCCGTAGCATCGGTGGTGGGTGAAGGGGATGCGAAGATAGATAGGTTGACGTCCGATCAAAGGAAGGAGATTGACTCGACTTAAGCTTTGATTAAATTGAACGTAAGAAAATAACATAGACAAAGTTTAACTTAAATACTATAGGCGAGAACTCGGATGGGCTGAGTCGAGCCTAGTGGGCTAGCCCATGCAACATGCAATAGGCACACACCCTAAATAAGGAAACTACTATAAAAGGAAACATTCTTAAACAAGCAAAATACTAATAATGGAAATGTCTCAAAACAATGCCAAAACACATGGCAAATAAACCTCTAAGTGTCTAGCCCGATGGAGGCGAGACGATGGACGCAGACACTGGGAGCGGCGGCGACGATGAGTCGACTGACTTGGCAGTGGATGCACCCGATACCGGCTGCGAGGACGATGTAATCAATGGATGAGAAGTAACTTAGCCAGACAAATATCCACCATTCATTTGATTGGTTGATCCTAGATTATCTCAATTCCTTCCTATGAATATTTCTGTCCCTATTCTGAAATAGTTATCAGTCCAACTAGTCCTGGTAACCCTAACTATTAAACAATCAAGAAACCATCAAGATTTAATCTAACAACAGCAGTAAGCATAGGAACTAGCTAGGATACATGCAAAACTTAACAACTAGTCAGTACTTGACATGTAATCAATTCTCTTCACAATAAACATTCACAACTAGTTCCTGTAAATTGCGGTTGCTACACAAGATAAGGGATTTCAACTAGAAATATCCAAACCCTAGCAATAGATAATTACTAATATCAACTAGATGATCAGGCCAGTCAAATTAGCAAAAATCAATGGGATGAAGCTCAAAGAGAAAAGATATAATCAAAGGAAAGGAAACAGAGTTATAATCTCACAACCAAATACAAAACGAAGGCTTCAATCGTCGGACTAAGAAAAAGTTGCTTAGTTCTTCATAGTCTTCAAAGCACAAAAACTAAAAGGGAAAAACTCAACGATAATGTAAACTTGAATGAATGATAATTTGGCTGCCAACTAAAACCTAGATATAACCTTATACTAAAAAGATAACAAATAACATCTAAAAGGAAATAAAAATAAACTAACGGAAATAAAATAAAACAAATAAAATAAAATGAAGTTCGGACAAAACGAAATCTTCGGACCAACGTGTGAACAGTATCCGCGACCGCGGACAGATTTCCGCAATCTCGGAAAAGTCTCTGTTGTCTTCGCTGTCTGTGTGTTTTTCGCGACCACGACTGGGTCTTCCGCGCTCACGGAATTCTTTCTGTAGCTCTTCTTCAGCTTCTCGCAGCTTCTTCTCGTGGTGGCTTCCTTCCATCTTCTATAGTCTTCATTTAACCACTTCAACACCACCAAATCAACATTCCTTCTCCACAACTCCATTCTCCTATATTATGCTGTAAACCCATACAAACGATACCCAAAACTCCGGTAACAACTCCTAGTTAAACATTACAAAGTAGCACTGATCAAATTCCCCCATGCTTAGACCTTGCTCTCCCTCGAGTAAGCTAATAGAAACCTACTCCTCCAATGAAATACCCAAGGTCTCAGGAAGCACAGCAAAACTATCTCCACTAAGAACTGCACCTAATCATGAATCTCCAAGGCACCAACACAATCAACACAACACACAAGCTTAAAGGAAAGCAGAGTATTTCCCCTAAGCTTAACCCGAACACCATAGAGTGAAAGTAACCATCTAATCCTAGCCTCCATCTATCTTCTTATAACTCCCAAAGTGACCTACCCGAATCCTCCTTATATCACCTCTTCTTATGTCACCACGCCAGGAAAAATGAGGAATCCTGATAATCACTCTTCTTCTTTTCACTCATTTGCCAAGGCGCCCTTTTGGATTTTCACCAAGCCACTCATTTATTTTTTCAATAGATGGGCTCACAAAACTCACATCACTCTTGACCTCATATTACCCCAGCCTAATGCTGGTCCAAGCCACCTGCTTATTACCTAAGCCGCCCTCTCGGGTTTTTGACTTATCCCGGGATTTATTTTTGTCTCTTTCTCAAATTTATTTGACTTTTTCTATTTCATTATTTTTCTTTTCTTCAGACGACTAGCAAGTATAGACCACTCCCCCATGCTTAAACATTGCATTGTCCTCAATGTAATGAAAGACAAAAAGATGAAGCACAAGGAAAGGCAGAAAAGTACTCATGAACGTCGCCGAGGTAGCCTAGACTTGGATGTTGGTGCTGGCAGTAAATCAATGATAACACATGTCGCTGGTGTTGCGGCGGTCCTCCTCAAGCAATCTCCACGTGCAACAAAATAAGATCCAATGTAAGATAAGTGGTACATCAAAGAAACGGGATTGCACGAGCCTTCAATGAACACCGAATGGGAGCCCAAATGTAATCGTGTTGTGGGCTCTGGTGTTCCTCCTCCTCATCTGTCGAATGCCGGGCCATCATCGGTGCCAAATAAAAATGTGGGGCGAATGTCTCCTCCTTGGCAGCATGATGCGCACCATCTCGCAAAGTAAAACTCGGACAGCTGGGCCGCGATCGCGGAAATAAGGCCACGGTCGCGGAAAATCGCCTTTTTTTTCCTTCAAGTAAGGGGACTTACAGTGGCTTTTCCGCGGTAGCGGAAACGCTTCTGGTGTGAGATAATCACCGTCTTCGGATTTGGCTTGGGTCTCCTTCCTGCGTTTTAGTCTAAAAAATGAAAACAGCACAAATAAAAACTTGAAACGAAAAGACATGAAAAGAAATACATACCTCGGGTTGCCTCCCAAGCAGCGCCTTGGTTATTGTCGTGGCACGACTTGATGCCCTTCAACTCAACTTGGGTTGCTCACATCAACCGAACACTTGGGGTCACAATCAGGATGATGCCTCTTTGCATCATCGATGTTGTGCTCGACCCTTACCCAATAAAACTCCATTGTGAGTGAACCCTACTCACGTCAATCTTCGTATTCGCCGTTTTCATGAACGGCCTATCCAGCATCATAGGGGCTGCGTGTTTGTCTTGCCCCGTATCCATCACAAAGAAATCCGCAAGGAAAATCAGCTTGTCAACCTCTATCAGAACATCCTGCACGACTCCCTTGGGATACACATAGGACCAATCCGCTAATTGAATCACAATCCCAGTCTTCTGTAATGGCCCAATCTCCAAAGACTCGTACATCGAGAGAGGCAGTACATTTATAGATGCACCCAAATCCAGCATGGCCTTATCGAACGTGGTGTCACCTATCTTGCAGGGAATACTGAACATGCCGGGGTCACTGCACTTCTTTGGAAACCGCTTTTGCAGCATAGCAGAGACATTCTCACTAACCTAGACCTTCTTCTTCTCTTTCACTATTTGCTTTTTCTTAATCTTGCACAATTCCTTCAAAAATTTTACATAGCGAGGAATGCTCTTAACTAGCTTGATCAAATGAATATTTACCTCGCAATTACTGAAGGTCTCAAAAAGTTATTCTCCAGCCTTCTAGTATCTTTCAGCGTATCAGGGAATGGTGCGGGTGGCTTTAGCGAACCGAGCGGAGGAAAATAAGGACGAATATTTACCTCGCAATTGCTGCAGGTTGCCCTTCGTCATAAATCTCCTCATCATCTCCTTCATCTCAGCCATCTCAGAAAGTATTGCGGACGATGGCTGAGAGTCTGCAACCTTCACTGATTGGGCGCTTGCCCTCTTGCTAAACTGCCTTGAGCCCTCATATAGCTCAAATAAAACCTCAAATGCTACCGTTGGCGTCTTATTCAGAATATTACCGCCACAAGCTGCGTTCACCATCCTTCTCTCATCATCGAGAAGTCCACCATACAAATAAAGTACGAGGTCTTGGTCAGAATACCCATGGTAGGGACAACTATATATCAACCTCTTGAACCTCTCGTAGTACTCATACAACGTCTCAGTAGTCTGCTGTTCAATATTGCTAATGTTCCTCTTCAGGCTATTGAGCTTCGTTGCAGGGAAGTACTTCTCCAAGAAGGCTTTCTTCATCTTAGCCCATGTATCTATGCTTTCTGGGGCCAAATAGTAGAACCAATCATTGGCCGAATCCTTTAGAGAGAAAGGAAAGGCCCTCAGCTTGATCTGGTCCTCTGTAATGTTCTGTGGCTTCATACTGCTGCAGACAGCGTGGAATTCAGACATATGCTTGTTGGGGTCTTCTCCACTCATCCTATGGAAGTGGGGTAGTAAGTGAATCAACCCGGATTTGAGCTCAAAATTCACGCCATCCGCCAACTCAGAAAACTGCACAGCAAGCGGCTGCTGCTCTAAATTCGGGGCAGTCAACTGCCTCAAAGTCGGTGCTTCCTCAACCATCTCTAGTTGTGTACGACCTACTACACGGTGTCTGGAAAGTGTTCTTTCAATCTCTGTATCAAAATCTAAAAGTGGGGAGTCAGTACCACGGGTGTGGACTATAAGATAGGTCCACACAAAAGTTGGCACATAGACAAACACAAAGAAAATTTAAAACTTGCCTCCCCGGCAACGACGCCAAATTTGACGAGGCTAAAGTTGTTATGCCTAATCAAAGTAATCCTCAACAACCTAACTAAGTATAGTAGACAAGCAAGGGTCGAATCCCACAGTGAGGTAGCAATCTTTCTAAGTGCAACAGGTTGTATGCCAAAGGTAACAAAGGGGGGTTTTGGTTTGTTTCAATGCAACAAAGTAAATAAAAGCAAAAGGTGTAATCAATGGGTGAGAAGTAATTTAGCCAGACAAATATCCACCATTCATTTGATTGGTTGATCCTAGATTATCTCAATTCCTTCCTATGAATATTCTTGTCCCTATTCTGAAATAGTTATCAGTCCAACTAGTCATGGTAACCCTAACTATTAAACGATCAAGAAACCATAAAGATTTAATCTAACAACAACAGTAAGCATAGGAATTAGCCAGGATACATGCAATACTTAACAACTAGTCAGTACTTGACATGTAATCAATTCTCTTCACAATAAACATTCACAACTAGTTCTTGTCAATTGCGGTTGCTACACAAGATAAGGGATTTCAACTAGAAATATCCAAACCATAGCAATAGATAATTACTAATATCAACTAGATGATCAGGCCAGTCAAATCAGCAAGAATCAATGGGATGAAGCTCAAAGAGAAAAGATATAACCAAAGGAAAGGAAATAGAGTTATAATCTCACAATCAAATACAAAACGAAGGCTTTAATCGTCGGACTAAGCAAAAGTTGCTTAGTTTTTCATAGTCTTCAAAGCACAAAAACTAAAAGGGAAAAACTCAACGATAATATAAACTTGATATAACCTTATACTAAAAAGATAACAAATAACATCTAAAAGGAAATAAAAATAAACTAATGGAAATAAAAGAAATAAAATAAAACGAAGTTCGGACGAAACGAAATCTTCGGACCCGCGTGTGAACAGTATCCGCGACCGCGGACAGATTTCCGTGACCGCGGAAAAGTCTCTGTTGTCTTCGCTGTCTGTGTGTTTTCCGCGACCGCGGCTGGGGCTTCCGCGCCCGCGGAATTCTTTCTATAGCTCTACTTCAGCTTCTCATGGCTTCTTCTCGTGGTGGCTTCCTTCCATCTTCTATAGTCTTCATTTAAGCACTTCAACACCACCAAATCAACATTCCTTCTCCACAACTCCATTCTCCTATATTATGCTCTAAACCCATACAAACGATACCCAAAACTCTGGTAATAACTCCTAGTTAAACACTACAAAGTAGCGCTGATCACGAAGCCATCACCTTCCTCGCTGCAACTGTAGGATGCGACCATACTCTTCTTAAACCTAGAAGATGCTATAGGAGAACAGAAGAAAGCAGTGGTAAAAAAATAAACTTTTACCTTGAAAATGAGAGCTTTTATAGAGAAAGAGGGTTATGGAAGATAAGAAAGGTTCAACCTATTTAAGGAGGTAAAAACCATCAACTATTCGGCCAAAACGATGGTCCAATTATAAGCCACCACGTCACTTTCACATGCAGGAAAATCGGCAAAGAAAGATTGCGTGAAGAGAGAGGATGAAAAGAAAGTAAATTGTCCCTTCAACCGCTTTTCGACCCAGTTAACTTTGGGGCAATTGTTGGGCCTATGATTTTCATGAGATCTATTAGGTCGGCCCATCAGCCCAAGGAAGCACGGAAACTTGAAGACCAAGGCGGAGACGACGAGGGAAACAATGAGACGTTGAGCCTGTAGAGAAGAACTCGGATGACCAACAAGATGCGTAACGACCCTCGCGGATCTCAGAGGATTTTATTCAATTAATTATGTGATTAATATAAGTAGCATTCGATCTCTTTTGTAACGTTTATGTCAAACTCACTTTTGTTGAGTATAACACTAGTATACTCTCTAGCATTAATCAAAGTGCGATTTTATCATCAAGTTCTATGTCCAATATCTAGACGATTGGGGACGAAAGTACTCGATTCAATAATCTTCTTGCTCAGAGGAGATAAGTTTGTTCTTATTATTTCTCAATTTCATTTTTAGTATTTGTTTATTTGGATTCTTTCGATATTTTAAATTCTTTGTTGTCTAGTTACCCTATCTTAGACAAGTTAGGTCAATTTTTGTGTGAAAATGGTGCATGGACGGTAAATGAGAGATGTTGACATGGTGATCGTTGAGGTTCATGCATTTACTCTATGAAGTTCATGGTTTTTGGACTGCATGTTCATATGCTTTTAACTGTAAGTTCATGTGAATAAAAGGTGATATAGTTTAATATGTGGGTTCAAGTGGATGGAATGCTAGGTTCATAGGTTGAAAATTCGTGATCCATGAAGATAAAATTAAAAGTAGATATTTTGGAAGGTTCATGTGGTTTTTGTATGAAGTTTATGATTTTTTTCTCTTCAGGTTCATGTTTTAAAACTACCGTTTTATAGGTTTTTGTTCCTATATTGACGAACAACCATCACTTTTATCCCATCTCCTTTGACATAAAGAGTGCCACAGTCCATGTGCTCGACATCATACACAACGACGAAAACATGGAGCAGTACGCAAGTGCAATAGATAGGGTAGTAAGTCCACAAAGACTTAAGAATGTTTAATCTAACACTTTCGGTTCTATCAACATAAAATTGTAATAAGAAAATTGGTTGTTTATACAAGGCAAGCCAGTTATAGAGTACATGTCCACCGCAAAGCTGCACAAGAGGGCTAAGACGCGTCTAGCTGCCAATAAAAATTAATCCACTGTGCCATAGGCATAACCTAGAGACATACTCAACTCTTTAGTGTATTCCATAAGGCACATGGAGATGTACATGGGGTCACTGAATGGGAAATGAGAAGCTAAAATGAATAAGAAAAATAGGAAGAAGTGCATTGAAGCATTGAGTATCAAATATGTGCATGCGATCATTACATCAGACATCAATATCGTAAAGGATGAGGTGATGAATAGACTCGAGACAAAAACATGTTATGTCTTTTAAAGAATGAGGTGTTTTCTAGTTAAATGGATTATGTCTTTTAAAGTATTGAAACTTGTGTGAGACAAAAACATGTTAGAAAAGGTGTTAATACATCTATTTGTGAGTTATGTTCACGAGTGTTTTCTAGTAATGTGTAGTGTTTTGGATAGCAGGTTCATTGTTAAACTCATGCAGGTTCACATATTAACTCACACAAGTTCATTGATTAACTTATACAGGTTCATAGGACAAAAATAAATTCATGATATGAACCTTGTTCTTAATGTTATGAAGCTATGAAAGATCATGATCCTAACGAAACTATAACATGACATCGTCAGTAGAACACTGGTTCATGAAGATGAACTTTAAGGTTCACATACTTTGAAAATTGGGAATTGGATTCAAGTACGTGCAATAGAAGGTTCATGAAGTTATTGTACGAGGTTTATATGTTTTCACATTCAATTTCATGCGTTAGTTAATATAGGTTCATTTGACAAAGGAGTTTCATATAAAGTAAGATATGGTTTAAGTATATATTGTGGTAGGTTCATAGTTTTTAGTTGGGTGGTTCATGAAGTTGAACTTACAAGTTCATATAATCTACATGTGAAAAATGTGAGTTCAAGTAACAAAGTTAGGACGTTCATGAAGATGGTGTATAGAGTTCAAGTTTCTGGTAATGAGGTTCATATTCGATTTCATGTAGGTTCATATAATACAATGTGTGGGTGCAAATTAGATATTGTGGCAGGTTCATGGGTGTTATGTTATAGGTTCATAGGTGTTAAGCTAAAGGTTCATATGATTTAAAATGTGTGGGTTGTGAGTTCAAGAGAAGGATGAATAAGATGAAATTGTGAAGAACAATTGAAACCAACATTTTATAATCCATGAAAGAAAAACAGTAACAAACAAGATAACACGTTCCACACAATCTACTAAATCTCCTTGTTAAAAGTTATTTAACTTTGAAAAAACGTCTAAGAATCTAGCACTTCATTACAAGTGCGACTATTGTGAGTGGTAAACCTCTTGCATCTATCGCAACGCCTTTGTCGGAATGGCTAGCAGTCATGAAGATCTCTCTACCACCATGGATACGCTTGTCTTTCGTCTTAGCTTGCTCTGGTGGCATAATGTTTACCTCATAGGGGATTTCAATGCCCGTGTATGTGTCCAAATGCTGCCGGTTTGAAGTAGCACCGCTAGAAGATTCCCCACCCGTACTCAGTAAGGAGGCCTTTTTCTCCTTCAAAAGGGATGAACATTGTTTCAACAGATCCAGCTTGTCTTTTAGTAACCCCACGCAACTGTAAAAGTAAAAAATGACATCATTCATAAGAATCTCCCTTTCTTCAGTAGCCACACACTGATTGATGATGCTATCATCAAATCTGAAGATCGGGTTTTTGGTGGCATTCTTTGTCCACCGCGTAAGGATGTACTTCGCCGGGAGCCTATCCAAACACAAGTTCTTGAAGACGAAATACATATGCCGACAAGGCAATCTAAACGTTGAAACAACGTGCAACTTCATATGAAGGCGTCCTCCGTAACTAGATATTTCACCTCCACTTCTTTTAGGTCGCCTTCTGATCAGCGCTACTTTGTAGGGTTTAACTAGGAGTTGTTACCGGAGTTTTAGGTACCATTTGGATGTGTTTAGAGCTTTATGTAGGAAAATGGAGTTGAGGAGAAGGAAGTGTGATTTGGTGGTTTGAAGAGCTTAAATGAATACTTAAGAAGATGGAGAAGAAATCCACGAGAGAAGACCGAAGAAGAAGCTGAAGAAGAGCAACAAAAGGTTTTCCGCGGTCGCGGAACATCTAGCCGTGGTCGCGGAAAATACAAGACACAACGAAGCTCCAGGAAGTTTTCCGCGGTCGCGGAAATCTGTCCGCGATTGCGGATACTGTTCATCAACGCGGATTCGAGAATTTCCTTTCGTCCGAGCTTTTGTTTATTTTATTTTGTTTTATTTTATTTTATTTCCTTTTAGGATATTATTTCTTATCTTTAGTATTAGGTTTTGCTAGGGTTATAAACCTAGTTTCATTAGCAGCCTCTTATCATTCATTCATATTTGAGATTCATTATCGTTCAGTTTTTCCCTTTGAGTTTTACGTTTCAAGACTATGAATAACTAAGCAACTTTTGCTTAGTCTGATGATTGAAGCCTTTGTTTGTATTTGGTTGTGAGATTATAACTCTATTCCCTTTCCTTTGATTATCTCTTCTCTTTGAGCTTCATCCCATTGATTCTTGCTGATTTGACTAGTTTGATCAACTAGTTGATATTAGTAATTGTCTATTGCTAGGGTTTTGATATTTCTGGTTGAAATCCCTTATCTTGTGTAGCAAACATGATATTCTAGGACTAGTTGGACTAGTTTATTGTGAAGAGAATTGTTTATGTGTTAAATGTTGACGAGTTGTCTGGTGTTGCATGTATCCTGGTTAATTTCTATGCTTACTGCTGCTATTGAATTAAATCTTGATAGTTTCTTATGCATTTGATAGTTAGGGTTACCAGGACTAGTTGGACTGGTAACTATTTTAGAATAGGGACATAAATATTCATAGGAAGGAATTGAGATAATCTAGGATCAACCAATCAAATGAATGGTGGATATTTGTCTGGCTAAGTTATTTCTCATCAATTGATTACAACCTTTACTTTGATTTACTTTGTTACTTGCAAACAAACCAAAAGCCCCCCTTTGTTACCTTTGGCAAACAACTTTTGCACTTAGAAAGATTACTACCTCCCTATGGGATTCGACCCTTAATTGCCTACTATACTTAGTTAGGTTTTTGAGAATTACTTTGATTAGGCATAACGACTTTAGCCCCGTCAAATTTGGCGCCGTTGCCGGGGAGGCAGGTTTTAATTTTTCTTTGTGTTTGTTTGTGTGCCAACTTTTGTGTGGACCTATCTTATGGTCCACACTCGTGCTACTGACTCCCCACTTTTACATTTTGATACAGAGATTGAAAGAACACTTTCCAGACACTGTGTAGCAGCCCGTATGCAACAAGAGATGGCTGAAGAAGCACCGACTTTGAGGCAGTTGACTGTCCCGAATCTAGAACAGCAGCCGCTTGCTGTGCACTTTCCAGAATTGGCGGATGGCGTGAATTTCGAGCTAAAATCTGGGCTGATCCATTTACTCCCCCACTTCCATGGGATGAGTGGAGAAGACCCCAACAAACATCTGTATGAATTCCACGCCGTCTGCACCAGCATGAAGCCACGAGGCGTTACTGAGGACCAGATCAAGCCGAGGGCCTTTCCTTTCTCTCTGAAGGATTTGGCCAATGATTGGTTCTATTATTTGGCCCCAGGAAGCATAGACACATGGTCTAAGATGAAGAAAGCCTTCATGGAGAAGTACTTCCCTGCGACCAAGCTCAATAGCCTGGAGAGGAATATCAGCAACATCGAACAGCAGGCCACTGAGACGTTGTACGAGTACTATGAGAGGTTTAAGAGGCTGATCTTAAGCTGCCCCTACCATGGGTATTCTGACCAAGACCTCGTACTTTATTTGTATGGAGGACTCTTTGATGATGAGAGAAGGATGGTGAACACAGCTTGTGGTGGAAACATTTTGAACAAGACGTCGGCTGCAGCATTTGAGGTTTTCTTTGAGCTATCTGAGGGCTCAAGACAGTTTAGCAAGAGAGCGGCGCTCAATCAGTCAAGGCTGCAAACTCTCAGCCATCATCCTCAATACTTTCTGAGATGGCTGAGATGAAAGAGATGATGAGGAGATTTATGATGAAGGGTGGCCAGCAGCAAGTCAAATCTTGTGGGATATGCTATGACACGATACATCCTACCGATACATGTCCCACGCTGTAGGAACCCACTGCTGAAGTGAACGCTATAGGAGGTTTCGATCCTTCTAGACCAAGATATGACCCCTACTCCAACACCTACAATCCAGGGTGGAGAGATCACCCCAATTTGAGATACGGGAACCATCAGAATCCTCCTCAGGGCCAAGATGATCAAGAGTTTCACCAGAGACCGCCACAGTTCCTACCGCGCCCACAACAATTTCAGCAACCTAGAGGTCAACAACAACAATTTAGAGCACAATATGACCCTAGACCTCAAGGCCAAAGCTCAAGTTCATCTATGTCTGGTGATGACATGATCAGGACCCTCACCCAGAGCGTATCGATGTTGGCAAGCACTATGTCCCAACAAAATCAAGAGATGGTCCAACAACATAAGTCTCTCGCTCAGAATGTTTCGACGTTGGAAAACACTATGGTCCAACATAATCAAGAGATGCGGTCTAGTATTCAGAACTTGGAGAAGCAAGTGGGGCAGATCTCTCTGGACGTGAGCAAACTGAAGGCCCAGGACTCAGGAAAACTACCATCTCAAATGGTAGCAAACCCGAGGGAGAACGTATGTGCAATGACGCTGAGGAGCGGAACACAATTGGAGGACGTTCAAAGGCAACAGAAAGAATTCTGCGCCTGCGGAGAGCAAAACCGCGACCGCGGAAATATACCTGAAGACGGTGTTTTTTTCGAAGAATTTTCGCGATCGCGGACAAATTTCCGCGACCGCAGAAAAGTCTCTGGAGAAGACGAAGATTTTAAAGCAATTTCGCGATCGCGGAATGTCATCAGCGACCGCGGAAAAGACGCTGGCGTCGAAGAATCGTTTGCTCAAGGTTTTGCCTCTGATATCCACGACAGTTATGTTCGTCCCAATTTTCCTCCGCTCAGTTCACTGAAACCACCCGCACCCTTTCCCGAGGCACTAAAAGATACCAGAAGGCTGGAAAATGACAAAGAACTCTTTGAGACCTTCAACAACTGCGAGGTAAACATTCCTTTAATCAAGCTAGTTAAGAGCATCCCTCGCTATGCCAATTTTTTGAAGGAACTGTGCAAGATAAACAAAAAGAAAGCTGTGAAAGAAAAGAAGAAGGTCCAGGTCAGCGAAAATGTCTCTGCTATGCTGCAAAAGCGGTTGACAAAGAAGTGTAGTGACCCATGCATGTTCACTATTCCCTCTAAGATAGGTGGCACCACGTTCGACAAAGCCATGTTGGATTTGGTTGCGTCTATCAATGTGTTACCTCTTTCACTGTATGAATCTTTAGAGGTTGGGCCATTACAGAAGACTGGGATAGTGATCCAGTTGGCGGATAATTCCTATGTGTATCCCAAAAGAGTCGTGTAGGACGTGTTGGTAGAGGTTGATAAATTGATCTTCCTTGCAGATTTCTTTGTGATGGATACGGGGCAAGATAAACATGCAGCCCCTGTGATGCTGGTTAGGCCGTTTATGAACACGGCAAATACAAAAATTGATGTGAGTAGTGGTTCGCTCACAATGGAGTTTGAAGGGACGAGGGTCAGATTCAACATAGACGATGCAAAAAGACACCCTTTTGATATTGACCCCAAGCGTTCGGTTGATGTGAGCAACCCAAGTTGAGTTAAAGAGCACTATGTCGAGCCACAACAATAACCAAGGCGCTGCTCGGGAGGCAACCCGAGGTATGAAATTCTTTTCAAGTTTTTATTTGTGTGTTTCGTTTTTTGTTTTAGACTAACCTGCACGTAGGAGACTCATAACAAAATTCGAAGACGGTGTTCACTCGCACCAAAAACTTTTACGTGGGCGCGGGAAATATTCCGCGACCGCGAAAAAACCACTGTAAGTCCCCTTACCTGAAAAAAAAATAAAAAAAATAAAAAAATTGAAAAAATAAATTTTTTTTTTTGAAGGCCCAGCTGTCCGAGTTCTACTTTGAGAAGTGGTGCGCATCATGCTGCCAAGGAGGAGATCAATCGCCCGATATTTGTATTTGGCACCGATGATGGCCCGACATTCAACAGCTGACGAGGAGGAACACCGGAGCCCACACCACGATTACATTAGGCTCCATTTTTGTGTTCGTTGAAGGCCCGTGCAACCCCGTTTTCTTTGATGTACCACTATACCTTACAGTGGATCTATTTGATTGCACGTGGAGTTTGCTTGAGAAGGACCGCCGCAACACCAGCGACATGTGTTTTCATTGATTTATCGCCAGCACCAACGTTCAAAGTCCAGGCCAACTCGGCGACGTTCGTGAGTACTTTTCTGCTTTTCCCTATGCTTCATCTTTTTGTCTTTCATTACATTGAGGACAATGCAATGTTTAAGCATGGGGGAGTGATCTATACTTGCTAGTCGTCTGAATATGAAAAAATTGAAAAAGTCAAATAAATTTGAAAAAATACAAAAATAAATCCTAGGATAAGTCGAAAATCCGAGAGGGCGGCTTAGGCAATAAGCATGTAGCTTGGACCAGCATTAGGCTGGGGTAATAAGAGGTCAAGAGTGATGTGAGTTTATGTGAGCCCATCTATTGAAAAATGAAATGAGTGGCTTGGTGAAAACCCGAACGAACGCCTTGGCAAAATGAGTGAAAAGAAGAAGAGTGATTATTAGGATTCCTCATTTTTCCTGGCGTGGTGACATAAGAAGAGGTGATATAAGGAGGATTCAACAGGTTTTCCGCGGTCGCGGAACATCTAGCCGCGGTCGCGGAAAATACAAGACACAACAAAGCTCCAGGAAGTTTTCCGCGGTCGCGGAAATCTGTCCGCGATCGCGGATACTGTTCATCAACGCGGATCCAAGAATTTCCTTTCGTCTGAGCTTTTGTTTATTTTATTTTCTTTTATTTCGTTTGTTTTATTTTATTTCCTTTTAGGATATTATTTCTTATCTTTAGTATTAGGTTTTGCTAGGGTTATAAACATAGTTTCATTAGCAACCTCTTATCATTCATTCATATTTGAGATTCATTATCGTTCAGTTTTTCCCTTTGAGTTTTACGTTTCAAGACTATGAAAAACTAAGCAACTTTTGCTTAGTCCGACGATTGAAGCCTTCGTTTGTATTTGGTTGTGAGATTATAACTCTATTCCCTTTCCTTTGATTATCTGTTCTCTTTGAGCTTCATCCCATTGATTCTTGTTGATTTGACTGGCCTGGTCAACTAGTTGATATTAGTAATTATCTATTGCTAGGGTTTGGATATTTCTGGTTGAAATCCCTTATCTTGTATAGCAAACATGATATTCTAGGACTAGTTGGACTATTTATTGTGAAGAGAATTGATTATGTGTTAAATGCTGACGAGTTGTGTGGTGTTGCAAGTATCCTGGTTAATTCCTATGCTTACTGTTGATATTGAATTAAATCTTGATAGTTTCTTGTGCATTTGATAGTTAGAGTTACCTGGACTAGTTGGACTGATAACTATTTCAGAATAGGGACAATAATATTCATAGGAAGGAATTGAGATAATTTAGGATCAACCAATCAAATGAATGGTGGATATTTGTCTGGCTAAGTTATTTCTCATCAATTGATTACAACATTTACTTTGATTTACTTTGTTACTTGCAAACAAACCAAAAACCCCCCTTTGTTACCTTTGGCATACACCTTTTGCACTTAGAAAGATTGCTACCTTCCTGTGGGATTCGACCCTTGCTGGCCTACTATACTTAGTTAGGTTTTTTAGGATTACTTTGATTAGGCATAACGACTTTAGCCCTGTCACCTTCCTTACTGGCATATACTTTCATACCATTGATGTTCAATATGGAGACCATGCAACATGAGTAGCAAGCAGAACAAATCTCCTTCTAAAGACGTAAAATCATAGACAACGTGTGATGTGACCCTGTCCCATCAAGATCCACAAGAGAGCCCGAACACTCAAGAGGATTCAAGCCTTGAAGACGAGTCTAGTGAAAACCAAGAGCATCAAGACGAGCTTCCTCCCGGGGCCATCACTAGGGCTCAAGCCAATCACCTTCATGAAGAGCTTAAGAAGGGCCTCATATGCATTAAAGCCATGACACACTTCGGAGGCCTCGGTCAACACCGAGGAAGCCTCGGCCACGCCACTTGCTTATCGGCCACACTGTCGGACATCACTCTCATAGAGGCGCGACTGAGCACATGATTTGCATTTTCATTTATTCACCTTAGTTGGGTTTTTATGACATTATTATACATTATTTTAGCATTTTGCTTGTGTATGGCCGAGTTGGGCCTTGTTGGGCCACTAGGCCATTAGGAGGCCGAAATGCCTTAGATTTCTTTATTTTCCTTGGCTGCCTATTAGAGGCAAAGACGTTCATTTTGTTCAGGCATGCTTAAACCGATATTGAAGATGGTTATTTTCCTCTCCAAACTCTCTCTCTCGTTCTTCTTCCTTGTATGTTGCATCAAGGCTTCCTCCGTTGAATTCTTCAAGTGCGTCACATCTTGAAGGGATCAACCAGCCCCTAACTACGTTGGTGAGTCATATCCAACCTAGGGAGAGGCATATCCAGCGCCATCCATCCACAAAGTCACGCCGAGCCACTCGTCATTGCTGCCATCACCGGATTGTCCTAGGAGCCTTCGGAAGGACTTACCTTGCACCGAGCCATCCTAGATCCTTTGCTTCATCACGTGGTATCAATGAGTGTCCAATGAGTACTCTTTCTTCATGAAAGTCAAGAGGTTTACCCTACATTCTTTGGCTCTCCATGAGATTATGGCTGATCATATAGCTAAGGAGCAAAGGAAGGCAAGTGAGCAAGCTAAGGGCAAAAAGCTAGCTATTAGAAGCAATCAAGGTGCTTCTAATCATTTGCTCTTAGCTAAGTCTAAGGAAGTTGTTCAAGCTATAAACGAGGGTGAGGTGTGCTTTTTACTCATGTGTAAAGACACCTTATTTGCCTCGTCGGATCTTGAGGAACTACCTAGGGCCGTGGCTCACCTCTTGGAAGAGTTCGATGATCTCTTTTAAGATGAAGTCCCAAGTGGGTTGCCACCGGTGAGAGGTATTGAGCATCAAATTGACTTCATACCGGGGGCAATGCTACCTAACCGGGCTGCATATAGGGCCAACCCCGAGGAGACCAAAGAGTTGCAACGTCAAGTGCAAGACTTGCTTGACAAGGGCCATGTGAGGGAAAGCCTTAGCCCTTGCATAGTCCCGGTCATTCTAGTTCCTAATAAGGATGGCACTTGGAGAATGTGTGTTGATTGTAGAGCAATAAACAACATTACTATCAAGTACCGCCACCCTATTCCTAGGCTGGATGACATGCTTGATGAGTTGCATGGAGCAAGTGTCTTCTCTAAGATAAACTTGAAGAGTGGTTACCATCAAATTCGTATGCATGAAGGAGATGAGTGGAAAACAGCCTTCAAAACAAAATATGGCTTATACGAATGGATGGTAATGCCCTTTGGTCTAACCAATGCCCCTAGTACATTTTTAATAAGGCTCATTAACCATGTTCTAAGGTCATTGCTAGGTAAGTTTGTGGTTGTATACTTTGATGACATTTTAGTGTACAACCATGACCTTAATGAGCATGTTGGTCACCTTAGAAAGGTTCTTGAGGTCCTAAGGAAAGAGAAGTTGTATGCTAATGATACACACGATTATGTTGTGTGTATAGACGGGGTTTTAGCATTGATTTAGTGGTGTTTTAGGATACTTTAGAGGCGTTATGGAGTATTGGCGAGGAGGTGCTGAAGACACACTTTTGGAGGCTTTGGGAGCATTCAGAGCTGAAGAGACGAAGACACTGAAGGAATGGCTTCACGGCGACCGCTGCCCACATTGCGGTGACCGCCGCCAAAGCCCTCCCAGCAACCTTGGCTATGACTTGAGAACGGCGACCGCCGTATAAAGACGGAGACCGCCGCAATTACGGCGACCGCCGCAGAGGAGGCAGCGACCGTCGCCGCTGTCAGAAGCCCACCGAGCCTGTTTTCCTTATTTGTTTTATTTGGACTACTTTTATTACGTTTTAGTATTTCATTTAATGTGAATTTTGGAGATTTTCCTTTTAGTATTTAAGGGTTAGAAGGGAGCTTGGCCTCCCTTAACTCTCGAACCCTAATTTCATCTTTTCCCTTTCTACGTACTTTGTTATGAAGAACTAAGCCTCCCTGGCTTAGTCAGATACTAAAGCTTTTGTTTTGATTCAGTTGTGAGATTCTCGTTCCTTATCTATTGCATGGATTTTATCTATTCTCTTGCTTGATTGTTTATGATTAATATTGATAATCTCTAGCCTGCGCAACTAGGATTTGTTTCTATTGATTGATTGCTAGATCTAGATTGTTACTGGTTGAGCATATCTATTTCAGAGTAGCAATTGCATCGTACTAGTATCTGGTTGTGCTAGTCTTGCAGAAGAGAACTGATTTACATTCTAGGATAAAAGCTGGTTGTTTTATGCTAGAATTGTATCCAACTATATTCCTATCCGTAACACTACTGTTAAACTGAATCTTGATAGTTTCAGGGTTGTTTAATTAGTTAGTGCTAATAGTATCTGGTTGTGCTATTAGTTATATCTGAAAAGGAATTGGAATTTCCATTGCATGAGATATTGAATGAGTATCTAGGATCAACTTGTCATACGAATAGTGGATGTTGTTTGACTGAACTATTTTCCCCATTACTGAATTCATCATCTTTAGTTTGTTTGTCTTTGCATGCTTAGAACTTCTAAACACACAAAACCCCCCTTTTGGTTACTTTGGATTGACATATAAATTGCATATAAAGATTGACTCTGTCTCCCTGTGGACTCGACCTTTACTTACCTAGGACTACGGTTTTAGGTTTGTTTGGATATTTTGCATAGCAGTAATTAGCACGACAAATTCCTGTTATCAAATTGGCGCCGTTGCCGGGGAGACAATAATCTATTTTGTGTGTGTGATTTGTGTGCCAATCTTGGTGTGAACCTATCTTATGGTTCACACCCGTATTACTAATAATCTACCTCTTGTTTTTTATCCAGAAATCGAGAGAACCTTTCTTCAAGCTCGCAGAGCTGCGCGTACACTACTTCAGGAAGCTGATACGATGGCTGATCAACGTGTTACTCTTGAATCTCTGACAACTCCTAACTTGGAGCAACCAACTCGTGCTGTGCAATTCCCTGCCCTGGGTGATGGGGTCAAATTTGAGCTTAAGACAAGAGTAGTCCATTTACTCCCGAAATTCAGTGGAACCCCACTTGAGGATCCTATTCAGCACCTGGATGAATTCCTTGAGGTCTGTACCAGCATGCGGCCATCTGATATTACTGAAGATCAGATGAGGTTGAGAGTCTTTTCCTTTTCTCTGAAGGACTCCGCTAAAGACTGGTATCATTCTCTACCCCCAGGAAGTATCACTACTTGGGTGAATTTGAAGAAGGTGTTTCTTGATAAATACTTTCCGACAATCAAATCTAATCAGCTCAAGAAGAAGATCTGCAACGTAGAGCAACTGTCTAATGAGTCTCTCTATGATTATTATGAGCGCTTTAAGAAACTGGTGAAGAGCTGCCCCTATCATGGTTATGCTAATCACGATCTGATTCTTTATCTGCATGGAGGACTCCGTGAAGATGATCGTCGGATGGTAAATTCTGCATGTGGTGGGAATATTCTAAAGAGGACTTATGAAGAGGCTCTAGAGATATTTGCCACCCTGGTTGATGACTCTAGACAATACAGTGGGAGAGGCTCCCAAAGCTTGGTAGTCGCTAGTTCTCAATCTAAAATTGATCAAGCTGATTTTGATGTGCTGAAAGAGGAGGTGAGGCGTCTGAAATTGAAAGGTACACCTCAGCAGGCTAAGGCCTGTGAGATCTGTCATGACGACTTGCATCCTACTGACTCATGTCCTACTCTACAAGAGGAAGTGAATGCAGTAGGAGGATATCAGCAGAGGCCTATGCATGATCCTTACTCCAGTACATACAATCCTGGTTGGAAGGATCATCCCAACTTCAGATGGAGAGACCCAGAACCAAACCAACAACAGGGTAATCCTCAACAACCTAGGCAGTCATTTGTGCCACGACCTCAAGGGCAGATCTCTAATTCATCCTCCTCTATGGATGATTTGGTGAAGATGCTGATGCAGAGCAACGTAAATCTCAATGAGAATGTTGCTAAGTTGACTAAGAGCCAATTGCAATTCCATGAAACTACACAAGCTAGCATTCAGAACTTGGAAAGGCAGGTTGGTCAGATTTCTCAAGTAGTGAATAAACTTGACGCAAAGGATTCTGGTAAACTTCCATCTCAAACGAAAGCGAACCCGAACATTCGTAATGTCAGTGCTGTAACTCTGAGAAGTGGAAAGAGGCTCGAAGAGGACAATTATGAGGTTAACAAGGAAGAAGATCCGGACTTGGAGCAGAGCGTCGACGACGACCGCCGCCAGGCTCACGGCGACCGCTGCCCTGCTTACGGCGACCGCCGCCCAGACAGCAGCGACCGTCGTGACGTTGATCCAATTCCCGAACTTTCTGACGATGTCAGCGGCGACCGCCGCCAGGCTCATGGTGACCGCCGACCCCCTGTAGCTGACACTGATGCTGAGAAGGAGTCCGAAACTCTGATTTTTCCTGAATGGAAGCCTGTTCCACCATTCCCATCTGCATTGAAGCGTACCAAGCCACTTGCGCAGGACAAGGACATGTTTGAGATGTTCAGAAATGTTGAGGTAAACATTCCTCTCCTTAATTTGATCAAATATGTTCCTCGTTATGCTAAGTTCTTGAAGCAGATGTGCACAACAAAGAGAAATCAGGATAGGAACAGCAAGAAGAAGGTGAAGGTAAGCGAACATGTTTCAACTGTGTTTCAGAAGCGCTTACCCAAGAAGTGTGGAGACCTAGGTATGTTCACCATCCCTATTACTATTGGAGGTACCAAGTTCAATAAGGCTATGTTAGATTTGGGTGCTTCCATTAATGTTCTACCTTCATCTCTTTGTGAATCCTTACGATTAGGACCCATGCATACGACTAGTATTTCCATTCAGTTAGCTGATTGATCTAGTGTGCGTCCTATAGGGATAGTGGAGGATGTTTTGGTTATGGTTGGTGATAACAGGAATTTGTCGTTCTAATTCCTACTATGCAAAATATCCAAACAAACCTTAAACCGCAGTCCTAGGTAAGTAAAGGTCGAATCCACAGGGAGGCGGATTCTATCTTAGTATGCAATTTATATGTCAATCCAAAGTAACCAAAGGGGGGTTTTGTGAGTTTAAGTAATCTAAGCATGCAAAAGTAAACAAGCGAAAGAGTTGTGAAATCAGTGATGGGAAAAACACTTAGTCAAACAACATCCACTATTCGTATGACAAGTTGATCATAGATACTCATTCAAAATCTCATGCAATGGAAATTCCAATTCCTTTTCAGATATAACTAATAGCACAACCAGATACTATTAGAACTAACTAATTAAACAACCCCGAAACTATCAAGATTCAGTTTAACAGCAGCCTTACGGATATGATTATAGTTGGATACAATTCTAGCATAAAACAACCAGCTTTTATCCTAGAATGTAAATCAGTTCTCTTCTGCATAAGATTAGCACAACCAGTTACTAATACGATGCAGTTGCTACTCTGAAATAGATATGCTCAACCAGTAACAATCTAGATCTAGCAATAGATCAATAACAACAAACCCTAGTTGATCAGACTGGAGAAAATCAATATCAATCATAAGCAATCAAACAAGAGAATAGATAAAATCCATGCAGTAGATTAAGAACGAGAATCTCACAACTGAATCCAAACGAAAGCTTCAGCGTCTGACTAAGCAAGAGAGGCTTAGTTCTTCATAGCAAATACGTAAAAAACTAATTAGGGTTCGAGAGAGAATCCAAGATAGGAAAACAAGCCTTTTCTCAACCCTTAAATACTAAAGGAAATAAAGCTAAGTTAACCTAAAATGAAATAATAAAAAGTAATAAAATAATGCAAATAAGGAAACGGCGCGGCAGACTTCAGACATGCATGGCAGGCGCTGTATCCTCCACGGCGGGCGCCGTAATCGCGGCGGGCGCCGTCTTTCCACGGCGGGCGCCGTAATTACATCGTAGCCAATGTTGTTGGATGGGAATTGGCGGCAGTCGCCGTAAGTTGCACGGCGGTCGCCGTGAACTCGTTTCTTCCTCCTTTGTCTCTTCAACTCCCGAAAGCGTGTCTTCAGCACCTCCTCGCCAATACTTCATAACTCCTTGGCGTCTACTACTGGTGGCTTCCTCCTCAGTGTCTCATATGATCTCCAAAATAGCTCAAATACCTCCAAATACACCAACTTCGCCTCCAAACGCCATACACATGAATGTGTCTAAATCTACCCGAATGGCACCAATAAAATTTCTAATGACTCTTACTTAAGCCCTACAAAGTAGTGCTTATCAGTTGGTGACCTTACTTTTCCTGCTGACTTCTTTGTGCTTAATATGGAACATGATAAGCATGCATCCCCTATTCTGTTAGGGAGACCTTTCCTGAAAACTGCCAACACTAAGATTAATGTGAGTACGGGTTCCTTGACTATGTAATTCGATGGCCAAACTATTAATTGTAATATCTATGAAGCCATGAAATATCCTTCTGATGATCATTCTCTATGTGCAATTGATGTACTTGAGCCTGTGGTGCAAGATGTTTTTGATGTGGACTGCCTAGATGACACGCAATCTATTATTGTTGATTCTAGTTTGGATTTCACTTTATCTGCTGACATGCAGGAAGTCGCCAATGAGTTGGATGCTTACTATAAGCTTCCTCTTGAGCTACCAGGTAAATCACCTATACCACTAACCTTGCCTAGCGAGAAGCTTTTGACCTCTATTGTGCAGGCACCAGTGGTTGAGTTAAAGCAACTTCCCGATCACCTCAAGTATGTATTTCTTGGAGACAAGGAGACATTACCGGTGATCATCTCAAGCAAGCTCACCAAGGATCAGGAAGAGAGATTGGTGGATTTTTACATGCTGGATACGGGGCATGACAAACATGCAACCCCTGAGATGTTGGGTAGGCCATTTCTGAAAATGACAAGTGCAATCATAGATGTAAAAAGTGGTCCAACCATCAGCAAGGGCACAAGCATGGGGGAAAGGCTCAACATGGAGCACACAAAGAGACATCCCCCTGATATAGACCTCAGGAGTTCAAGTGATAGGAGCAACCCGAGTTGAAGAGGTTGAGCATTATGTCGAGCCACGACATTAACTACGGTGCTTCTCGGGAGGCAACCCGATGATTAGGTAGTTTATTTCCCTTCCTTTAGTTAATTTCAATTTGATTTTATTTCTGCTTTGCATTCTGTGTCGAACTAACCTGCAGGAAGCGTATCCAAGTGAAGAAGGAGAAGCGGCGACCGCCGCCATCCTTACGGCGCCCGCCGCCAATCCCCCCTTCGTTCTCTGGCTACGGCAAATGGCAGCGACCGCCGTTTAATTACGGAGATCGCCGCCATTCCCAGGTTCGACTTCTATCCTTATTCAAAAAAAAAATGGGTCCCGAAGAAACCTTAAACGGGGAGCAAAAGATGAAAATAAAATACCCCGAAAAAAACCTTAAACGGGGAGCAAAAGTCAGAAAAAAATAAAAATTTCCACCGGAGGCGAACTGTCCGAGTTTCCCATGGAGAGATGGTGCGCATCATGTTGTCAAGGAGGAGACATTAGCCCAACTTTGTATTTGACAACGATGATGGCCCTACAATTGGCAGTTGAGGAGGAGGAATACTAGGGCCCACACCACGATTACATCTGGGCCCCATTTTTGTGTTCGTTGAAGGCCATGCAACCCCGCCATACTTGTTATACCACTATCCACCAGAGTGGTTCCTTTTGGTTGCATGGTAGGAGTTGATGGAGTTGAAGGCCGTGCAGCCCTGATTTCCTTAACGACCACCACACCTTACAACGGTTCCCTATGGTTGCACGGTAGAGTTGAGATGAAGACGCCCACCCAACACTAGAGACCTGGGCATATATTGTGAAGACCGCCAGCGACACCTTCAGTGTCCAAGCAGCTTGACAACGTTTGTGAGTCCATTCTTTGTCTTCCCTGTGCTTTATTCTTTTTGTCTTTCATTACATTGAGGACAATGCCATGTTTAAGCATGGGGGAGAATTCTGTACTTGCTGCGTCGTTGAGGAAAAGAAAAAAATGAAAAAGAGCCAAAAATTTGAAAAAAGGCTAAAATTGAAATCCTGGGATAGGTCAAAAACCTGAAAAGGCGGCCTAGGTAATAAGCAAGTGGCTTGGACCAGCATTAGGCTGGGGTAATAATTGGTCAAGAGTGATGTGAGTATATTGTGAGCCCATCTATTGAAAAATAAAATGAGTGGCTTGGTGAAAACCCGAAAGGGCGCCTTGGCAAAATGAGTGAAAAGAAGAAGAGTGATTTATAGGAATCATCATTTTTGCTGGCGTGGCGACATAAGAAGAGGTGATATAAGGAGGATTCGGGTTGGTCACTCTGGAGGTATAAGAAGATAGATGGGAGATAGGATTATATTTTTATTCACTCTATGGTGTTTGGGATAAGCTTGGGGGAAGTACTCTGCTTTCCTTTTAGCTTGATTATGTTGGTTGGTGTGTGCTGATGGATGAGTAGTTTTCATATGCGGTTGGTTAGGGGGATGTTGTGCTTTCATGTAGATGCTTTTACTCTTAGTTGTGAGCTTATTTGCATGTTGATGATCTAGGAACTGTATTGATGATGGGTGATAGTTTTCTATCCACTCGAGACGAGTAGAGATTCAAGTGTGGGGGAGTTTGATACACACGATTATATTGTGTATAGACGGGGTTTTAGCATTGATTTAGTGGTGTTTTAGGATACTTTAGAGGAGTTGTGGAGTATTGGAGAGGAGGTGCTGAAGACACACTTTTGGAGGCTTTGGGAGCATTCGAAGCTGAAGAGACGAAGACACTGAAGGAATGGCTTCACGGCGACCGCTGCCCACATTGCGGCAACCGCCGCCAAAGCCCTCCCAGCAACCTTGTCTATGCCTTGAGAACGGTGACCGCCGTATAAAGACGGCGACCGCCGCAATTACGGCGACCGCCGTAGAGGAGGCAGTGACCGCCGCCGCTGTCAGAAGCCCACCGAGCCCATTTTCCTTATTTGTTTTATTTGGACTACTTTTATTACATTTTAGTATTTCGTTTAATGTGAATTTTGGAGATTTTCCTTTTAGTATTTAAGGGTTAGAAGGGAGCTTGGCATCCCTTAACTCTCGAACCCTAATTTCATCTTTTCCCTTTCTGCGTACTTTGTTATGAAGAACTAAGCCTCTCTGGCTTAGTCAGACGCTGAAGCTTTCATTTTGATTCAGTTGTGAGATTCTCGTTCCTTATCTATTGCATGGATTTTATCTATTCTCTTGCTTGATTGCTTATGATTAATATTGATAATCTCTAGCCTGCGCAACTAGGGTTTGTTTCTATTGATTGATTGCTAGATCTAGATTGTTACTGGTTGAGCATATCTATTTCAGAGTAGCAACTGCATCGTACTAGTATCTGGTTGTGCTAGTCTTATGCAGAAGAGAACTGATTTACATTCTAGGATAAAAGCTGGTTGTTTTATGCTAGAATTGTATCCAACTATATTCCTATCCGTAACACTGCTGTTAAACTGAATCTTGATAGTTTCAGGGTTGTTTAATTAGTTAGTGCTAATAGTATCTGGTTGTGCTATTAGTTATATCTGAAAAGGAATTGGAATTTCCATTGCATGAGATATTGAATGAGTATCTAGGATCAACTTGTCATACGAATAGTGGATGTTGTTTGACTGAGCTATTTTCCCCATTACTGAATTCATCATCTTTAGTTTGTTTGTCTTTGCATGCTTAGAACTTCTAAACACACAAAACCCCCCTTTTGGTTACTTTGGATTGACATATAAATTGCATATAAAGATAGACTCTGTCTCCCTGTGGACTCGACCTTTACTTACCTAGGACTATGGTTTAAGGTTTGTTTGGATATTTTGCATAGCAGTAATTAGCACGACAAATTCCTGTTATCAGCTAACTTCAAGAAGTGCCACTTTTGTTCGGACCATATGGTATTTCTTGGATATGTAGTATGCAAGGATGGATTGAGAGTGGATGAAGCGAAGGTGAAGGCTATTCACGAATGGCCTACACCTACTAGTATGACTCAAGTCCGAAGCTTTGTTGGTTTGGCTGGCTTCTAGTGTAGGTTCGTGAGGGATTTTAGCACCTTGGCTACTCCTCTCACCGAACTCACGAAGAAGGGCGTGGCTTTCATGTGGGGAGCCACCCAAGAAGAGGCCTTTGCCACTCTTAAATCTAAGCTCACGAATGCACCACTTCTCTCATTGCCTAACTTTGATAAAACTTTTGAGATTGAATGTGATACATCGGGCATAGGTTTAGGAGGCGTTCTTATGCAAGAGGGCAAGCCAATAGCTTACTTTAGTGAGAAGCTAGGCGAGGCTGAATTGAGGTCATAAGGAAAGAGAAGTTGTATGCTAACTTCAAGAAGTGCCACTTTTGTTCGGACCATGTGGTATTTTTTGGATATGTAGTATGCAAGGATGGATTGAGAGTGGATGAAGCGAAGGTGAAGACTATTCACGAATGGCCTACACCTACTAGTATGACTCAAGTCTGAAGCTTTGTTGGTTTGGCTGGCTTCTACTGTACGTTACTTGAAAATGATTCAAATTACACTCACTAACTCACTATTCATCATTTTTTTACTTAATTTTGAATATTTAATTTTTTTTTACAAAAATTTGAAATCTTTCTCTCTATGAATATAAATTCGTGAGGGATTTTATCACCTTGGCTACTCCTCTCACCGAACTCAGGAAGAAGGGCGTGGCTTTCATGTGGGGAGCTGCCCAAGAAGAGGCCTTTTCCACTCTTAAATCTAAGCTCATGAATGCACCACTTCTCTCATTGCCTAACTTAGAAAAAACTTTTGAGATTGAATGTGATGCATCGAGCATAGGTTTAGGAGGCGTGCTTATGCAGAAGGGCAAGCCAATAGCTTACTTTAGTGAGAAGTTAGGCGGGGCTGAATTGAATTACCCTACCTATGATAAGGAACTATTGGCCCTTGTCCGAGTTCTTAAGGTGTGGCAACACTATTTGTTGCCCAAAACGTTTGTGATTCATTTGGACCATAAGGCATTGAAGTACTTAAAGGGGCAAAGCAAGCTCAACAAGAGACATGCCAAGTGGGTCGAATTTATTGAGTCTTTTCCCTATGTAATCAAACACAAAAAGGGGAAAGACCGTGTTGTGGCTGATGCACTCTCCCGAAGGTATACCGTCTTAACTCATTTGGATGCAAAGTTGCTCGGGTTTTCTTTCATGAAAGAACTATATGCATGTGATGCTGATTTTTGTGATTTATTTGCTGAATGTGTGTCTAAGGGAAGCAAATATCAATATTATGTGCATGAGGGGTTCTTATTTAAGGGTCATAAACTTTGTATACCTAAGGGTTCTACTAGGAGATTGTTAGTGCATGAAGCTCATGGGGGAGGGTTAATGGGACATTTTGGGGTTCTCAAGACATTGCATACTTTGAAGGAACATTTTTATTGGCCATGCATGCCTAGGGACGTAGAGAAATTATGTGCTTCATGTCTAACTTGTTTACGAGCCACGTCTAGGAGCCAACCTCACGGCCTATATACACCCTTACCCGTACCTCGGCTGCCTTGGGAAGATATCTCTATGGACTTTGTTTTGGATTTACCTAGGTCTAAGAGAGGGAGGGATTTCATCTTTGTGGTGGTAGATAGGTTCTCCAAGATGACACATTTCATTGCATGACATAAGACCGATGATGCATCTCATGTTGCTAACCTCTTTTTTGACCAAGTTGTGAGATTGCATGGAGTTCCTAGATCTATTGTTTCAGATAGGGATGTGAAGTTCCTTAGCTACTTCTGGAAGATGCTATGGGCCAAGCTTGGAACAAAGCTCTTATTCTCCTCCACTTGTCATCCTCAAATGGATGGACAAACCGAGGTAGTGAACCAAACTCTTGGTGCTTTACTTAGATCTCTATTCGCAACTAACTTGCGCAAGTGGGAAGAGAGTCTATCTTTCATTGAGTTTGCATACAATAGATTGGTCCATTCAGCGACTAAGAGGACCCCCTTTGAGGTGGTCTATGGCATCAATCCCAAGACGTCACTCGAGCTCATGCCATATGCCATCAAGGACCAAGAGAGCAAATAGGGGGCTGATCAAGCTAAGAGGATTCAGAAGTTACATGAAGATACTCGGTTACAACTTGAGAGGCTGATGCGCCCCTGCCCAGCATGAATGCCATAGAGGAAGAAGAGGCTATGAGCATTCGCTCAGAGGGGCCAATCACAAGATCACGCGCCAAAGCCATCGTCAACGCGACGCAATCCTTGGTTGCTCGCGTCGTCGCCAGTCAAGGCACACAAGAGACCGCGTTCTCTTTGAAGCGTCTTCAACCAAGCCCAGAGAACGCGTTCCATGTCTGTCTTCTCTCAACCATCCAATGAACGCGTTCTTTTTGAACTGATTGTAATCTTTTGAGACATTAATTATTTTAGTCTTTATTTGGGGCATGTGTTCCACGCGTGTCGCGTGGGCTGGCCCATTTCGCGAGACTCGGCCCATCCGAGTCCCGCTATGTACTATAAAAGGTCATCTCGACCTTCTTTACTAGGTTACGCATCATTTTAATCTAAGATTATTTGTCGAGAGCTTTTGCCTCCATCTTCTTAGATCTGCGTCACCAAATCTCTGTCTTCTCATCTCCTTCCTCCGCTGCCGATGCTACGGCCACCACTCGATCGTCATCGAGATTATCCAACCCGCTGACGACGCTACGACCATCACTCGATCGTCATCGAGATTATCCAACCTACTGCCGACGCTACGGCCAAGCACTCGATCTCTTTCGAGTCGTTCTCCTCCGCTGCCGCCTTCTCAACACCGCTCTCCACCTTATCTCCCTCAGAGACGACGCGTGCGACTTCCCACCAAGGTCAAAGATCCTTCATCACAAGCAGAAACACATCAACTGGCATCAGAGCCTTTGATCTTGTAAGTCGCTTGTCAAGTCTCACTTGTTCACGAAATTTTTTTCTCCCTAATCATCCTTGCTTCCGCCATAATCACTAATTTTTTTCTCTCTCATACACATGCTTGTCCCATCGGTTTCTACAAGAGAATCTCTTGGCCGATAATTGCTTGATCTCCTAGCGAAAATTGTGTGATTTGTTTGCATGAAATCTGCATAATTAATTCAAAGATTCCCTTAATTGATCATGTGAATCTCGCATTCATATCTTGCCATATTTGCTTGTGTTGACCGTCATAAATCTGCATTGAAGTTTATCTCTCCTATCGCATAAATCTCGTGATTTCTTTCCTTAAGTTACTTAACCGTTTATTTTTATTTTATTTCATTTAATTCTTATCCGATCTTCATTTAAGACTAAGATCTCGGTATTGAATTTCAAATTCAAAAATAAAATAAAAAATCAAGTCGCATTTAAAAAAAAAACGCGACATTCAAAAACAAGAGAAGTAAAGCCAAAATAAGGCAACCTTCTCCCCTCAACGGCTAGGCTCATCTTCTTCACCCCTCCACCGTCTAGTGTCACACGTGTAAGTGTGTCTTGTGTGTACGCGTTCTTTACGCAAGAAGTTAAGACTTCTTTCTTTTGGTTTCGTTGCTTTTGTGCTTGCATATCACACTTGCTTTGCTTGCCTATTAGCCGCCCTCAAGGCCAAAAGAACGCGCTCACCTACGTGAACACTTGCTACTTGTTGAGTGCTTACTTGTTCTCTGGTTTTATATTGTCTTTTGTGCATTTTTACTCGCGATGGATGGACATATTGTTATAGGTAGCCTCACGGCACCCACAAGTGGGAATATCCAAGGAGATGGCAACCACCACCAACAACAGCAAAACATCGCGCAACTTGAAGTGGTGCCTCTTGCCAACCCTCCCAAACAAGATCCAATTCTGGAGCTCTCGGAGGAACAACGCGAGATCCAAGCCCTTCTGCGCCAAGTTGCTGAATTCCAGGCCAAGGAACGCGCTGCGTTGTCACAACCAACACCAACCTTGCAAATACCTATGGATCCTCTAGTCGCACCGCGACAAATAGAAGCCGGGCCAAGCAAACAACGCGTTGATAAGGGCAAATGAGTGATGCCCTCCACCTCCAACTTACAACCAAGGCTTCAAAGAATCCAATCGGTGATAGAAAGCCGCCAAGGCTATGTGTCACATCGTGACCGCTATGCACCATAGGCAACACCAGTCCGCGATGAAACCGACTCCGATGAGGTTTCCCATGGTGAGTACTCTGAACCTTATGAGTTCAATGACAGGTACGAAGTCCGAGGAACAAGATGCCAATGCGAGATGGCCTCTGCACCGCTGGACGGCAGAGCCAGGCGAGTTGAACGCGATGAGGGTCGGCCGCGGCGATCCAATCGCGCCCAAGACGCTATGCCGCGTCAACGTCGCCATGCTCCCACCCCAGTCCTATTCAACTTGGAGGACCACCTTGGCCACCAAAGTACGTGGACGCCTCACTATGGCTCGGATGGCTATTTCTCCCACACTCGTCACCAACAAGACGAGTTCGAGGAGTTTGATGATGAAGAGATGGAGGACTCAGGGATGATCAATCCAGGGAACTTCCATCCCCCACTCGGTGATCCCATGGAGCTGCAAGACTGCCCCACCAACTGAATCCCTCCACCTAGGCTCATCCAAGGCGCAAACATGGCCAACGCATCCTTCAACATGTGCGATGAAATGGAGAGGAGGCAAGACATGCCTCATGATGTTCGTCGCGACGCGCCACACCAAGGACACCAGCGCCGACGACGCGCCCAAGGGATGGAGCAACAGGTTCCGTTTGGCAACGATCGCGGCAACAATGGCGCGCGAAGGCACCAACTGGGGCATGTCCAGTTTCAACAGGCCCAAGGCCATCAATATGCTTCCTTGGACATCCCAGCACCACAATTGCAACAAAGGCCTCAAGCCAATGCTCCTAGGCTCAATCGCCACGACATCAAGGTAAAAATTGAATTCTTTGTTGGTGAATACAACCCTACAGTTTTTCTTGAATGGTTACAGGCCACAGAGTATACCTTGATCTATTGCCAAGTTCCAGAAGAGGACTATGTGGCCGCTGCCACAATCCACTTCCGAGGTGCCGCGAGGGTTTGGTGGCACCGATTTGTGGATGATCGCATAAGGAGAAACTTGGTGCCTCTCATTGAATGGCACCAGCTCAAGTTTGTGATGACACTCAAGTACGTGCCCCAAGATTACAAGAACCAAATGCGCCTGGACATTGCCATGGCGAAACAAGGTTCGAAGACCCCCCTTGAGTTCTTCTCGCAACTTGAGGATATGTACTACAAGGCGTCCATTAGCGTGGCTCCCTCCACAATGAGGATGGAATTTTTGAGTGGTCTCAACACCAACATCCGAGACCAATTGGAGATCCTTCCCATCAAGGACCTCAACACGCTCACGCATACGGCGACGCAACTCCATAAACAAATAGTGCAATAGCGTCAACCCTACCAACCCTATGGCCAAAGAAGGTATGACTCTCAAACTAGTCAAATTCCTTCCACTAATGTGCGTGGTCCCCCTCCAGGAACCACCGCCTCCTATCAAACAAGACAGGGGAAGATCGTGACGACTCCCAGCCATGCTTCTCGCGCGCCACCATCAAAGGGTACATCTCCCAACCCAGAACGCGCGCGTGACGTGGAATGTTTCAAGTGTGGAGGAAGAGGGCACTACCAAAACAATTGCCCAAACAACAAAAAGGTCCTCTTCTCCAGCATCTCAGCCGAATATGAGTCTTATGAGGACGAGGACACAACACTTGAGACCATCGAAGAAAGCTTCGAAGATACAGAGGAGGCTTACACCTGTGAAGCCACCGCGCTGCATGAAGGCACAGCTCTGAGCCTTGTCACGCGACGTCTTCTCACTGTCAAGGAAGCCACCGTTGGTGATCAACGCGAGAATCTGTTCCACACGCGTTGCTTGGTAAAGACCGCGACCTTGAGCGTCATCATTGATGGAGGCAGTTGTTGCAACATCATTAATGAAAAGGTGGTCACTCATTTCAACCTGCCAACCACTCCTCACCCACAACCATATGGACTCCAATGGATTTCATCGAGTTCTGGTAACACTGTAACTCGTCAATGCCTCATTTCATTCTCCATTGGTCAATATACAGATTATGTCCTATGTGATGTCATTACCATGGACGCCACACATCTTTTGTTAGGGCGCCCATGGCAATTTGACAGGCGCATTCTTCACGATGACTATTTAAACACCTATGTGTTTACTTACCACGGGAAGCGCGTCACGCTCTTACCTATGTCGCCTCATGAGATTTTACAGGACCAGGTTGAGCGTGATAGACAGAAGGCAATTGAAGCGTCAAAGAACCAGACTCCCAGTAGCACGCGTTCTTCGTCTAGGAACCAAGACGCTAGCACAGACAATGCGTCAGGTGATCGAACGCGTCCCAAAAAAGGGTCAAAGCCCGCGCCAAAAAACACCACGTTGAAAGGCACCTGTGAGCATAGGCTGCTCTTGGCGCGGCCCAGCGACCTCGCTGCCCCCTTGAGTGGCAAGGCACCCTGTTTCCTCTTAGTGCCCACACCTTGCACCCAAGAGGCCCCCATAATGGAAGCCCTGCCGAGCGCGATCTCTGAGCTGCTCAAAGAGTTCAACGACTTATTCCCAGAGGAGCTTCCTTAAGGCCTTCCACCTTTGCGAGGCATTGAGCACCAAATTGACTTAGTGCCTGGAGCCTCCCTCCCCAATCGCGCTGCCTATCGCGTTGGCCCAAATGAAACAAAGGAGCTACAGCGCCAGGTCCAAGAACTCTTGGATTGCGGCTACGTGAGGTAATCCCTAAGCCCTTGCGCAGTCCCAGTGATCCTGGTTCCAAAGAAAGATGGCTCGTGGCGAATGTGTATCGACTGCCGCACCATCAATCAGATCACAGTCAAGTACAAGCACCCCAGACCGCGCCTTGATGACATTCTCGATGAGTTGCATGGCGCGACCCTTTTCACCAAGATTGACTTGAAGAGAGGATATCACCAGATTTGCATGAACGAGGGTGATGAATGGAAGACCGCGTTCAAGACCAAATATGGTCTGTATGAATGGCTAGTCATGCCTTTTGGTCTCACCAACGCGCCGAGCACTTTCATGCGGCTCATGAACCATGTTTTGAGGGAATTTCTGGGGAAATTTGTTGTCGTTTATTTTGATGATATTCTGGTGTATTCGCGTAGTCTTGAAACTCATGAACATCACCTTAGGCTTGTATTAGAGTGCTTGAGACGCGAACAATTGTATGCCAATCTTGGCAAGTGTCGATTTGCATCCGACACTACCAACTTTCTAGGCTACGTGGTGTCCAAGGAGGGACTCCGCATCGATGAGGAGAAAGTGAAGGCCATCAGAGACTGGCCAACACCCACAACGCCAACAATGGTTCGAAGCTTCCTTGGCTTGGCTGGCTTCTACAGGCGATTTGTTTGCGACTTCAGCTCCATCGCCACGCCATTACATGAACTCACAAAGAAAGGCATCGCGGTGATTTGGAAGGAGACACACAACAACGCGTTCAACACATTGAAAGAGGCCCTGTGCAACGCGCCACTTCTACAACTCCCCGACTTCACCAAACACTTTGAAGTGGAATGTGACGTGTCAAATGTGGGGATTGGTGGAGTGCTCCACCAAGAGAAGAGGCCCATCGCGTTCTTTAGTGAGAAGCTCACTGGGCCACTTTGAATTACCCCACATACGACAAGGAGCTCTACGCGCTAGTTCGCATCCTCAAGACATGGCAACACTACCTGTGGCCATGCGTGTTCGTGATCCACTCGGACCACGCGGCCATCAGCTATCTGAAGAGTCAAGCCCATCTAAGCCGCCGCCATGCTCGCTGGGTGGAATTTATGGAGACATTTCCTTACGTCGTGATGCATAAAAAAGGTAAGGAGAATGTGGTAGCCGATGCCCTTTCTCGCAGGTATGTTCTCCTTACTCATCTTCAGTCTAAACTTCTTGGGTTTGCATTGATTAAAGATTTATATCTGATTGATCCCTTCTTTAAGCCCATTGTAGAACAATGCCTTAGGGATCGCGAGTTCGACACTTACTTCTTCCATGAGGGTTATGTTGGGCCTGGCATCCCCGGAAAAGATGGATCAATTGAATCGAGCCCAAGCCCATTGCAGATTGGAAGAACAAAGGAGAAGGCCCAGAGGAGGCGACAAGGCTTCTCTGGTCGAATGCCCTCCGACAGGATCGCGAGAATCTCGCCATACATTTAATGCCCAGATCACGCAACGTCCACATCATTCAAACCGCTATAATTGCAGCAATTAAATGGAATAATCCTTGCCATTGCTCCCGGCGTTGAAGATGAAGATATTAGAAAAACACAACGGTCATAATGGAAAAGAACTTACCATATTTGGACGACGAAGAAGATAAGAGGATACGAACACATTAACGCTAGACACACAAGCATCCTGACTCAAAAAATGAATTAGAACAACACTTACGCTGCCCGCTTAGCTCTCTAGCAATCATCTGCGCTTACTCTCCACCGGTCGCCACCTAAAAGTCATCGGTCGAGTCCTACACGACCACTCGGTCTAAAGTACGATAAGTTGTATCTCGATTTGATCCGATCAATACATTATCTAATAAAATCATCTCACTATTCTACATTTATTCTTTGCTTGTCAATTATCTGCTTGGTTTGGATTGTTCTCTATCACTCGATCGACTAGTTACCCCGTCTAAGGCGATTTAGGTCGTCCGATCCTTTCGCCCCAAAACAATTTGGCGCCCACCATGGGGCAACTTGCCGATCACCCTTCCGAAACTTTCCAACCATGACTATTGACCCATCTACCGACAACCAAGAACCACGTCTCGAAGACGGAACCCAAGATGCAGTAATCACAATCGAAAATCCTACTCCAACCCAGTTCCAAGAACATTCCCCAAAAATGGCCACCCTTCAAGAGGAACTAGCCCAGCAAAGCCAAAAGACCGAGGCCCTAGCCGCTTTGTCAACCCAATCCGAAACCGAGATCGCGCAACTAACCCGTGAAAATGAGTCTCTTAAGTCGCAGGTACATTCAGTGGCTTCAGGATCTAGGAACGTGCCCGTCCACGGCGGCGTCCGAACATGCCTCGACATGGACAACATCGAGCTGACGCCTCCGAGCATACGACGTCCCGGACACACTGAGGGTACGTCTCGAACTCCTTTCGCTAGTCCATTTTCGACTAACCATGTCACCTTTTCCACACCGATCGGGTCTGCTGGGGCCCGAATCGACGAACTGCATGTTACTAATCCGCCAGATGTCCTGGCTCTTTTCCAGCAGACGCTCGGCAGACACATGAAGACGATCGACGATCGCTTCAACAGGCTCCCAGGAGTCCCGCAACCAATCGAGAGGGAAACGTCCGGCGGATTCGAAGAATCCCCGTTCGTCGAAGAATCCCCGTTCGTCGAAGAAATCGCAAGGGTCGAGATCCCCAAGAAGTTCCATCTCCCCAACATGGCGACGTTTGACGGCACCACCGATCCAGATGACCATATCTCTCTCTATAAACAAAAAGTAATGGCCGAATCTGTTTCAAGGGAGAGCCGCGAGGCTGTCATGTGCAAAAGCTTTGGCACAACCCTCGCGGGTCCCGCACTAACGTGGTTTATGCGTTTGCCTCAGGGAATGATTACATCCTTTGCGGATCTGGTCAACTCTTTCAAGAGTCAATTTGCTAGCAGTCGAAGGCTCGAAAGACAATCAAGCGACCTCTACCGAGTCACACAAAGGTATAACGAACCCCTTCAGAATTATCTTAACAGGTACAATAAGGAAAAAGTGGCGATCCCCCACTGCGATGTCACAACCTCCAATGAGGCCTTCCGACAAGGTCTGGTCAAAGACAGCAATCTCTACGACGAGATTACCAAGTACCCGTGTAAAAGTTTTGAAGATGTCCAAGCCAAAACCATGGCCGAGGTAAGACTGGAAGAAGACCGAGAGTCGCGTAAAGCCTCACGCGGACCCGATCCATCCGACCGTAAAAATCCCCCCGACAACCGTCGAGATAGACGATCTCATCCCTATTCTCATAATCAAAACGAACCAAATCAGGTAAACTCTTTTCAAGACAGGTCACATGAATGGAGAGACGGTCCGGCGTTGCCTCCTAGGGTCCAGTCTTATAATTTCAATGTTTCCGTGTCGGAGCTCGTCAAGAGTTTCGACAAATACGGAAAAGAGGTAAGATGGCCCCGAAAGAGCGACCGACCGGATGTTAAGAAGGACATGAGTCGATGGTGCGAATTCCACGGCGACCACGGTCATTCGACTGACGAGTGCATCGCCCTGCGGAAGGAAGTCGCTAGGCTGCTCTCACAGGGGCTCCTGCGCGACGTAATCTCGGAGTGGGCAAAGGCCACCATGGAACGTCGAGATCAGGTAAAACAGAACAAACCCCCATCTCCCGTCCATACAAAAGTTGTCAATACCATTTCAGGTGGATCGGATATATGTGGAAACACATACTCCGCGGCTAAGCGACACGCTAGGGAAAGCAAGGGCGACAAGCCCGAGGCATCGAAATTCAAGCCAAGGAGGACATCTGACCTTCCGACGGTCACATTCGACGAATCCGATTCCGACGGGTCGGATAGTCACCACGATGGTCTGGTAATCTCTTTGTCTATTGGTAATTTTTTAATACGGAGAGTACTAATCGATACAGGGAGTTCGACAAACCTCTTGACCCTTGACGCTCTTAAAGAAATGGGTCTGATTGAGAACGACCTAATCAAGAAGTCGACCCCACTGGTCGAGTTCAGTGGTGAGGTTAAGCATATGACTGGTGAAATCATTCTAACCACATATGCTGGAGGAATCAACCAACAGGTGAAATTCTTAGTCCTAGACTGTCCGTCTCCCTATAATTGTATTCTTGGCAGGCCATGGATACACGCTATGAAGGCAATACCTTCAACGTATCATCAAGTCATCAAATTCCCCACTGAATGGGGAGTCCAAGAGATCAAAGGAGATCAAAGGACCGCAAAAGAATGCTACGTCGCTTCCATGAAGAGCGCAGTCGAACACAAGACCGCATAGCAACCACAGAGCGGCGAATGGCCTAGTCGGTACGTCGAACCAGAAATGGAAAAACTCGATGAAATCGCACTAGACCCTTCAAAGCCAAACCAAACGGTAAGGGTCGGGTCGGACTTGGACGATTCGACCAAACAACAACTTCTTGACTTTCTCAGGGCCAATGCTGACTGTTTCGCATGGTCGCATGAGGATATGGTCAGAATATCTCCAAACGTTATTACTCATAAATTAAATGTGGATCTATCTCATCCCCCTGTCAAGCAAAAACGCAGGAAGTTCGCCCCCGAGCGGAACAAGATAGTCGACGACGAAGTCAAGAGCTTATTGGAAACATGAAAGATCAGGGAGGTCCACTATCCTGAATGGCTAGCCAACGTGGTCGTAGTCCAGAAAAAGAATGGCAAATGGAGAGTCTGCATCGACTTCACAGACCTCAACAAGGCTTGTCCCAAGGACTCGTTCCCTTTACCCCATATCGACGCTATGGTCGATGCCACAGCGGGGCATGAAATGCTTACCTTCATGAACGCTTTCAGCGGTTACAATCAAATCCTTATGGAACCCGACGATCAAGAAAAAACAGCGTTCATCACCAGCCAAGGTATCTATTGTTACCGAGTAATGCCCTTTGGTCTGAAAAATGCAAGGGCTACGTATCAATGACTAGTCAACAAAATGTTTAAAGACCAAATCAGAGACACGATGGAAGTCTACATCGACGACATGTTGGTCATGTCCAAAAAGAAAGAAGATCACATAGACCACCTACGCGACAGCTTCGAGGTGCTCAAAAGGTACAACATGAAACTAAACCCTACTAAATGCTCCTTCGGAGTGTCGTCAGGGAAGTTCTTAGGATACATGGTGACACAAAGAGGAGTAGAGGCTAGCCCAGAACAGATCAAGGCTCTCATCAACCTTCGATCCCCCCGATGCGTCAAAGATGTACAGAAGCTCACAGGTCGGATAGCAGTTCTGAGCAGATTCATCTCTAAATCATCCGACAAATGCAAACCCTTCCATGACGCACTCAAGAAGAACAAGTCCTTTAAATGGACGGAAGAACACGAAGCAGCGTTCCAAAACCTCAAAGAGTACCTGGCCAGTCCCATGTTACTGACCAAACCTAAAGGCGACGAGCCCTTATTTCTTTATCTTGCAGTGTCAGAATCAGCCGTAAGCACAGTACTGATCAGGGAGAAGGATGGCAAACAGTCGCCAATATATTACGTCAGTCGGACGCTGTTACCGGCCGAAACAAGGTATTCATCACTTGAAAAGCTCGTGCTATCACTGGTAATGGCGTCGAACAAACTCAAACCATATTTCGAATCCCATACTATTATTGTTCGCACTAATCATCCCATGAGAGCTATCATGAGGAAACCTGAGTTCACAGGACGAATGACCAAATGGGCCATACACCTCAGTGGTTACGATATCGAGTACGAGCCTAGGACAGCGATCAAGTCGCAAGCCTTAGCCGACTTTATGACCGATTTCAGTTCAACCCTAGAGCAAGAAGCCACAAAAGAAGCAACACAATTACTCGCGATGGATGAGGCAGGTACATGGGAGCTCCACACAGACGGGGATCGAATGCCAGAGGATCGGGGCTAGGGGTCGTGCTAAAATTGCCATAAGGGGACAAGATAGCTCAAGCTGTCAGATGTGAGTGGGATACGACTAACAACGAAGCTGAATACGAGGCACTCATATTCAGACTCATCCTAGCTCGCGACCTAGGGGTCCGAGAGATCGAAGTCGTTTGCCACTCCCTGCTGGTCGTAAACCAGATACAAGGGTCGTACAGTGCCAAGGATACCAGAATGATAGCCTACCTGGAGGTAGCCAAAAAACTAATCAGACAATTCCAAACATTCAACATCAGACAGGTGCCCAGGGATCTTAACTCCCAAGCTGACGCACTCGCTAATCTGGGATCCGTCCTAGACCCGAAGGAATTTCCACACATACCATTGGCCCACATCACCACGCCAGCCGTCCCAAGGACATCCGTCGAGTCAACAACATCACTTGAAGAACTCGTCGCCATGGAAATAGGCGACTGATCAGAAGAAGATATCGTCGACACCAATGGCGACTGGATGCTGCCTTACATTAGATGGTTAAAAGACGGTATCCTACCCGACGACAAGATGGAAGCAAAAAGGCTCAAGGTACAAGCACTCTCTTAAGATATCGTAGATAACATCTTGTATAAAAGATCTGTTACAGGACTACTCCTACGATGCCTCAAGACTCCAGAAGTCGGACGTATCTTACAATCGTTGCACGAAGGGGAGTGTGGCAATCACACCGGCGAACGAAGCCTTTCGGGAAAAGCCCTACGAAACGGGTACTATTGGCCAACGATGAACAAAGACGCCATGGAATACACCAAGAGATGCGACGCCTGTCAGCGGCACGCACCCGTCCATCATCAGCCTTCGGAGCTCCTCCATCCGACCCTAGCTCCATGGCCCTTTATGAGATGGGGAATGGACATCGTCGAAAAGCTCCCCCCCGCGTCGGGTCAAAGAGTCTTCTTCCTTGCCGTGACAGACTACTTCTCTAAATGGATCGAAGCCGAAGCCTACAGAGAGGTAAAAGATCAACACATCATTTCATTCGTAAAACGCAATATCTTGTGCAGATTTGGCGTCCCATCAGAAATTGTGTGCGACAATGGCTCCCAATTCATCAGTCATAAGACTCGAACCTTCTGCGACCAGTGGAACATCAAGTTGGTCATGTTTACACCTCGGTATCCGCAATCCAACGGACAAGCCGAATCCAGCAACAAGATCATTATCAACAACCTCAAGAAACGCCTCACAGGGGCTAAAGGCAAATGGGCAGACAAACTCCCACTTATTCTCTGGTCCGACAAGACTACTCCAAAGAATGCGACCGGGCAATCGTCTTTCTCTCTCGTCTATGGGAGTGAGACGGTCATCCCGGCTGAGTTACTGGATCCGACCGC
Source organism: Rheum nobile (assembly GCA_027886185.1). Classification (NCBI taxonomy): domain Eukaryota; kingdom Viridiplantae; phylum Streptophyta; class Magnoliopsida; order Caryophyllales; family Polygonaceae; genus Rheum; species Rheum nobile. Next base: position 6,037,708 of record WOAB01000701.1, read on the forward strand.
TCGCTGCAACCTTCAGACAAATGAACAAAACGACATCGAGCTAGCACGTAATCTGGACACAGCGGACGAAATCAGAGAGAAAGCCCGAATCAGGATGGTCAAGTTCCAACAACAAGTCGCAAGGCGCTACAACAAGAACGTCCGAATCAAGGCATTCAAGGTCGGAGACTGGGTCCTCAGGAAAACTTTCCAGAACACTAAGAACCCATCCGACGGAAAGCTAGCACCACAGTGGGAAGGACATTACTTGATCACCGAAGTGGTCGGACAGGGAGCATATCAGCTAAAGGATAAAGACGGACGACCGATCCCGAGGAGTTGGAACGCAACACATCTAAAACTATACCATTTCTGAACGAATGAGGTAAAACATCACACAAATCTTATACATCGCATATACATTACTATCTGTCGCATACAAATCGCATGCAAATCGCATGCTATCGCATATACATTACTATCTGTCGCATACGAATCGCATGCTATCGCATATACATTGCTACCTGTCACATATATACCGCATGTTGTCGCATGTACATCGCTATTTCCTTTTATATATCATCATCTGACACTGAGCGAAGACTTCCTCCTTACAAAAACACGAATGCAGAACAACATTTACATTGGATCCTGTCATCCGCAAAAAAAAAGCGCTTACATTATATTACACGATCGATCGGAACACGGGGAGATGACAACACAGGCACGTCGGCACACCGCCTGCCTTACACAATACATAAGGTATAACACCTTATTACATTTACGCAATAAAACATATTGCTTACCTCCCTGGCATAATGTCATGACTAACACATACACAAACACATCGCATGCCTGCTCTACATACATACACACGGTGAAACCCCACTCGAAGGAGCATACGGGTGAAACCAACATACACGAAATACAAAACGTCATCGACAACTTCCTTAAAGGTCCGACGAACATGTACGAAACGAACTAGCATACGACTCTATATGTAAAAATACAATTGCATCAAAATAAAAGCATCTTTATACAAATACGCAACCCGCGATGGTGGACGGGTTGCCAAAACACATTGTCTGCCTATACATCTGTAGGACTTTTAATGACGGTCATTCAGAAATATCATGCGACCTGCGATGGTGGACGGGTCGCCAAAACACATAATATTGAAACCCACACACAGGTGGGGCAAAGAAAGTCATACTATGCGGAGAAAACAAATCAAGCGTCGGGGGCAATGGCATTACCTTCCGCAGGGGCTGGCTCCAGAGAAGCTATCTCATCAGTCGGCTCGACATCACCAAGATGGGCCTCGTCCTCATCGGCGCCTTCATCCACGGCCTCCTCTCCGATGCCGGCTAAGCAAAACAGCTCCTGACCAGGATCGCCCTTTAGGAACATGGAGTCCAGAGTCTCCTTCTCCGCTTTTAGGTCCCAGAGATCATGCTTGCCCTCGTTGAACTCCTCGATCATTTCGATGCGCGACTTCACCGCATAAAAAGCCCCAACGTCACCAGCAATTTGGCCATCGACAATGCGAGCCCGCCTCACCTCCTCCTCAACGCCTGATCGGCACTCTTCAAACTCCCTCCGACTTGCGACCAGCTCTTCTTGACTGCTCTTCAGCTCCCTGGTGAGGCGACGCTCAGTCTCACGGCAGCGACTCTCTGCTCCCTCCAGCTTGGTCCTCAAAGACACAAGGTCGGACTCTGACCTAGCAGCCCTGTCCTCGGCCTTGACAAGCATCGCCTGAACACCGGAGTAAGCTCCCAAGAAATACTGGAAAGCCTGACAAAAAGACACACGACAACACAAAAACACAATCAAGAAACGCAGTCGAGCAAAAAGAAACATAAAAACAAAAACAAAGGGCAACTCACCCTCCACGCGGAGCATCCCGCTTCACCAATGCAGTCTAGAGGGGAGACATCCTTAACTTCTGACTTCAAAGTCGGGTCCTGAGCGCGAAAAAGGTCGGCGATCGACTGTCCGACGGCACCGATCTTGCCGACCCCCTCAGCAGTCGCACTCTTTTTCCTAGGGATGTCTTCTACCTTGACGTCTTCAGGGCGAGCGCTCGCCTTCCTCTTAGAGCCAGTCCTGACTGGAACCGTCAGATCCACCAGATCCGGTTTGCTTGACGCGGCTTTGGCCGCCGCCTTCCTCTGCTCGATCAGACTTTTCCCTGACGCCACCCTCAAACGAGCACTCAATCGACCACCAAGGGAACCTGACACGACAGAACAACAAAAAGGGAGAAATCCTAAAGTACACGATAAAACGAAAAACAGTAAAAGACGCTTGGAGTCAAGAATCTACCTTTTGCACGAGACGATGAGACATTCGACATGTCGTCTTGAGAGGCAGGAGTCGTCGACAGCAGGTTGACGTTCACAAACTTTCTTTCAGACGCGGGAATTTCAAGGACAATCTTCGATAAGCCTTTCGACCGGCTACTCACTTCTAGATCTTCTGGTTCGGTGACTACAAGAAAGAAAAGTTAAGGCAAGAGTTAAGACACATAAAATACGCGAAAGAGAAGACAAATACATACTATCGATCCGCCACTCCGTCAACAAAAACGGACACTCTCCCTCCTTCTCCAAAGAAGAACGTTCGACGAAAAAGAACTTCGACCCCCATCCGCGGTCGTTGACATCAGGGCTCTGCACCAAAGGCTTCCGACCATGTCGGATACGCAACTGAACGCGACAGGAACTCTTCGACCCAATAAAGTAGTTATACCAAAGAGCGTCAAAATCAAAATCGGCCCTAGTTTGAACATTCACAAGGTCTAAAACCCTAAGAACTCTCCACGCCTGAGGCATTACTTGACATGGCGCCAGCGCCAAAGTGGCTAAAAATTCCCTGACAAGGGGAGAGAAAGGAAATTTGTGCCCTATTCTAAACGGGTATGCGTAGAAGCAAATCCATCCTTCGTAACGCGCATCGGCCCTCTCGTCTGGATGAGGCAACCTGGCGACCATCTCCGGTGGAAAGCCTCCAACTTGGAGAACTTGATCCAGCTCCGCCTGGGACAAAGTGCTAGTCAATGCATCCGACTCCTTCAAAATGAAACGAGGAGGAGTTTCGCCTTCACGAGAATCGGAAAGAGTCTTTGACGACTCGGAAGCCTCGATGGAAACCATTTCGAGAATGGAAAGAAAGAGAGATCAAAGAGCTATGACTAGAGAAATCAGAAAACTATGGCAAAAGAGACCGAGAAGCTTACCGGAAGAAACTTGCAAAGGAAGATGGGATGAAGACTAATCAATTCCCTCTGCTCTGAATTTATGGAGGGAAGCGAAGATTTGCAGAGGCGTCGGATCATGCCCCGATCATGCACCACATAGCCCTGAGCAAACGCGCCAAAAAAGGACGGTGAAGATCGTATCTAGAGAAGTTGCCACGGATTCCGTTTTACTTGCCTAAACCGAAAACCCAAGGCAACTTGGGGCTATTGTTAGGCCTGGCATCCCCAGAGAAGATGGATCAAGTGAATCGAGCCCAAGCCCATTGCAGATCGCAAGAACAAAGGAGAAGGCCCAGAGGAGGCGACAAGGCTTCTCTAGTCGAATGCCCTCCGACAGGATCGCGAGAATCTCGCGATACATTTAATGCCCAGATCACGCAACGTCCACAGCATTCAAACCACTATAATTGCAGCAATTAAATGGCATAATCCTTGCCATTGCTCCCGACATTGAAGACGAAGATATTAGAAAAACACAACGGTCACAATGGAAAAGAACTTACCATATTTGGACGACGAAGAAGATAAGAGGATACGAACACATTAACGCTAGACACACAAGCATCCTGACTCAAAAAACGAATCAGAACAACACTTATGCTACCCGCTTAGCTCTCTAGCAATCATCTGCGCTTACTCTCCACCGGTCGCCACCTAAAAGTCATCGGTCGAGTCCTACACGACCACTCGGTCTAAACTACGATAAGTTGTATCTCGATTCGATCCGATCAATACATTATCTAATAAAATCATCTCACTATTCTACATTTATTCTTTGCTTGTCAATTATCTGCTTGGTTTGGATTGTTCTCTATCACCCGATCGACTAGTTACCCCGTCTAAGGCGATTTAGGTCGTCCGATCCTTTCGCCCCAAAATAGGTTACCTTTACAAAGCCGGCCGCTTGTGCATTCCTAGCTCACCAATTAGGAAACTCCTCATCCAAGAAGCCCATGAAGGACGCGGTCATTTTGGGGTTACCAAGACCCTTGCTGCTCTTTGCGAGCATTTGTTTTGGCCGTGCATGAAAAGTCAAGTAACGCGCTATTGCACCAGTTGTGTCACGTGTCAACGCGCTAAATCCACCTCCCATACCTATGGTCTTTACACGCCTTTACCCATCCCCTTAGGCCCTTGGAAAGATTTGTCTATGGACTTCATTACAGGTTTGCCTCTCTCTCGAAGGGGTAAGGATTCCATCTTTGTGGTTGTAGACAGGTTTTCCAAAATGGCCAATTTCATCGCGTGTAATACCACAAACACTGCCAGTGAGATCGTCGCGTTGTTCTTTGACAACGTGGTTCGTTTACATGGGATACCATGATCTGTCGTGAGTGATCGCGATACAAAATTTATGGGTAATTTCTGGAGAACACTTTGGGGGAAGTTGGGCACCAAACTTTTGTACTCCACTAGCTACCACCCCCAAACTGATGGTCAAACTGAGGTGACCAATCGAACCCTAGGAGCCTTGCTTAGGACCATGCTCAAATCCAACCCAAAATATTGGGAGGACTTACTTGCCATTGTTGAGTTTTCTTATAACAGGTCCAGGCACTCAGAAACAAAGCTCACTCCGTTCAAAGTGGTGTATGAAAGAAACCCACTGACCCTGCTGGACATGCTACCGCATCCACTGAAGGATACTGAGCACCCCAACGCGGCCAACCGCGCCGCGATGATCCAGGAGTTGCACCAAAGAATGCGGGCACAGCTGGAATGCCACGCTGAACAATATGCCACACAACACAACCGTGGGCGCCACCGCATTATATTTGCCCCAGGAGACTTGGTGTGGGTGCACCTCCGCAAATGTCGCTTTCTAGCTAAACGCAAATCCAAGCTGGCCCAACGTGGTGATGGCCTTTTCCCTGTTGTGAAGGCCATTGGGGACAACGCATACGAGATCGCGCTGCCACCAGACTACGGTGTCCACATGACCTTTAACGTCGCAGACTTGGAGCCTTATGTGGAGCCTGAGTTCGATGATGCTGAAGCAGGGACGCTTCACAGCCAAGTGGGGGAGGGTGATGCGCCCCTGCCCACCATGAATGCCACAGAGGAAGAAGAGGATATGATCATTCGCTCAGAGGGGCCAATCACAAGATCATGCGCCAAAGCCATCGTCAACGCGACGCAATCCTTGGTTGCTTGCGTCGTCGCCAGTCAAGGCACACAAGAGACCGCGTTCTCTTTGAAGCGTCTTCAACCAAGCCCAGAGAACGCATTCTCTGTCTGTCTTCTCTCAACCATCCAATGAACGCGTTCTTTTTGAACTGATTGTAATCTTTTGAGACATTAATTATTTTAGTTTTTATTTGGGGCGTGTGTTCCACGCGTGTCGCATGGGCTGGCCCATTTCGCGAGACTCGGCCCATCCGAGTCCTGCTATGTACTATAAAAAGGTCATCTCAACCTTGTTTACTAGGTTACGCATCATTTTAATCTAAGATTATTTGTCGAGAGCTTTTGCCTCCATCTTCTTAGATCTGCATCACCAAATCTATGTCTTCTCATCTTCTTTCTTCCGCTGCCGATGCTACGGCCACCACTCGATCGTCATTGAGATTATCCAACCCGCTACCGATGCTACGGCCACCACTCGATCGTCATCGAGATTATCCAACCCGTTGTCGACACTACGGCCAAGCACTCGATCTCTTTCGAGTCGTTCTCCTCTGCTTCCGCCTTCTCAACACCGCGTTCCACCTTATCTCCCTCAGAGATGACGCGTGCGACTTACCACCAACGTCAAAGATCCTTCATCACAAGCAGGAACGCATCAGAGGCGGACCATGCAATACAAGAGCCAAGCCGACAAGGGACGCAAGGAGGTGCTCTTTGAACCCGACGATGTGGTTTGGGTGCACCTAAGGAAGGACCGATTTCCCATACTCCGTAACTCCAAGCTCAAAACTGAGAGGGGATGGACCTTCCCAAGTGCTCGAGAAGATCAATGACAATGCCTACAAGTTAGAGCTTTCGCCGTCCTATAGAGTCCATGACGTGTTCAACGTTGCTGACTTGATGCCGTTCTTGGTGGACGATGATGAGGACCTTGACTGATGCGTTCCTGCTTGTGATGAAGGATCTTTGACCTTGGTGGGAAGTCGCACGCGTCATCTCTGAGGGAGATAAGGTGGAACGCGGTGTTGAGAAGGCGTCTGCGGAGGGGAACGACTCAAAAGAGATCGAGTACTTGGCCGTAAAGTCGGCAACGGGGTTGGATAATCTCGATGAAAATCGAGTGGTGGCCGTAGCGTCGACAGCGGGGGAATGGAGATGAGAAGTAAGAGATGTGTTTTGACGCTCGATCAAAGGGGAGGAGGCAATTAGCTCTCAATACTCAGGCTTTGATTAAAAATGAACGTAACCTAATACAGAAGGACGAGTTGTCCTTTTATACTAGATTGCGAGACTCGAATGGGCCGAGTCTCGCTTAATGGGACGGCCCACGCGACATGCGTGGAACACACGCCCCAAAGAAAACGCTGAGAATACTAATGTTCAAATAAATACAAAGTAATTCAAAGAACGCGTTTATCATTGAATACGAGGATCTTGAGATAGAACGCGTGAAATGATGATGGCGATGATCTTGGCTGTAGAACGCGTGGAACGCGTGCAATGATGATGGCGAGGATCTTGATGTAGAACGCGATCTGTGGGCTTAGCTGGAGTCGCTTGAATGAGATCGCGGTCTTTATGCCAGATGCTAGAAGTATGACGAAGATCGCGGACTCTGTGCTCGATGCGAGTCGTGGAAGGAAGAACGCGGTCTTCATACTAGGCCTTTCTGAGCTCAAGGTCATGGCTTCTTCTTCAATGGTCGTCATGGAGGGCAGGATCGCATCACCCTCCCCCACTTGGCTGTGAAGCGTCCCCGCTTCACCATCATCGAACTTGTGCTCCTCATACTCGTGCAAATTCGCAACGTCGGAGGTTGCGTGCATGCCATGTCCTCTGGGCATCTCAATCTGGTAAGCTTTATCGCCAATGTCCTTGATGACGCGGCATGGGTCCTTTCCGCGTGGAGCCAACTGGTGCTTGTGCCGTGATATGAATGGGTCATCTTGCAAGCGCATCCAATGGAGGTCTCCAGTGTCGAACACGAATCATTGGTGGCCGTGGTATGGCGGATAGGCACCAGACATCCAATCGATTGTTTGTTGAAAGCCATGCAAGGGTGGTGGAGTTTGTGGAGGCGCTTCTTGCAAAGATTCTCTAACTGGGGTCTCTAGAGGGCCACGCGTTGGCACCAACAATAAACATGGCGCGGTGCCGTGCAAGGAAGCATAGAAGCCGCTAGGTTGGCCAAGAAGCAAACTGTGCTCAGAGTGTTCTTTTGATGCGGTCTTTGTGCCGTCCTAGTCTCTAGATCGCGCTTTGGGCTCTATGTCGTTGGAAGCATCTCTAAGATCTGAGTGGGGTCGCGTTGACGTTGACGCGAACTTGTCTACTTCCATAGTCTTGTCTCGATCACGCTCGACCTGATCCTGGAAAATCTCATGCAGAGACATATGTAAGAAAGTCACACGCTTCCCATGGTATGTAAACACATAGGTGTTTAGATACACATCGTGAAGTACGCGACGATCGGACTGCCATGGATGCCCAAGCAAGAGATGGGTGGCGTCCAGTGCAATCTCATCACAAAAAATTGTGTCTTTGTATGGACCAATGGAAAAGGGAAGAAGACACTGCCGTGAGACAGTGTTACCTGAGCTTGAAGAGATCCCTTTCAGGTCACATGGTTGTGGGTATAGTGTGGTTGGCAGGCTGAAAGGGTTGACCACCTTCTCATTGTTGATCTTTAAGCAGCTGCCACCATCGATGATGACACTTATCGACGCAGTATCAACCAAGCAACACGGGTGGACGAGCGTCTCACGCTGGTCGACAAGGTTGCCTTCCTGGACTGTGAGAATGTGCCGCGTGAGGAGGCTCAATGGTGTGCCTGCATGGAGCGCGGTAGCTTTACACTTTTCGGCCTCGAGGGTGTCACCTTTGATTCCTTCAATCGTTTCAAGCGGGGTCTCATCCTCGTAAGACCCATCGTTCGCGGCATCAGTGGAGAAGAGGACCTGCTTTGTTTTGGACAATCCCTTTGGTAGTGATCGCGTCCTCCATTCTGGAAGCATTCACTGTCATGTTCGCGATCATTCCCTAGGATGGGGCCGGTGGCGCGGTCGTGCGAGAAGCCGTGTAAGTAGGCGTCGCGATCTGGGCGTCACGGCCTTGGTTGTATGTGTTGGATCCTGAGACTGGAACACGTACATCAGTAGTAATGGCGGGACTAGTGTTAGGAGCATACCTGCGTTGGCCTTGATGTGGCGAAGATGTTGGTTTGTGGCGGTTGAGCTGGTGTTGGTCCTTTACTTCATGGCATTGGTATCGAGGCTGGGCAGGGGCTAGGTTGGGCGCGTAGTGTGGCACGGCATCGTAGAGAGAGTTCTCGTAGGCACGCACACCATGGGTTCGATCGCGTCCAAGCTGGCGCCTTTCGTGGCCTGGGTGATCTTCTCCGCGAGCAAACCTGTTCCTGGGCGCGTCGGCATCGTCGCGTCGGCGTCTTCGCGGCTGGGCTTCGTAGTCTGCTCGGCGAACATATATGGGCATCACATCGCGGCGCTCGCCGCCAATGTCACGAGCACGATCTCCTTGGGGCTGGAGATGTGGTGGAGGAATCCAATCCGATGGGTGGTCTTGCGATTCAATTGGATCTCCAATAGTGGGGTAAGAATAGCCAGGATATATCTTACCTGAGTCTTCAACTTCCTCTTCGTCGAACTCCTCAAAGGCATGATGGATCGTCGGCGTCGTGTAGCCATAGCCATTTGAGGCATAGCGCGGTGTGTGCGTACTCTGATGGCCAAGGTGGTCACAAACGGTGATAGGGATGGGTGTTGTTGCAGGTGGTATCACACGATGTTCGTCGCGCTGTGGGCGTCGAACTGATCGTCGCGGTGTAGTATCTTCGCTCGCGTTGTGGTGCGATCTGTTGTCTCGGGGCGCGGAGGATGGTTCATCGCGTTGAACAACTTGGAGTTGAGCAACTTGGCGCCGTAACTCCTGTATGGTTTGGATTTGAGCAACTTGGCGCCGTAACTGTTGTAGCTCGCGTTGTTCATCCGAGAGCTCCAGAAGGGGATCTTCATCGTGATGGTCTTGTTGTGGCGCCAATGGTGGGTTTCGCACATTCTCATTACCTAAGACAATATAACCAGACATCGCGAGTAAAAACGAACAAAAGACAACACAACCAAAGATCAAGCAAGCAACTAGCAAGTAACAAGTGTTCACATAGGAGGGCGCGTTCTTTTGGCCGTGAGGGCGGCTTAAGGCAAGCAAAGCAAGTGTGATATGCAAGCACAAAAGTAAACGAAACCAAAGGAAAGAAGTCTTAACCTCTTGCGTAAAGAACGCATACACACAAGACACACTTGCAAACGTGACACTAGACGGTGGAGAGGTGAAGAAGATGAGCCTAGCCGTTAAGGGGAGAAGGTTGCCTTATTTTGGCTTTACTTCTGTTTGTTTTTGAATGTCGCGTTCGTTTTTTTTTTGAAATGCGACTTGTTTTTTTTTTTGAATTTGAAATTCAAATCCGAGATCTTAGTCTTAAATGAAGATCGGATATAAATTAAATGAAATAAAATAAAACTAAACGGTGAAGTAACTTAAGGAAAGAAATCGCGAGATTTACCCAATAGGAGAGAGAAAGTTAATGTAGAGTTATGACGGTCACGCGAGCAAATATGGCAAGATATGCAAGCGAGATTCAAGCAATTAATTAAGGAAAGCAATCAATTAATTACGCAGATTTCATTCAAAGCAAATCACACCAGTTTCGCGCGTGGATCAAGCAAATATTCGGCCAAGAGATTCTCTTGTAGAAATCGAAAGGACAAACATGTGTTTGAAGAAAAATTTCAGTGATTATGGCAGAAGCAAGGATGATGGGGGAGAAAAAAAAATCATGAACAAGTGAGACTTGACAAGCGACTTACAAGATCAAAGGCTCTGATGCCAGTTGATGCGTTCCTGCTTGTGATGAAGGATCTTTGACCTTGGTGGGAAGTCGCACGCGTCGTCTCTGAGGGAGATAAGGTGGAACGCGGTGTTGAGAAGGAGTCAGCGGAGGGGAACGACTCGAAAGAGATCGAGTACTTGGCCGTAGCGTCGGCAGCGGGGTTGGATAATCTCGATGAGAATCGAGTGGTGGCCGTAGCGTCGGCAGCGGGGGAATCGAGATGAGAAGTAAGAGATGTGTTTTGACGCTCGATGAAAGGGGAGGAGGCAATTAGCTCTCGATACTCAGGCTTTGATTAAAAATGAACGTAACATAATACAGAAGGACGAGTTGCCCTTTTATACTAGATCGCGGGACTCGGATGGGACGAGTCTCGCTTAATGGGCCGGCCCACGCGACATGTGTGGAACACACACCCCAAAGAAAATGCTGAGAATACTAATGTTCAAATAAATACAAAGTAATTCAAAGAACGCGTTCATCATTGAATACGAGGATCTTGAGATAGAACGCGTGAAATGATGATGGCCATGATCTTGGCTGTAGAATGCGTGGAACGCGTGCAATGATGATGACGAGGATCTTGATGTAGAACGCGATCTCTGGGCTTAGCTGGAGTCGCTTGAATGAGATCGTGGTCTCTGTGCCAGATGCTAGAAGTATGATGAAGATCACAGACTCTGTGCTCGATACGAGTCCTGGAAGGAAGAACGCGGTCTTCATACTAGGCCTTTCTGAGCTCAAGGTCATGGCTTCTTCTTCTATGGTCGTCATGGAGGGTAGGATCGCATCATTGATGAGCTGGATTCGAGGTCGGATCCCTTTCAAGAGAGGAAGGATGATGTCACCCCATCCCATCAAGAGTCACAAGAGAGCCCGGACACTCAAGAGGATTCAAGCCTTGAAGACAAGTCTAGTAAAGACCAATAGCATCAAGACGAGCTTCCTCCCGGGGCCATCACTAGCGCTCGAGCCAAGCACCTTCATGAAGAGCTTAAGAAGGGCCTCATATGCATTGAAGCCATGACACACTTCGGAGGCCTCGGTCAACACCTAGGAAGCCTCGGCCACGCCACTTGCTTACCGGCCACACCGCCAGACATCACTCTCCTAGAGGCGCGACCGAGCACATGATTTGCATTTTCATTTATTCACCTTAGTTGGGTTTTTATGGCATTATTAGACATTATTTTAGCGTTTTGCTTGTGTATGGCCGAGTTGCTTGTGTATGACATTATTAGACATTATTTTAGCGATTTGCATTTTCATTTTTTCACATTAGGAGGCCGAAATGCCTTAGATTTCATTCTTTCCTTGGGTGCCTATTAGAGGCAAAGACGTTCATTTTGTTCACGCACGCTTAAACTGATATTGAAGATGGTTATTTTCCTCTCCAAACTCTCTCTCTCTCGTTCTTCTTCCTTGTGTGTTGCATCAAGGATTCCTCCGTTGAATTCTTCAAGTGTGTCACATCTTGAAGGGATCAACCAGTCTCTCACTATGTTGGTGAGTCATATCCAACCTAGGGATAGGCATATACAACGCCATCCATCCACAAAGTCACGCCGAGCCACTCGTCATTGCAGCCATTATCGGATTGTCCTATGAGCCTTCAGAGCGGCTTACCTTGCACCGAGCCATCCTATATCCTTTCCTTCATCAACGTGTACACCTCAGAGGCGTGTTTCTTCAAACTCGGAGGCGTCTTTAACTCTGGACCCGTCGTTAAGCATTCGTGATTCAGCTTTGCTTGATGGTGTCTCTGAGTGTCCATATCAATGTCAAAATGCATAACGAGCTCAACAAGGCGATAGTATTTGTCATTAAAGTGTCCAAAAAAACTATTGGGCTACTCAGAAATGGACGTAGTACGGAGTAAACCACCAAAGAGGATATCTTTGAAGTCAGCATGAATCCAGTACTTCTGAATGGAAAACATGTCGTCGAACCACCTCCATTCAGCAAGGGGTATTCGTCCAACAACGAAATCCAGCATTCCTCGAAATCTGCAGATTCTAAATCATGGCTCCACACGATGTTGTTCAGTTTGCTATAGAACACCTCACATATCCCTATATTGTATCTCGTCTTCCCCGGTACTTTGCTCATGATATGCCACATACATAGCCGATGGCAAGACTGTGGGAAAATGTGCTCAATCGTAAGCTTCATGGATGGGTCTTGATCCATCACAATAATCTTCGGCTCGTGAACCATTGCTTCCTTGAACTTCTCCAACAGCCACACATACAATCCCATGTCCTCCCTGAGTATTAATCCAGTACAAAACATAACACTCGTCAAGTGGTGATTGACATCGGTGAAAGAAATGAAGAACAAATTATACCTGTAGCTTGTAGATGGAAAAATTATTCGTAATCAATAGCAAACAAACAGGTTCACATCTATGAGAGATAGGTGCATACACAATAGGGAAAAAGGTTCATACATTTATGTCCGAGGTTCATGGACAATTATAATGAAAACAACAACTAACAGAGAAGTGACATGATAAGGTTCATGAATTACTTCTTGGCGGTTCACAACATTTTACAACATGTTCATAAGCAAACAAAGTAATTACACTATGTAAATGGAAATACAAGTAGAACAAACAAAAGGAGGTAAATTGTTTATAAAGGACCAATTCGTTCGGTAAGTCGCGTCAAATAAATCAACATCACCAAAGAGCGAAAAGTTCATCCGCGAGACGGGGTCATACCAGAACAGTCGGGTCAAGCGGTCGGTGGAGTCGACATCGTACTCGAAATAAAACGCAAATGATTGTTTCTTTCTTGAAGAATCTGTTAATTGTCATTTGCGCATCGGAACCGCCTATGTAAGCCAACATATTTCGTCAGAAATTCTTGAAGTCAACCGAAGAAGCACCAACATGTGAGAAGCCTCCGACAATCTCCTTGAATATGCGATGGGACCTCACGAGACCAATGCTTGCCTTTTCACAGTTCAAACACAAATTTCTTGTGCCACATATCCATCTTCATACGCATCTTCATAAACTTCCTATGGTTGTCGACGAAGAGTTTGGAAGTGTGATGTTCTTCGAAAGCAACGACTTTGTACCCCAGGCTGCCAACCAAATGTAGGGTGAACTTTGCCTTGCAACCGACCCTATTTGACACCCTTGTATGGAGACGTTCCTTGCTTGAAACCTTCCCTGTTGCATAATAGATACTTCAACGTAACAACTCCGTCTTTGCATTGCGATCATCCATGTCAAACATTAAATCCGCACTCAAGAGTGTACTGCTTGTAAAACTCAACGCCTTCCTCTAGCGTACGAAAATTCACTCCTACCACTGGTTGGATAGAGGCAGAGAAAACTAGAACGTAGTATATCGAACCGCCTTGAGATAAATAAGACTCGTAGTGTGGTTGTGAATTACCCTCATCTAATGGAATTTCTTCAAGACTAGGGCAGCTAGATCCATAAGATGTTTCACAGCCAGGTTCAATAGGGACTGATGTAGACACTGACAATAGAGAGACAACATGTTAATATTAGGTTCATAATGTATTGACTACATGTTCATAACTAATCAACACTAGGTTCATACATTGAGAACACTGATTGTGAATGTTTCTTGTGAATCTAAAAACAACGAAATTTAATGGCACAACCAAACAAAACACAAAAAATAATTTAGCACAAACACATTAAACCAACACAAGAAGAGGATGAAAACAATAACAATATAGTGATCAAGCACAACATAGCGAACGCAGTCAAACAAAGAAGAAAACCTAGATTTTTCAACACATTCAACATCGGTGGTTTATACTGGCAGAAATCGAAGCAAAAATCATTCACAAACACATGAGAATAAGATTAAGAAGAAGGAAGAAGAATTAAATGCAAGGATGAATCGGAAAGTGAAGAACAAGCAAATCTAGGTCAAAACGAAAATCGCCTTACTCGAATCCAAGTCGTTCGACATAATCGACGAGCGAAATACAAAGAAAGCACTAATTAACATGTTTTTAGACGAATACAAGACGAAGAACAATGTAATGCAATCAGAAATCGAGCACACCAACAATGGAAGAAAAATTGCCAAAATCGCCACTGGAAGAGAGCGTTGCCGCAGAGGAGGAAGGAATAAAAGGAAAATGATGATTGTGCCCCTCCATGTGGTTCTTGTAGAAAAAAATGCGGGCGCATCTGGACCACACGATGAAGCGGAATAAACGGCCCAGATGTGGTCCGTAACTTACACTTATCTAATGCTCTGCATATGATTCTAATTTGCACCACCAAGATATGATGATTTTATTAAATTAAGTTTAAAATGTGGATAATTTCTACCTTTTTTTTTCTTTTTATAATGTTTGAGGGTACCGGTGGAATTTGTAAAACCTCAAGGTTACCACACGGACTTTTTATATTTTGGACACCACACGAAATTCACAAGACCTCATGACTAGCACGCATAATTTCCAAAATATTATTAAGTAATTACAAAATAATATAAATATGTCAAAATAAAGTAAAATTATTTAACATTAAGAAATATTGTTAATTATTAATTATTTTATATGTAATTGAGATTAATACACTGAAATCATAGTTTTATTTTTAATTTATATATATTAACTTATAAATTTATGAATCTTACAAATGTTACAAGTTTAGTGAAATTCATTTTTTTTGGATATATGAGCCTAAGTAAAAGTATTTATATATTAATTATTATATATATTTTATATAATATTCTACTAATACTTCACATTTACTTATTAATTGGATTAGATTCGGGTTAAGGTCAAACATTCTCGTGTTAGTTTCGAATCGATAATTTTGGGTTACTAAACATTTCGGTCATGTTCAAGTTATAAGTACTTGTCGATCAAATCGATAAAGCGAGTTGGATCCATTTCTAATACAACTCTACCTACTTGTCTTCTTAAGCCTTTGATGAATAATAGCCTGAGTTGCATAAGTTTCTCCATTGAGAAGATGTGTTAACTCTTTTCTCCTAATGCAAAGTATGTTGATTTATTGAAATCCAAACATTCAAATCAATTTAGGCTCTGTTCGATAAATCCAGCTGAAATGCGAGTTGAAACTGAATAAGTAACTGAAGCTGAATGACTAGTTGGAGCTGGAGTTGAATTTATTAGTTTAATTATTTAAAAATTATAATTGGTATTTGATATGACAGGCTGAAATGAGATAAATGTAAAATTCAGCTTGTTAATTTTTAACAATCTAGGAGGAGTCACATTAAAAAAATGAAAAAATTAAGCTACATTAATTTACTATAAGCTCACTAAGCTAAATTGACATTTTTTTACAGAACAATTATTAATTAGATTATAAAGAAAATCAAACTCCATTAATCTCAAAAAAATTTAGCCTATCGGAGCCTTAGTTGGAGCGCCACATTCATATCCATTTGACTTCATATATCGTAGCTTACATAGGTGTATACCTGTATCTTTATTCCAAAAGGAACTTTCCTAATATTATCAAACTCATGGTCCAATAACATGAAGCTTGGTATGATGTAATTGGGTTTTGGTTTAATTGGAATCGTTCACCCTTGTTTAGATGATGGAGTATCGGACTTATGATAGGAATATCGTTCCCCGAAGAAGAACTTCCTTGTGTTAAATTGTAAAGCATCTTCATCTCAAGAGCGCGAGTAAGTTGAAAGTCAAAATTAGAAGAAAACTTGTGTGTCATAGAAAACTTGAAAGTCAAAACAGTAGTGATTCTCCATGTCACCCCTTGGTGGCTATAAATGTGCTTAGAAAAGAATTAATAAATAGAAGTATCATCTCGTTAACCGCTCCAGGCAAACTTGGACTCCATGTTTGGGCTTTATTGTAAGAACCGTGACGGGAGCATGACTGTAACTCTGGGATAAGGTAAACTTGAAGTTAGATACCAGCATTGCCAATATTATCTTGGCTTCCATCATGGCAAAGGATTGGCCTATACAATTGCGTGGGCCCGCTCCGAATGGGAAAAACCGGCCCGACATGTTGGACCTCGAGGAGAAGCGGTCAGGACTGAACTCGTCAGCGTCGTGTCCCCAGATATCTCGGTCGTGGTGGATGGCTAGCACCGGGATCCATATAGAGAGTCCCTTTGGGATGAGTAGGTCACCTAGCTTAATGTCTTCAAATGCCATCCTTGGTAGGAGTGTTGCTGGTGGGTAGAGCCTTAGAGATTCATTTATAACCATGTTTAGCTACATTTAAACACAAGCCCGACATTAATGCATGCATGTTCATATTCATATATAAAATGAAACTATAGTGTTAAATTAGGTTGTTACCAGAGAGAGTTTAGGCAGATGATCGAGTGCAGGGGGTCCACCGTTACAAACACGGGCCACCTCCTCTCTAACCTTGTCTTGCCAACCAGGGTTGCTGGAGAGGAGCATCAGAGTCCAAGTGAGCAATAAGGCAACCGTTTCATGCCCCGCAAAGAAGAAGGTCTTGCACTCATCCATTATCAGCTGCAAATTCAACGCGCTTCCCGCTTCCTTCTTCTTGGACATCTCGTTCAAGAGGATCCCGAGCAAGTCATTGCCATACGAGTCACTCCGGCCCATCTCTACGCAGCCTCTTCGAGACTCTATGATCTCCATCAGAAGCCTCTCGACCTCCAACTTGAGGCCCTTTATGTCCTTGTTGTACTTGCTAGGAAAGAAGCTGAGAAACGCAGGCAGCAGCATACATATATAGTACAACCTAATTTTAGCCCACGCCCAATAGACAAGTGTATGACGTAGTAGAGTACAAGCTAAGGCTCACCGGCTGCAGGGCAAGCACAGATGCCTGCTCGCTTGAGCACAACGTTGTTGAAGAATCGTTAGGAGGTCGAAAATCTTCTTCCCTTTCTCGTAGCTGCTCCCGAATTCAACCCTCGATATGATGTCCGCCGTCAGTCGGCTCATCTGTTCTCCGATCTCGACCTCCCTCTTCTCCGCCAACAACTCTACCATCTTCCTTGTGCATTCCACCATATGTCCTGCGTAGCTCTGTTTTCAAACAGAGCAGCAAAACATGCTTTAATTTTCTCCTACTCCAATCTACGTACTCCATGATCCGATCCAACTTAATAAGCTCACTCAAAAGTCAAAACCCACCAACATGATACGGAGTATATTTGATTTTAAATCGTGCGTGAAACCAGAAAAAGCAAAATCAATGTAGGAAAGAAAAGAAGGGCAACCTTCAGCTTGTCTCCCATGAAAGCGGGGGCGACCAGGTGGCGCTGGCGGTGCCATTGGTGGCCGTTCGCCATGAGAAGTCCGCCGCCCACAAAGTTCTTGGATCCCTGCTGCTGGAGCCAAGACTTGCCAGTGACCATGGTGTGCTTAGACAGCAGTTCCTTTATCATATCCGGATCCGTCAAGCACATCCTTGGCTCCGACCCGTTCCAGTATATGAATCTTTTTCCTGAAAATTATTTAGTTTCTTAACACAAATTATTCGAGCTCCTAATCTTTGGTGAATCAACATTCATTAAATTACCCTTTTTGGTAAAATCTACAACAGGCAATATCGTCCTGAAACTGTAACGACTTTAGTACATTTCCATTTTTAAAAGGAAGCATTAAATTTAAATACATCATTTTGTAAAGTTATAGCGGAAATCTTTATAGGAACCACCCACAATTTAGCTTTTTGATTTTTTATTACCTTTTGGCTGTTCATGATCAACTTGGGCGATTTTTTAATTACTTTTAAAAAGTGGTTCTTAATGGTAAATGACCTACTTTGAATGGTTTATAATAATTCCGTTTTATATGTATAAAATAGATATCTTTATTTATTTTTTTAACTAGAAACTTATATGGAAAAAAAGACCGGTGATTAATTAAAAACACACAAACTATTGGCCTGTAGAAATTCACATACGGAGTATAATAATACTAGAAAAGCGTATGGTTTTCAATATATACTATAAAAATATTGTAATTTTTTATAAAGTTGATGATTTACTTACAATGGATAAAAAAAATAGAATAAATTCATAAGATGCATGAAATCAACAAAAAAGGTAATAGGAAATTCATATATCAGTTCGTTGTATCCGAATAATACCGTATAGGCGAGACCAGAGGAGGTATTGCGGGAGGAGGCGGGGTACCAGCCCGTGGTGGTGGTGCGACGGAAGCACGGCGGCGGTGGAGGCGGAGACGAGGCGGGCCATATCGGGGAGGTTGCCGAGGAGTGGAATCGAGGGGGGCCCACGTACTCCTTGCTTTTCCATCGCCTTCTTTATGCGTCTCGGGATCAGCCAGTAGAATGAGAGGGTCTGATACGCAGCTGTTAAGATAGTGGACACGACGATCGTGAGGACGGTTATTAGTACGGCGTTGATCGCGGCCGTTGGTGGATGGAAGTCCATGGTTGGGCGGTGGGGTGGCGCTCAGGGGAATACAGCACGCGAGATGGGATCGAATTGGGAAGTGAAGAGGCGAGGGAATTTGGGTGTATATTTATAGGTGCGAGACTGGGGAGGAGCACTTAGCAAGCCAATTCCACGTGCACCCATAAAAACGAGAAAGAAAACTCAGATAGTGAAATAACTTTTTCTGAGAAATGTTAAAAAATTATTGGGAATTTTCGTACGATACCCTGGAATTTTTGTAATTTTTCACAAAATATTCCAAGATTTGGACAATTTTGCGATGTACCCCTGTTTTTACAAATTTTGTCAAATGTCATTAACGTTTTTAAACATTAACTTTTAAGCATCTATCGTCTATTCCTACAAATAAGCAAAAAATATTTTACATAAAATGTGAAATCATAGGAAAAATATTTCACATTTTTCTCTGATTTTTCATATAGGATTTTAATTTATTTTTTTGCTTTATTTGTAGGAATAGACGGCATAATGCTTAAAAGTTAAACGTTGTATAACGTTAAGGCCATTTGACAAAATTTGTAAGAATCTTAGGGGTACTGCGCGAAATTGTATGAACCTTCGGGTATTTTGCGAAAATCGCAAAAAATTAAGGGTACCATACGAAAATTCTGAAAGTTATTTCAAGTAATACTTATAAGGAAATAGGGTGTTTGATACATTTGGTTATTAAAGTAAAAAATCGAAAGTAGGAAGTATTGTGAGTTATTAGATTAAGAGGAATGAGGGGATGATATTAAATGACATGGTATGCATTTTGGTAAATATCGAGATCTTTTTTTGGTAGACAATTTTTTATTTTTTTTCCTGATCGTTCTCAACTGTTATTTTTAGGTTTACATATATACACTAAATGTTAATTTATTTGTACTATAAGGTTCATATATTAATAATATATGTTCATACAGTTTGTACGAGAAGTTTACAAACCAAAGAAACTAGAGATGTACAAACACATTTTACACTAGAAATTCATTGAGTGTTTC
Source organism: Rheum nobile (assembly GCA_027886185.1). NCBI lineage: Eukaryota > Viridiplantae > Streptophyta > Magnoliopsida > Caryophyllales > Polygonaceae > Rheum > Rheum nobile. The sequence goes on from WOAB01000701.1 coordinate 6,057,378, forward strand.
AAGTATGGACATATGTTGTGTTAATTGTGAACCTTAAGCATATTGTATAATTAATAACTCATCACCATTTATGTTTACTTCTTTTTACTTGGTCTTTGAGGTTCATATGTAACATGCACATGTTCATATATTAGTTATCTAAAGTTCATATGTAACATGCACATGTTCACGTCTGAAATTCTTTTTACCTGGTCATTGAGGTTCATATGTAACATTCACATGTTCGTATATATGACATTCTTTTTACTTGGTCTTTGTGCGTTGATGTACATATATGATAACGTCAAGATTCATATATAACATGCACATGCTCATATATTAATCTCAATTATTTATATACACATCCAAAAGTAAAATCTCATTTCAAAAATACAAATTGTGGTTATATAACCCGGACCGTTGACGTCCGGGTTAAATTCCTTGTTCCAAATATCACAGTAGCTACATAGTCCGGGTTAAATTCATAATTCGGATATGAATAGGTCCTGATTAAAAATTGCTGTCAAATTTACATTTTTGGTAATACCCCGGTTATATTGTCTTGCTCTTATTGTGTTATATAACCCGACAATTTTTAGGTCCGGGTATTATTAGTTTTTTTTTAAAAAAAAGAGGACTTCTTTTTTTCATATTTTCACCCTGCAAATACCATGCACAAATGGTGCCTCTTTTCAGAACATTAATCCACACAAAAAGATGTTCTAGCCATAAAAATACAATGTCATATGATATTTCAACACAATACATTAATATTACAAAAAGGTAAACATTTTTCACCTAATTTGACAAAGTATTAAAATAAACCAACTCAAGAAAAGACAACACTAAAATCCTAATAAAGCATAATGCATACTTGTCTAATCCTAAGAAAAATCAACAATTCACAATTTGTCACCTAGAAAACTTAATACTTGGTCTAGAGAAAGGCAAAAAATGTAAAATGTGCTTAAAATGTGTAAGTACAAGATTAAGGGGAAATTCTGCTGTTGTATACTCCACAAAGCATCCAAATTGATAACAACATTTAGTCTATGAAATAGAAAAAAATTCCATGCATGTTGCTGGCTGAATTATGTTGTATAATATCAACCTCCTAAATGTCACTTATCTAGTAAAACAAAGATTTGCCTTTCATCTTAAGCAACAAGATTGGTCATTTATATGTTTAAGGCGACTCGTCAAATTCGTAGATTTTCAATCTGTTTGTAAGATTTATTGGGTGGAAAAGCTACAAGTACACATATCAAGAGCAACACATCAATAAGTAAAGGAGATAAGTAGAAGTTGACCTAGCAATCAGAATATGCGAAGGTTTAGAAAGGTTCAAGTCGATGTAATTTTGGATATATTGCAACGATAAGATTCATGGGAAGAAAGATTGGATCTTGGAAGAATGAAATAGCGCAAGGGGATTGCAATGGAGAAGAAAAACGAAGAAAATAGGAGTTACCATGCTCATGGCCCACTTTTCCTCGTCGTAGACTTAGGAGCTCCAGAAGTTCTACAACTTCTTCACTGAGATCCTTGTGCCCTCCATGACCACCACTTGTTCGAATGGAACGTTTAGGGTTTCGTAGAAAAATAGAATTGGAGGTTTTAGACTGAGAGGGTTTTTGCAGAAAGAGATACACGTGTTTTCGATGTGAGGAATTGGAGAAGAATGGAAGATGAAGACCGACAGAAGCATAGTAAATGAATGCCACATCCGAAGAAAAAGACCAACAAGAGTGACTAAAGCTTGAAAAGAGCATTCCACCAGATGAAGCAATTTCCGAGTAGCAGATAGAGGCATCGAAGAAGGATTTTCCGAGTAGCACAAAGTCCATTACCTATGGAATTGAAGGATTTGAAGAAGAAGACAAGCAAGAGCACACTAGATTGAAGCAATCAAAGAAGAAAATCGAGCCTTCCACCAGCAACGGATGAAGAAACGCACAAGTTAGGGTTTAGAGTAATTGTATCGTCTACAAGGAAGAGGTATAATCTTACACTTGACATTTTGTTTAAACTTTTTAAACAACCCGGACGGGTAAATATCCGGGATCTATATTATCACCGAATTTATTATATAACCCGGATGCTCACATATCCGGGATATATGATGATCACACTTCCAAAATATGTAACTAAATAAACCGGGCGTACTTCAACAAAAAATATCCGGGTTATTTTCTTAAGTTACATAACTTAATAACTCGAATATATTAAGTGAAAAAACACCCGGGTTATTCTCATACATTGCTCAAGGAGGTGTGTGCTTAAATAACTCGGGTGTGTTGCCTTATATCCGGGTTATTTTCTAATACTATTACAAAATTTACAAGAAAATTAATTTTCTAGTATTTTGACCCCCTATTATAGCGGATATATGACTTCCGGGTTATTATATCACGGGTTAGAATAACATTTTTGTGGTAGTGATGACACGTGCACTATGCTAGTTTTTCCAATTGAAGAAAATGAGTTTGTGGGTTTGACCCATAAACATAAGTTCATATGAGTAAGTCTTTTAGTGAAATGTGAGGAGAAATGATGTGAAACAAGGAGGCTTGAAAGTCTTGCTTCACCAAAGGGGGCTCGATCGTGGCTCAAGCTAGCTCTTCTCTTCTCCTCCTAGCAAGATGACTCCTTAGGTTCCCTTGAGACTCTCCTCGACGGAAGAAACAAGGAGGGAAATGACGAGGCCGGCGGAGCTCCGGCGAGGATGGGTGGCCGACGATGGAGAGGCCTTGAAGAGGCAATGAAGGAGAAGGTTTGTGTTTGGAGAGACAAGGCCAAGGGAAGCCTCCAAAGAGATTCCTTGGCAGATTTTGAAGAGTTATAGACCAAGACAAGATGTAAAGGAAATCCAAATGCAATTACTTGTTGATTGAAAGAGAGAAATAAGGATAACAAGCTTGGTGGAGATAGATTGAAGGCTTGAACTAGGGAGGACCACCTCTACCCTTGAAGGAGGACCACCTCAACTTCTATAAGCTCTAAGCCTTTAATCTTCAACCAAACGAGCAAGGAAGCCACAAGTTGGCTTAAATAAACTAAGGTCTTAAGTGGGCTGAAGGCCCACTTGCAAGTGGCCTAACTCACCCAAAAAGAAAATGCAGAGTCTTTAAATTAAACTACTAAAATAGGAAAGAAAAGGATAGGTGACATGCACCTTGGCTTGGCTTTGGCAATGACGACGCCTTGGATGTCATGGGGCTGAAGGTGTCGGCACCTTGGTGAATCCAATGCCTTCCATGGTGGTCATCATGTGGAGGTGCGGTTCCAATGGAGCTAAAGATTCTTGGCTAAGAAAGGCCCGGTTGACAATGGATTGTGTGGCTTGAGCTATGGCCTTAGCTCGAGCCCTTGTGATCGGGCCATTACTCTTGACTTACATGCACTCCTCTTCCTCTTTGGCATCTAGCGGTTGTTAGGGCTCATCATCCTCCCCTTCTTGAAGTAGAATTGTCCCCAATTCATCCTCATACTCTGGGGGAACAAAAGGAGAGAGGTCGGCCACATTGAACGTGGGATGAGCACCATAATCGCCGGGGAGTTTCACTTGATAAGCATTGTCACCAAAGCGTTGGAGCACTTTGAATGGACCATCTCCTCGGGGATCTAGCTTGGAGCGGCGCTTGCCGGGGAAGCGCTCCTTGCGCAAGTGCACCCAAACAAGGTCGCCCAGTGCAAAGATGACACGACGCCGACCCTTGTTCGCTTGCTGCACATATTGTGTTGCACGGCGCTCAAGTTGTGTCCGGGTGCGCTCATGGAGGGCTCGCACAGAGTCAGACCGCTTGAGGCCCTCTGGATTCTCCTTAGAAGCTAGCGGCCGAGGCACCAAATCCATGGGAGTGAGCGGATTGCGTCCATAGACCACTTCAAAGGGAGAGAGCTTGGTAGACGAATGGGAGTGAGCGGATTTTCGTGGGACTCAAGCCAGAGAACGGTGCTTCCCTTCTTCGTCAACTCATGTAATGGCGCGACAATGGAGGAGAAGTCTCGAACAAAGCGCCTATAAAATCCTGCGAGGCCGAGAAAGCTTCGCACCTGTGTCGGCGTTGTCGGTGTCGGCCACTCTATGATGGCCGCGATCTTCTCTTCGTCGACGCGCAGACCATCACTACTCACGACATAGCCCATAAAATTTGTGGACGCGGAGCAAAATGAGCACTTGGCCAGATTGGCGAACAAGCTCTCGCGTCGAAGGCACTCGAGCACTTGGCGAAGGTGATCGACATGGTCATCCAGGCTCTGTGAATATACAAGGATGTCATCGAAATAAACGACAACAAACTTGCCAAGGAAAGTTCTCAACACGTGGTTCATCATGCGCATGAAGGTGCTTGGCGCGTTGGCGTGGCCGAAATATGCAATGCAAATATCGTTGAATGGCCTAGTCAAAGTAAAAGTCCTAACAACCTACTAAACAGATGTATAGCAAGCAAGTAAGGGTCGAACCCACAGGGAAGATCTGATGAACTATGCAATTAAGATTAACAAGTAACAAGGAAATGGGGTTTTGGTTATCAAGCAGAGCAAAGTAAACATGTTTAGTTGACTTGAGAATATGATTGGGGAAAGTAGTTCCACTAGAACGAGATCCACAATACAGAGATGTAATTTGATCACATAAATCTATTAAATCCAAGTTCTTTCACTATTCTTATGATTGTTCCCACCCGGATCTTGATTAACTACCAATTCAGACAGTTGTTGATAATACTTACTACAATATCAATGGAAGAAAACCTTACCACTAATAAAGCAATAGCAATGCACACAAGGATATAGGATACATGCAAATAGAAGAAAACCTTACTACTTAACATGCAAATGATTCTCACTCACAATTGCGCACTCGTATTCCACTATATGCAACAATCGTGTATGCTACTAGATATGCACTCGTATTCCACTATATGCAAACCCTAGCAATTGATAAACATTACTCAACCTAGTTGATCAGGCTATGAAGAATAACAATGAATCAATATTCAATATAACCAAGAGAATCAAACCAACACATATAAGAATAGGAACAAGGAATAGAAATCTCACAAACACATCAACTGTATTGCTTCAAACGTCTAGTAGAACAAAGGGAAATTAGTGCTCCATTCAGATGCAAATGAAACCCTAATGAGAAAGAAAACAACGATGCTAAAAGTCTGATGTAAAGTGTCTGCCTCTTAACCTAGAAAAAGGTCTTAAATAGGCTTAGGAAATAAGTTTAACCTAACGAAAATAGCAAGGGAAATAAAAATAATAGAAATAAGAAAGTCCGAAAATGCATAAAAGGAAATAATGTCTTCTGGCCGCGAGGCGTTACGTGTGCTCACCGCGGGGCGGTAGCTTCTTCTGGCGCGACCAGCTCTTCTCTGAGACCCACCGCCGGGTCGCGGTGGCTCTGGCGCGGGGCGGTAGCAGTTCGCCCACTCCTTTCTTCAGCTCTTCTTCTTCTCTTCCGCTCTTCTATACTACCAAGTGTTGGTAGCCTTCTCCAATTAGTCTTCAAGCGGATCCTCATCCATCTTCATCATCTCCATCTAAGCTGTAAATCCCTGGATATCTTCAATTCTCTCCACATGTTCTGGATTACAGACTTAGCCTCAAATCTGATCATAAACTCCTCCAAATAAAGCTAATAATTGCTAGTAAAGGTGCATGAAATGACACCAATCAAATTCCCCCATACCTAGACCTTTACTCGTCCCGAGTAAGCTAATGATAAACCTACTCCCTCAATCAAACACCAAGGCCTCAGGAAGTACAAGAAAATATGACACCAGCAACTACAACATCTCAACCATCATCTCCAGACAACCAAAACAAGTGATGCAAAGATTATTCTAATCCTAACTACAATCTAGCTCCTTATCGCTCTAGAGTGGCCTACCCGAGTGCTCCTTATGACTCCCCTTCTTATGACGCCGACATTCCAGAATGATCCTAAAATCACTCTTTTTTCTTTACGCTCATTTTGCCTAGGCGCCCTCTCGGGTTTTCACCTAGACACTCATTTCATTTTGCTAGATATCTCACAAATACTTGCATCACTCCAATCCATTTTTGTACTATCTATACCAGTCGGACTACCTGCTTTTTACCTGAACCGCCCCTTCGTGTTTTCAGCTCATCCCATGATTTTGATTGCCTTTTCACATCTTTTTGGCTTTTTCGTTTTTTTTTTGAAATACTTGAATGAAAATTACAGAAAACAAAGCTATGTACACTAGCTAGATAGACAGTACAGTCTAAATCCCTCCCCCATACTTAAACCGAACATTGTCCTCAATGTAGAGAAGAGAACAACAAATGAAATAGGGGAAGGAGAAATAAACTCATTGTAGGCCGGATGGTGATGGTGGTGGGAACCTCCCAAAGTAGTCCCTCATATGAGCGTCCATAGCATCCAGGCGCTCATCTACATCAGCACGGAACTGGGTCTGCCAAGTCTGCAGACCGGTCTCTACTCGGGTGTTCCAGTGAGTCTGCTGCACCGAGAATGCATCAAATCTTGCGTACAACTCCTGCCAAGGTGTGGCAGGACCGTAAGAAGACGAAGGTGCATCAAACCGGGTAGGCAAAGGAGCATCCTCACCCACAGAGTCAGCAGTAGTAGCACCAGTACTAGGGCCCTTTCCAAACGGATCCGAAGGAGCAACAGTAGGGGTAGTATCAACCATAACTCCGCTATCACTGGGAATCCACCATCCCACAAATGAAGGGGAATAAGTGAAAACCCGAGGAAGAATCAGAATATGACCATCGTATGAAGACCAAACTAAATCACCATCCCTGACCAATGGCTTCAGCATCGAGCACACTCTCATGCGCGCCATGTCATACACCGCATGAGAAAGAGGCCGAGGAATACGATCGGTGGCAATAATCTCAGCATAAAGAAGGGTGATCAAACCACCCCCACAGATATCACGTGGCACACCATCACGAATCCTCTTCAAGGAACTCAGAAAAAGACTAGCCCAACACGGGGTTTACGTAACAATAGACAAGATGCTCAAAAACCATTAGAAGTCCTTCAGAGGGACCTTACCATCATCAGTATGGATAAATAAATCTCTCATCAACACCTTGTGGATCAACCTTAAGCAAGGGTTTACCAACTTGGAATTCACCTCCTGGCCCTTCTTGAACTTCCTATGCGTGGCAGCCTCCCAAAACTCCATCATATCCGTCTCAATCAGACCACCAGACCACCCATCAGACGATTCCTTTGTAATGCCCAGGGCACCATGAATCTCCTCAGCAGAAAACTCGGCCAAAAGGGGCCCAGACATCCACCGCGGGGCGGCAGACTTGTCACCGGGTCGCGGTGAGGTAACTGGGAGCACCGTCTCCTCTCAATTTACTTTCGTACCTGAAATGTTAGTGACAGGCGAACGAAACAAAGCAAAAGGAATTACGGAATTAATCTAGGAGAAAAGAAAAAATAAGGAAAACTACCTCGGGTTGCCTCCCGGACATCGCCTTAGTTAACGTCGTTGGCTCGACGTACTTCAAATCAACTACCACCTAGAACAAGATCCCTTCGGAATCCTCCTAACTGTCTCCTCCTGCTGGAACTTCCCATGGAAAGGCTTGAACCTTAGACCACGCTCCCTCTTGGCCATTGACTCCATAATTGCTTCCTTTGGAGCTTCTCCCCCATACTTAGAGCGATATGGGGGCCGATATGGCTCAACCTGATCATGCTGCACGACACTAGATGAAGGCTTACTGCCTTGTATGGTTAGTGCAGGGGGGCAAATGCCCAAAGTAGAGGGAGTAGATTCCCCTATGACATCAAGTAAGACATCGTGCTCATGCAAATCAAAACGTTCAGCAATAGCAGAATATTCAACTATGGTCTCTACTGCACTAGTCTTAACATTTTTCTGAATATGATTATCAATATCACTAATGCAACAAAGGGTAGGCAATTCAATGGAGTTGACCTTATGAATATTATGCTCAAAAATTATTCCATCGAATTCCATAGTTAAAGTTCCACTATCCACGTCAATCTTCGTCATAGATGTTTTCATAAAAGGTCGACCCAACATAATAGGAGCAACCTGCTCATCCTAATCCATATCCATTACGAAGAAATCAGCAGGAAAAATTAAGGGACCAATCTTAACAAGAATATCTTCCACAACACCCTTAGGAGGCACACAAGAACCATCAACAAGTTAAATCACAATATTGGTATCATGCAAAGGTCCTACTCCTAAATCTTCAAGCAATGAGTAAGGCAAAACATTAATATAGGCACCCAAGTCTAACAAGGCTTTCTCAAATCGATGCTCACCTATAGCAGTAGGAATAGTGAACGTACCTGGATCCTTGCACTTCTCAAGCATACGCTTTTGTGTCCTGTTGACGGTGCACAACTCCTTCAAAAACTTGGCATATCGAGGAACAGCCTTAATAAGCTTGAGAAGAGGGATGTTCACCTCACAGTTTCGGAATGTCTCGAAAAGATCATTGTTGTCGGCGACCCTTCTAGCTTTTAGTGCCTCGGGAAAAGGTGCTGGTGGCTTCTCGGAACCGAGAGGGGGAAAAACCGGACGAACATAATTATCAACGCAAACCTCTTCGGTGGGGCTTGGATTTTGGAGGCCGGGTCGTGGTAGTCTCACCCCGGGGCGGTGGTCATTGTCGTGGGGCGGTGAGGTCGCGGTGGGATTACTGTGACTTGCCATCGGGTCACGGTCAGTGTCGCCGCGGGGCGGTGACATGCATGCCTCTTCACTAGCCTCAGATCCAACTCGCCGCCGGGTCGCGGTGGAGTCCACCACGGGGCGGTGACCGATATTCTCCATCTCAAATTCGCTCTCATTTCCAGCAATAGGAGGAACGACCAGTTGCTTACCACTTCTGAGGGTGATGACACTCACATTTTCCCTTGGATTCACTGTGGTCTGAGATGGCAAGGAATTAGATGTCCTTTGGTCAATCTTGGTCACAACATCAGCCAATTGGCCAATCTGCCTCTCCATATTCTTTATGCTTGACTCAGTAGTCTGCACATGAGTGGCGAAGTGCTGAGTCAAGGTCTTTAGCAACTCTTCAGTAGTAGCACCAGAGTTTTGGCCTAGAGGCCTCTGTTGGTATGGGGCTCTCTGCTGGTATTGCTGTTGTGCCGACTGTTGACCACCTTGTGGGTCGCTCCACCGGAATCCTGGGTGGTCACGCCCTCTCGGATTATAGTTGGGTTGTCCACCAAACTGCGGTCTAGGGGGTCTGTAACCTCCTACAACATTCACTTCAGCAGTACCTTCCTCTTGCAGCTGAGGACAAGTATCAGTAGGGTGGAATTGATCACAACAAATCCCATATGCTTTGACTTGTTGAGGGGTGTTTTGGTTCGCCATTCTCTTCACCATCTCCTTCAACTCAGCTAACTCATTCAGCACAGGGCTAGGTCTTGCAGGAGTCACAGCATTGACTGCCTTTCTCTGGTACGTCTACCAAAGCTCCTAGTACTCTCACTCATCTCCTAAAATCTTTCCATGGCTGCGTCCGGTGTTAGATTGAGTATGCTCCCACCGTATGCAGCGTCAACCATTCTTCTCTCTTGATCGAGCATGCCATTGTGTAAGTAGAGAACAAGATCCTGCTTGGCGTATCCGTGGAATGGGCAGCTAGAGCAAAGCCTCTTGTACCGCTCAAGATAGTCATATAGCGTCTCATCAGCACCCTGCTCAATGTTAGCAATTGCCTTTTTCAAAGCATTCGCCTTCTTTGTTGGGAAGTACTTGTCAAGAAACGCCTTGTGCAGTTTAGTACAGGTATCTTTGGTCCCTGGTGGCAAGTGATAATACCAGTCGCTAGCAGAGTCTAGCAAAGAAAAACCAAAGGCTCTCATCTTGATTTGATCCTCTGTCACATTCCTTGGCTTCATAGTCATACAGACATTGTGGAATTTACCCAGATGAGATATCGGATCCTCTCCACTCAAACCATGGAATTTCGGGAGATAAGCAACAACTCCAGATTTCAGCTCAAAGTTCACCCCTACGTCAAGTGCAGGAATGACGACAGCCAAGGGGGGTTGTGCCCCAATGTTCGGTTCAGTAAGCTCTCTCATAGTTTCGGCCATTGCAGCAGGAGGGATGTCAACTGGCTCAACGGTCTCAACTGTCTCAACCTCGGCTTCTTCTTCTCCTTGATCGCGTAGGTTCGCAAGGAAAGATCTGTCGATTTCTGGATCAAAAGCAGCTAGAGGAAAGTCAGTACAACGAGTGTCGACCATAAGATAGGTCTCCACCAAAATCAATCACAAAAACACACAACAAAACAAAAAACTTCCCCGGCAACGGTGCCAAATTTGACGTGGCCGAAATATGCAATGCAAATATCGTTGAATGGCCTAGTCAAAGTAAAAGTCCTAACAACCTACTAAACATATGTATAGCAAGCAAGTAAGGGTCGAACCCACATGGAAGATATGATGAAGTATTCAATTATGATTAACAGATTTCTGTTAGGCGCATCAAACTGGGTAGGCAGAGGAGCATCCTCACCCACAGAGTCAGCAGCACCAGCACCAGTACTAAGGCCCTCTCCAAACGGATCCGAAGGAGCAGTAGCAGGGGTAGTATCAGCCATAACTCTGCTATCACTAGGAATCCACCATCCCATAAATGAAGGGGAATAAGTGAAAACCCGAGGAAGAATCAGAATATGACCATCGTATGAAGACCAAACTAAATCACCATCCCTGCCCAATGGCTTCAGCATCGAGCACACTCTCATGTGCGCCATGTCATACACCGCATGAGCAACAGGCCGAGGAATACGATCGGTGGCAATAATCTCAGCACAAAGATGGGTGATCAAACCACCCCCACAGATATCACGTGGCACACCATCACGAATCCTCTTCAAGGAACTCAGAAAAAGACTAGCCCAACACGGGGTGTACGTAACAATAGACAAGATGCTCAAAAGCCATTGGAATTCCTTCAGAGGGACCTTACCATCATCAGCATGGCTAAATAAATCTCTCATCAACACCTTGTGGATCAACCTTAAGCAAGGGTTCACCAACTTCGAATTCACCTCCTGGCCCTTCTTGAACTTCCTATGCGTGGAAGCCTCCCAAAACTCCATCATATCCGTCTCAATCAGACCACCAGACCACCCATCAGACGGTTCCTTTGTAATGCCCAGGGAACCATGAATCTCCTCAGCAGACAAAGCATACTCACGACCGTTATACATGAACGTGATCTTTGTCAACCTCTTGTCGGCGGAACCATCAGAATACCTCTTAACAGAGGCGATGAACTGGTAGCATAGCTCGGGGTAAGCATCAGCGGACTTGTTCAGGAAGGTCCCCAGGCCACACTCTGCTAAACAAAGAGATACACACTCCAACATACCAAACTCAATCAACGTTGGCTTGTCAAAGAACTTAGTAGCCAACACCTTCCTCTCCTTCACAACGTTATACACCTCATTCTCATCCCTCGTAGAGACCTGCTTCCTACCTCTAGGTGCCATAAGTAATGAATTGAGATGCTCAAAACAAAGGGCGACCAAAGAGGATTTACAAACGAGCGAAAAACACACAGCCTGATAGTCTCGCCGCGGGGCGGTGGATGTGCCGCCGGGTCGCGGTGGGGTAACTGGGACTTCACGTCGGGTCGCGGTGGGGGTCACCGCGGGGCGGTGGCAGGCGACGCGGTGGTGGGCGACGCGAGGCGGCGGGGTTTGTGTTTGGCTCTTTTGTGAGGCTAAACTCCAAATTGGGCAAATAAATTCAAGGTTAATGTAATTGGAGGCTAGATTCGGACCAAGAACAAGAGGGATTGGTAGGAAAATGGGGGAATGGCTTGGAAAAGCTTGAGAGGGGTGTTGGGTATGGAGGGTTTGTGAGAGTGGAGGCTAGGTTAGGGAAGGGAAAAGGAAGAAGGGTTGATGGGCCGATTAATTACATTGGCCCAAAGAGAAAACTCGGCCAAAAGGGGCCCAATCCGTCAATTTCTTATGTACCACTGATTTTTTTTTCTTTTTTTTTTCTTTTTTTCGGAGTGGAGGAAATATACCAGACATCCACCGCGGGGCGGCGGACTTGTCACCGGGTCGCGGTGAGGTAACTGGGAGCACCGTCTCCTCTCCATTTACTTTCGTACCTGAAATGTTAGTGACAGGTGAACGAAACAAAGCAAAAGGAATTACGGAATTAATCTAGAAGAAAAGAAAAATTAAGGAAAACTACCTCGGGTTGCCTCTCGGACAGCGCCTTAGTTAACGTCGTTGGCTCGACGTACTTCAAATCAACTACCACCTAGAACAGGATCCCTTCGGAATCCTCCTAACTGTCTCCTCCTGCTGGAACTTCCCATGGAAAGGCTTGAACCTTAGACCATGCTCCCTCTTGGCCATTAACTCCATAATTGCTTCCTTTGGAGCTTCTCCCCCATACTTAGAGCAATGTGGGGGCCGATATGGCTCAACCTGATCATGCTGCACGACACTAGATGAAGGCTTACTGCCTTGTATGGTTAGTGCAGGGGGGCAAGTGCCCAAAGTAGAGGGAGTAGATTCTCCTATGACATCAAGTAAGACATCGTGCTCATGCAAATCAAAAGGTTCAACAATAGCAGAATATTCAACTATGGTCTCTACTGCACTAGTCTTAACATTTTCCTGAGTAGGATTATCAATATCACTAATGAAGCAAAGGGTAGGCAATTCAATGGAGTTGACCTTATGAATATTATGCTCAAAAATTATTCCATCGAATTCCATAGTTAAAGTTCCACTATCCACATCAATCTTTGTCATGGATGTTTTCATAAAAGGTCGACCCAACATAACAGGAGCAACCTGCTCATCATAATCCATATCCATTACGAAGAAATCAGCAGGAAAAATTAAGGGACCTATCTTAACAAGAATATCTTCCACAACACCCTTAGGAGGCACAAAAGAACCATCAGCAAGTTGAATCACAATATTGGTATCATGCAAAGGTCTTACTCCTTAATCTTCAAGCAATGAGTAAGGCAAAACATTAATAGAGGCACCCAAGTCTAACAAGGCTTTCTCAAATCGATGCTCACCTATAGCAATAGGAATAGTGAACGTACCTCGATCCTTGCACTTCTCAGGCATACGCTTTTGAAATACCGCCGAGACTTGTTCACCAACCGGAACCTTCTTTTGGACCTTCAGCTTTTGTGTCCTCTTGACGGTGCACAACTCCTTCAAAAACTTGGCATATCGAGGAACAGCCTTAATAAGCTTGAGAAGAGGGATGTTCACCTCACAGTTTCGGAATGTCTCAAAAAGATCATTGTTGTCGGCGACCCTTATAGCTTTTAGCGCCTCGGGAAAAGGTGCTGGTGGCTTCTCGGAACCGAGAGGGGGAAAAACAGGACGAACATAATTATCAACGCAAACCTCTTCGGAGGCGCTTGGATTTTGGAGGCCGGGTCGTGGTAGTCTCACCGCGGGGCGGTGGTCATTGCCGCGGGGCGGTGAGGTCGCGGTGGGATTACTGAGACTTGCCGCCGGGTCACAGTCAGTGTCGCCATGGGGCAGTGACATGCATGCCTCTTCACTGGCCTCAGATCCAACTCGCCACCGGGTCGTGGTGGAGTCCACCGCGGGGCGGTGACCGATATTCTCCATCTCAAATTTGCTCTCCTTTCCAGCAATAGGAGGAACGACCAGTTGCTTACCACTTGTGAGGGTGATGGCACTCACATTTTCCCTTGGATTCACTGGTCAATCTTGGTCACAACATCAACCAGCTGGCCAATCTGCCTCTCCATATTCTTTATGCTTGACTCAGTAGTCTGCACATGAGTGGCGAAGTGCTGAGTCAAGGTCTTTAGCAACTCTTCAGTAGTAGTACTAGAGTTTTGGCCTAGAGGCCTCTGTTGGTATGGGGCTCTCTACTGGTATTGCTGTTGTGCCGACTGTTGACCACCTTGTGGGTCGCTCCACCGGAAGCCTGGGTGGTCACGCCCTCTCGGATTGTAGTTGGGTTATCCACCAAACTGCGGTCTAGGGGTCCGTAACCTCCTACAACATTCACTTCAGCAGTACCTTCCTCTTGCAGCTGAGGACAAGTATCAGTAGGGTGGAATTGATCACAGCAAATCCCACATGCTTTGACTTGTTGAGGGGTGTTTTGGTTCGCCATTCTCTTCACCATCTCCTTCACCTCAGCTAACTCATTCAGCACAGGGCTAGGTCCTGTAGGAGTCACAGCATTGACTGCCTTTCTCTGGTACGTCTTACCAAAGCTCCTAGTACTCTCACTCATCTCCTGAAATCTTTCCATGGCTGCGTCCGGTGTCAGATTGAGTATGCTCCCACCGTATGCAGCGTCAACCATTCTTCTCTCTTGATCGAGCAGGCCATTGTGTAAGTAGAGAACAAGATCCTGCTTGGCGTATCCGTGGAACGGGCAGCTAGAGCAAAGCCTCTTGTACCACTCAAGATAGTCATATAGCGTCTCATCAGCACCCTGCTCAATGTTAGCAATTGCCTTTTTCAAAGCATTCGCCTTCTTTGTTGGGAAGTACTTGTCAAGAAACGCCTTGTGCAGTTTAGTCCAGGTATCTATGGTCCCTGGCGGCAAGTGATAATACCAGTCGCTAGCAGAGTCTAGCAAAGAAAAACCAAAGGCTCTCATCTTGATTTGATCCTCTGTCACATTCCTTGGCTTCATAGTCATGCAGACATTGTGGAATTTTCCCAGATGAGATATCGGGTCCTCTCCACTCAAACCATGGAATTTCGGGGGATAAGCAACAACTCCAGATTTCAGCTCAAAGTTCACCCCTACGTCAAGTGCAGGAATGACGACAGCCAAGGGGGGTTGTGCCCCAATGTTCGGTTCAGTCAGCTCTCTCAGAGTTTCGGCCATTACAGCAGGAGGGATGTCAACTGGCTCAACGTTCTCAACTGTCTCAACCTCGGCTTCTTCTTCTCCTTGATCGTGTAGGTTCGCACGGAAAGATCTGTCGATTTCTGGATCAAAAGCAGCTAGAGGAGAGTCAGTACAACGAGTGTCGACCATAAGATAGGTCTCCACCAAAATCAATCACAAAAACACACAACAAAACAGAAAACTTCCCCGGCAACGGCGCCAAATTTGACGTGGCCAAAATATGCAATGCAAATATCGTTGAATGGCCTAGTCAAAGTAAAAGTCCTAACAACCTACTGAACAGATGTATAGCAAGCAAGTAAGGGTCGAACCCACAGGGAAGATATGATGAAGATCCACAATACAGAGATGTAATTTGATCACATAAATCTATTAAATCCAAGTTCTTTCACTATTCTTATGGTTGTTCCCACCCTGATCTTGATTAACTACCAATTCAGACAGTTGTTGATAGTACTTACTACAATATCAATGGAAGAAAACCTTACCACTAATAAAGCAATAGCAATGCACACAAGGATATAGGATACATGCAAATAGAAGAAAACCTTACTACTTAACATGCAAATGATTCTCACTCACAATTGCGCACTCGTATTCCACTATATGCAACAATCGTGTATGCTACTAGATATGCACTCGTATTCCACTATATGCAAACCCTAGCAATTGATAAATATTACTCAACCTAGTTGATCAGGCTATGAAGAATAACAATGAATCAATATTCAATATAACCAAGAGAATCAAACCAACACATATAAGAATAGGAACAAGGAATAGAAATATCACAAACACATCAACTGTATTGCTTCAAACGTCTAGTAGAACAAAGGGAAATTAGCGCTCCATTCAGATGCAAATGAAACCCTAATGAGAAAGAAAACAACGATGCTAAAAGTCTGATGTAAAGTGTCTGCCTCTTAACCTACAAAAAGGTCTTAAATAGGCTTAGGAAATAAGTTTAACCTAACGAAAATAGCATGGGAAATAAAAATAATAGAAATAAGAAAGTCCGAAAATGCATAAAAGGAAATAATGTCTTCTGGCCGCGAGGTGTTACGTGTGCCCACCGCGGGGCGGTAGCTTCTTCCGGCACGACCAGCTCTTCTATGAGACCCACCGCCGGGTCGCGGTGGCTCTGGCGTGGGGCGGTAGCAGTTCGCCCACTCCTTTCTTCAGCTCTTCTTCTTCTCTTCCGCTCTTCTATACTATCAAGTGTTGGTAGCCTTCTCCAATTAGTCTTCAAGCGGATCCTCATCCATCTTCATCATCTCCATCTAAGCTGTAAATCCCTGGATATCTTCAATTCTCTCCACATCTTCTGGATTACAGACTTAGCCTCAAATCTGATCATAAACTACTCCAAATAATGCTAATAATTGCTAGTAAAGGTGCATGAAATGACACCTATCAAATTCCCCCATACTTAGACCTTTACTCGTCCCGAGTAAGCTAATGATAAACCTACTCCCTCAATCAAACACCAAGGCCTCAGGAAGTACAAGAAAATATGACACCAGCAATAACAACATCTCAACCATCAGCTCCAGACAACCAAAACAAGTGATGCAAAGATTATTCTAATCCTAACTCCAATCTAGCTCCTTATCGCTCCAGAGTGGCCTACTCGAGTCCTCCTTATGAATCCCCTTCTTATGACACCGACCTCTAGAATGATCCTAAAATCACTCTTTTTTCTTTATGCTCATTTTGCCTAGGCGCCCTCTCGGGTTTTCACCTAACCACTCATTTCATTTTGCTAGATATCTCACAAATACTCGCATCACTCCAGTCCATTTTTGCACTGTCTATACCAGTCGGACTACCAGCTTTTTACCTGAACTGCCCCTTCGGGTTTTCAGCTCATCCCAGGATTTTGATTGCCTTTTCACATCTTTTTGGCTTTTTCATATATATATTTTTTAAATACTTGAATGAAAATTACAGAAAACAAAGCTATGTAAACTAGCTAGATAGACAGTATAGTCTAAATCCCTCCCCCATACTTAAACCGAACATTGTCCTCAATGTAGAGAAGAGAACAACAAATGAAATAGGGGAAGGAGAAATAAACTCACTGTGGGCCGGATGGTGGTGGTGGTGGTGGGAACCTCCCAAAGTAGTCCCTTATATGAGCGTCCATAGCATCCAGACGCTCATCTACATCAGCACGGAATTAGGTCTGCCAAGTCTGCAGACCGGTCTCTACTCGGGTGTTCCAGTGAGTCTGCTGCACCGAGAATGCATCAAATCTTGCGTACAACTCCTGCCAAGGTGTGGAAGGACCATAAGAAGACGAAGGAGCATCAAACTGGGTAGGCAGAGGAGCATCCTCACCCACAGAGTCAGCAGCACCAGCACCAGCACTAGGGCCCTCTCCAAACGGATCCGAAGGAGCAGCAGCAGGGGTAGTATCAGCCATAACTCTGCTATCATTGGGAATCCACCATCCCACAAATGAAGGGGAATAAGTGAAAACCCGAGGAAGAATCAGAATATGACCATCGTATGAAGACCAAACTAAATCACCATCCCTGCCCAATGGCTTCAGCATCGAGCACACTCTCATGCGCGCCATGTCATACACCGCATGAGAAACAGGCCGAGGAATACGATCGGTGGCAATAATCTCAGCACAAAGAAGGGTGATCAAACCACCCCCACAGATATCACGTGGCACACCATCACGAATCCTCTTCAAGGAACTTAGAAAAAGACTAGCCCAACACGGGGTGTACGTAACAATAGACAAGATGCTCAAAAACCATTGGAAGTCCTTCAGAGGGACCTTACCATCATCAGCATGGCCAAATAAATCTCTCATCAACACCTTGTGGATCAACCTTAAGCAAGGGTTCACCAACTTCAAATTCACCTCCTGGCTCTTCTTGAACTTCCTATGCGTGGCAGCCTCCCAAAACTCTATCATATCCGTCTCAATCAGACCACCAGACCACCCATCCGACGGTTCCTTTGTAATGCCCAGGGCACCACGAATCTCCTCAGCAGACAAAGCATACTCACGACCGTTATACGTGAACGTGATCTTCGTCAACCTCTTGTCGGCAGAACCATCAGAATACCTCTTAACAGAGGCGATGAACTGGTAGCATAGCTCAGGGTAAGCATCAGCGGACTTGTTCAGGAAGGTCCCCAGGCCACACTCTGCTAAAGAAAGAGATACACACTCCAACATATCAAACTCAATCAACGTTGGCTTGTCAAAGAACTTAGTAGCCAACACCTTTCTCTCCTTCACAACGTTATACACCTCATTCTCATCCCTCGTAGAGACCTGCTTCCTACCTCTAGGTGCCATAAGTAATGAATTGAGATGCCCAAAACAAAGGGCGACCAAAGAGGATTTACAAACGAGCGAAAAACACACAGCCTGATAGTCTCGCCGCGGGGCGGTGGATGTGCCGCCGGGTCGCGGTGGGGTAACTGGGACTTCATTTCGGGTCGCGATGGGGGTCGCCGCGGGGAGGTGGCAGGCGACGCGGTGGTGGGCGACGCGAGGCGGCGGGGTTTGTGTTTGGCTCTTTTGTGAGGCTAAACTCCAAATTGGGCAAAGAAACTCAAGGTTAATGTAATTGGAGGCTAGATTCGGACCAAGAACAAGAGGGATTGGTAGGAAAATGGGGGAATGGCTTGGAAAAGCTTGAGAGGGGTATTGGGTATGGAGGGTTTGTGAGAGTGGAGGCTAGGTTAGGGAAGGGAAAAGGAAGAAGGGTTGATAGGCCGATTAATTACATTGGCCCAAAGAGAAAACTCGGCCAAAAGGGGCCCAATCCGTCAATTTCTTATGTACCACTGATTTTTTTTTCTTTTTTTTCGGAGTGGAGGAAATATACCAGACATCCACCGCGGGGCGGCGGACTTGTCACCGGGTCGCGGTGAGGTAACTGGGAGCACCGTCTCCTCTCAATTTACTTTCGTACCTGAAATGTTAGTGACAGGCGAACGAAACAAAGCAAAAGGAATTACGGAATTAATCTAGGAGAAAAGAAAAATTAAGGAAAACTACCTCGGGTTGCCTCCCGGACAGCGCCTTAGTTAACGTCGTTGGCTCGACGTACTTCAAATCGACTACCACCTAGAACAGGATCCCTTCAGAATCCTCCTAACTGTCTCCTCCTGTTGGAACTTCCCTTGGAAAGGCTTGAACCTTAGACCATGCTCCCTCTTGGCCATTGACTCCATAATTGCTTCCTTTGGAGCTTCTCCCCCATACTTAGAGCGATGTGGGGGCCAATATGGCTCAACCTGATCATGCTGCACGACACTAGATGAAGGCTTACTGCCTTGTATGGTTAGTCCAGGGGAGCAAGTGCCCAAAGTAGAGGGAGTAGAGTCTCCTATGACATCAAGTAAGACATCGTGCTCATGCAAATCAAAACGTTCAGCAATAGCAGAATATTCAACTATGGTCTCTACTGCACTAGTCTTAACATTTTCCTGAGTAGGATTATCAATATCACTAATGCAGCAAAGGGTAGGCAATTCAATGGAGTTGACCTTATGAATATTATGCTCAAAAATTATTCCATCGAATTCCATAGTTAAAGTTCCACTATCCACATCAATCTTCGTCATGGATGTTTTCATAAAAGGTCGACCTAACATAACAGGAGCAACCTGCTCATCATAATCCATATCCATTACGAAGAAATCAGCAGGAAAAATTAAGGGACTTATCTTAACAAGAATATCTTCCATAACACCCTTAGGAGGCACACAAGAACCATCAACAAGTTGAATCACAATATTGGTATCATGCAAAGGTCCTACTCCTAAATCTTCAAGTAATGAGTAAGGCAAAACATTAATAGAGGCACCCAAGTCTAACAAGGCTTTCTCAAATCGATGCTCACCTATAGCAATAGGAATAGTGAACGTACCTGGATCCTTGCACTTCTCAGGCATACGCTTTTGAAATACCGCCGAGACATGTTCACCAACCGGAACCTTCTTCTGGACCTTCAGCTTTTGTGTCCTCTTGACGGTGCACAACTCCTTCAAAAACTTGGCATATCGAGGAACAACCTTAATAAGCTTGAGAAGAGGGATGTTCACCTCACAGTTTCGGAATGTCTCGAAAAGATCATTGTTGTCGGCGACCCTTCTAGCTTTTAGCGCCTCAGGAAAAGGTGCTGGTGGCTTCTCGGAACCGAGAGGGGGAAAAACCAGACAAACATAATTATCAACGCAAACCTCTTCGGAGGCGCTTGGATTTTGGAGGCCGGGTCGTGGTAGTCTCACCGCGGGGCGGTGGTCATTGCCGCGGGGCGGTGAGGTCGCGGTGGGATTATTGAGACTTGCCGCCGGGTCGCAGTCAGTGTCGCCGCGGGGCGGTGACATGCATGCCTCTTCACTGGCCTCAGATCCAACTCGCCTCCGGGTCGCGGTGGAGTCCACCGCAGGGCGGTGACCGATATTCTCCATCTCAAATTCGCTCTCCTTTCCAGCAATAGGAGGAACGACCAGTTGCTTACCACTTGTGAGGGTGATGGCACTCACATTTTCCCTTGGATTCACTGTGGTCTGAGATGGCAAGGAATTAGATGTCCTTTGGTAAATCTTGGTCACAACATCAGCCAGTTGGCCAATCTGCCTCTCCATATTCTTTATGCTTGACTCAGTAGTCTGCACATGAGTGGCGAAGTGCTGAGTCAAGGTCTTTAGCAACTCTTCAGTAGTAGCACCAGAATTTTGGCCTAGAGGCCTCTGTTGGTATGGGGCTCTCTGCTCGTATTGCTGTTGTGCCGACTGTTGACCACCTTGTCGGTCGCTCCACCGGAATCCTGGGTGGTCACGCCCTCTCGGATTATAGTTGGGTTGTCCACCAAACTGCGGTCTAGGGGGTCCGTAACCTCCTACAGCATTCACTTCAGTAGTACCTTCCTCTTGCAGCTGAGGACAAGTATCAGTAGGGTGGAATTGATCACAGCAAATCCCACATGCTTTGACTTGTTGAGGGGTGTTTTGGTTCGCCATTCTCTTCACCATCTCCTTCAACTCAGCTAACTCATTCAGCACAGGGCTAGGTCCTGCAGGAGTCACAGCATTGACTGTCTTTCTCTGATACGTCTTACCAAAGCTCCTAGTACTCTCACTCATCTCCTGAAATCTTTCCATGGCTGTGTCCGGTGTCAGATTGAGTATTCTCCCTGACAGGGGGGAATAGTCGTCGTATCCCCAATCAAAAGTAAATCGTAAAATCCTCACTAAACAAAGTATAGTAAGTAAGTCAGGGTCGATCCCACAGAGAAGGAATGAACCAATGGTGGTAGCATGCAATGTCACAAAGGGGGGTTTTATGGTTGGTTGGTTGCAAACAAAACAAAGTAGAATGGATGAAATATCAAGAAAGAAAAACACTTAGCCAAGTAATGTCCACATAAGTCATTCAAAGGTTGTTCATAGATTAAGTCCTATCTTCCTATTCGGTTATTCCTGTCCCGATCTTATGTAAATTCAGAGGAAAACCTTCCACAAAGAACCCTTACCAATGAATAACCCTAGTACCACTAAAGGTTCAACCCAAAGGCAGCAATGCATATAAGAATTAACCAGGATACACAGAATGCTCGCTCAGATGCATTTACCATGTAATCAATTCCCACATAGATATAATCCACAGATGCAGAAAACAATCAATGCTTGCTACTTATACTAGAGCGTTAGCCCAACAGTTCCCTAGTATTAGCAATAAGAATGAAAGCAATAAACCTAGGTGATCAGTCTAGATAAACCAACAAACATTCAAATATGAATTTGCTCAGAGAAAAGATATAACTCAATAGGATACATAGATAGGAACAAAACCTCACAATCAGATGAACGAACTCATGCTTCCATTACCGGACTAAGCCAAAGAGGCTTAGCTCCTCATAGTCATGGTAGAACTTCAAAAGAAATAAACAACGATGAATTGAAATTGCAACTAAAGTCTGATTAGAGTCTCTCTAACCCTAATGCATAAGGAGATTATTTATAGGGCCCTAACAAATGACCTAGCCCATTAAGAAAAATAACTGAAATAGAAATAAGAAAAAGGGAAAAGAAAACTAAAAAGATAATTCAGAACAAGTCCGAGCCTCTGCCGTGTCAGACCCGCGATCGCGGGTGGTGGACCTTGATCGCGGCCCATGTGGCTCCGCGCCCCTTCAATCTCTCTGCGCCCGCAGAAAACTCTCGACATGCTCCGAGGCCCGCGATCGCGGCCCCCATGCTCGCAATCGCGGTTAATGCTCGGCACACTTGTCCTTTGCCTTGCACCAACTCGTCTCCTTTTCACTCCTTGGCGTCTTCTCTTGATGGCTTCCTTCCTAAGTGTCTTCATGATCTCCAAAGTAGCTCAAACACCTCCAAAAACACCAACTTTGCCTCCAAACGCCATACACAAGAATGTGTCTAAATCTACCCGAATGGCACCAATAAACCTCTAATAACTCTTAGTTAAGCCCTACAAAGTAGTGCTTATCACTCCCACCGTATGCAGCGTCAACCATTCTTCTCTCTTGATCGAGCAGGCCATTGTGTAAGTAGAGAACAAGATCCTGCTTGGCGTATCCGTGGAACGGGCAGCTAGAGCAAACCCTCTTGTACCGCTCAAGATAGTCATATAGCGTCTCATCAGCACCCTGCTCAATGTTAGCAATTGCCTTTTTCAAAGCATTCGCCTTCTTTGTTGGGAAGTACTTGTCAAGAAACGCCTTGTGCAGTTTAGTCCAGGTATCTATGGTCCCTGGCAGCAAGTGATAATACCAGTCGCTAGCATAGTCTAGCAAAGAAAAACCAAAGGCTCTCATCTTAATTTGATCCTCTATCACATTCCTTGGCTTCATAGTCATGCAGACATTGTGGAATTTACCCAGATGAGATATCGGGTCCTCTCCACTCAAACCATGGAATTTCGGGAGATAAGCAACAACTCCAGATTTCATCTCAAAGTTCACCCCTACGTCAAGTGCAGGAATGACGACAGCCAAGGGGGGTTGTGCCCCAATGTTCGGTTCAGTCAGCTCTCTCAGAGTTTCGGCCATTGCAGCAGGAGGGATGTCAACTGGCTCAACGGTCTCAACTGTCTCAACCTCGACTTCTTCTTCTCCTTGATCGCGTAGGTTTGCACGGAAAGATCTGTCAATTTCTGGATCAAAAGCAGCTAGAGGAGAGTCAGTACAATGAGTGTCGACCATAAGATAGGTCTCTACCAAAATCAATCACAAAATACACAACAAAACAGAAAACTTCCCCAGCAACGGCGCCAAATTTGACGTGGCTGAAATATGCAATGCAAATATCGTTGAATGGCCTAGTCAAAGTAAAAGTCCTAACAACCTACTAAACAGATGTATAGCAAGCAAGTAAGGGTCGAACCCACAGGGAAGATATGATGAAGTATTCAATTATGATTAACAAGTAACAAGGAAAGAGGGTTTTGGTTATCAAGCAGAGCAAAGTAAACAGGTTTAGTTGACTTGAGAATATGATTGGGGGAAATAGTTCCACTAGAACGAGATCCACAATACAGAGATGTAATTTGATCACAAAAATCTATTAAATCCAAGTTTTTTCACTATTCTTATGGTTGTTCCCACCCTGATCTTGATTAACTACCAATTCAGACAGTTGTTGATAGTACTTACTACAATATCAATGGAAGAAAACCTTACCACTAATAAAGAAATAGCAATGCACACAAGGATATAGGATACATGCAAATAGAAGAAAACCTTACTACTTAACATGCAAATGATTCTCACTCACAATTGCGCACTCGTATTCCACTATATGCAACAATCGTGTATGCTACTAGATATGCACTCGTATTCCACTATATGCAAACCCTAGCAATTGATAAATATTACTCAACCTAGTTGATCAGGCTATGAAGAATAACAATGAATCAATATTCAATATAACCAAGAGAATCAAACCAATACATATAAGAATAGGAACAAGGAATATAAATCTCACAAACACATCAACTGTTTTGCTTCAAACGTCTAGTAGAATTCCATAGTTAAAGTTTCACTATCCACATCAATCTTGACCTTATGAATATTAAAAGGGTAGGCAAATCAAAAGGGTAGGCAATTCAATGGAGTTGACCTTATGAATATTATGCTAACAAATTATTCCATCGAATTCCATAGTTAAAGTTCCACTATCCACATCAATCTTCGTCATGGATGTTTTCATAAAAGGTCGACCTAACATAACAGGAGCAACCTGCTCATCATAATCCATATCCATTACGAAGAAATCAGCAGGAAGAATTAAGGGACCTATCTTAACAAGAATATATTCCACAACACCCTTAGGAGGCACACAAGAACCATCAGCAAGTTGAATCACAATATTGGTATCATGCAAAGGTCCTACTCCTAAATCTTCAAGCAATGAGTAAGGCAAACCATTAATAGAGGCACCCAAGTCTAACAAGACTTTCTCAAATCGATGCTCACCTATAGCAATAGGAATAGTGAACGTACCTGGATCCTTGCACTTCTCAGGCATACGCTTTTGAAATACCGCCGAGACATGTTCACCAACCGGAACCTTCTTCTGGACCTTCAGCTTTTGTGTCCTCTTGACGGTGCACAACTCCTTCAAAAACTTGGCATATCGAGGAACATCCTTAATAAGCTTGAGAAGAGGGATGTTCACCTCACAGTTTCGGAATGTCTCGAAAAGATCATTGTTGTCGGCGACCCTTCTAGCTTTTAGCGCATCGGGAAAAGGTGCTGGTGGCTTCTTGGAACCGAGAGGGGGAAAAACCGGACGAACATAATTATGAACGCAAACCACTTCGGTGGCGATTGGATTTTAGAGGCCAGGTCGTGGTAGTCTCACCGCGGGGCGGTGGTCATTGCCGCGGGGCGGTGAGGTCGCGGTGGGATTACTGAGACTTGCCGCCGGGTCGCGGTCAGTGTCGTCGCGGGGCGGTGACATGCATGCCTCTTCACTCGCCTCAGATCCAACTCGCCGTTGGGTCGCGGTGGAGTCCACCGCGGGGCGGTGACCGATATTCTCCATCTCAAATTTGCTCTCCTTTCCAGCAATAGGAGGAACGACCAGTTGCTTACCACTTCTGAGGGTGATGACACTCACATTTTCCCTTGGATTCACTATGGTCTGAGATGGCAAGGAATTAGATGTCCTTTGGTCAATCTTGGTCACAACATCAGCCAGTTGGCCAATCTGCCTCTCCATATTCTTTATGCTTGACTCAGTAGTCTGCACATGAGTGGCGAAGTGCTGAGTCAAGGTCTTTAGCAACTCTTCAGTAGTAGCACCAGAGTTTTGGCCTAGAGGCCTCTGTTGGTATGGGGCTCTCTGCTGGTATTGCTGTTGTGCCGGCTGTTGACCACCTTGTGGGTCACTCCACCGGAAGCCTGGGTGGTCATGCCCTCTCGGAATGTAGTTGGGTTGTCTACCAAACTGCGGTCTAGGGGGTCCGTAACCTCCTACAACATTCACTTCAGCAGTACCTTCCTCTTGCAGTTGAGGACAAGTATCAGTAGGGTGGAATTGATCATAACAAATCCCACATGCTTTGACTTGTTGAGGGGTGTTTTGGTTCGCCATTCTCTTCACCATCTCCTTCTACTCAGCTAACTCATTTAGCACAGGGCTAGGTCCTGCAGGAGTCACAACATTGACTGCCTTTCTCTGGTATGTCTTACCAAAGCTCCTAGTACTCTCACTCATCTCCTGAAATCTTTCCATGGCTGCGTTCGGTGTCAGATTGAGTATGCTCCCACTGTATGCAGTGTCAACCATTCTTCTCTCTTGATCGAGCAGGCCATTGTGTAAGTAGAGAACAAGATCCTGCTTGGCGTATCCGTGGAACGGGCAGCTAGAGCAAAGCCTCTTGTACCGCTCAAGATAGTCATATAGCGTCTCATCAGCACCCTGCTCAATGTTAGCAATTGCCTTTTTCAAAGCATTCGCCTTCTTTGTTGGGAAGTACTTGTCAAGAAACGCCTTGTGCAGTTTAGTCCAGGTATCTATGGTCCTTGGCGGCAAGTGATAATACCAGTCGCTAGCAGAGTCTAGCAAAGAAAAAACAAAGGCTCTCATCTTGATTTGATCCTCTGTCACATTCCTTGGCTTCATAGTCATGCACACATTGTGGAATTTACCCAGATGAGATATCGGGTCCTCTCCACTCAAACCATGGAATTTCGGGAGATAAGCAATAACTCCAGATTTCAGCTCAAAGTTCACCCCTACGTCAAGTGCAGGAATGACGACAGCCAAGGGGGGTTGTGCCCCAATGTTCGGTTCAGTCATCTCTCTTAGAGTTTCGGCCATTGCAGCAGGAGGGATGTCAACTGGCTCAACGGTCTCAACTGTCTCAACCTCGGCTTCTTCTTCTCCTTGATCGCGTAGGTTCACACAGAAAGATCTGTCAATTTCTGGATCAAAAGCAGCTAGAGGAGAGTCAGTACAACGAGTGTCGACCATAAGATAGGTCTCCACCAAAATCAATCACAAAAACACACAACAAAACAGAAAACTTCCCCAGCAACGGCGCCAAATTTGACGTGGCCAAAATATGCAATTTAAATATCGTTGAATGGCCTAGTCAAAGTAAAAGTCCTAACAACCTACTAAACAAATGTATATCAAGTAAGTAAGGGTCGAACCCACAGGGAAGATATGATGAAGTATTCAATTATGATTAACAAGTAACAAGGAAAGGGGGTTTTGGTTATCAAGCAGAGCAAAGTAAACAGGTTTAGTTGACATGAGAATATGATTGGGGGAAGTAGTTCCACTAGAACGAGATCCACAATACAGAGATGTAATTTGATCACAGAAATCTATTAAATCCAAGTTCTTTCACTATTCTTATGGTTGTTCCCACCCTGATCTTGATTAACTACCAATTCAGACAGTTGTTGATAGTACTTACTACAATATCAATGGAAGAAAACTTTACCACTAATAAAGCAATAGCAATGCACACAAGGATATAGGATACATGCAAATAGAAGAAAACCTTACTACTTAACATGCAAATGATTCTCACTCACAATTGCGCAGTCGTATTCCACTATATGCAACAATTGTGTATGCTACTAGATATGCACTCATATTCCACTATATGCAAACCCTAGCAATTGATAAATATTACTCAACCTAGTTGATCAGGCTATGAAGAATAACAATGAATCAATATTCAATATAACCAAGAGAATCAAACCAACACATATAAGAATAGGAACAAGGAATAGAAATATCACAAACACATCAACTGTATTGCTTCAAACGTCTAGTAGAACAAAGGGAAATTAGCGCTCCATTCAGATGCAAATGAAACCCTAATGAGAAAGAAAACAACGATGCTAAAAGTCTGATGTAAAGTCTCTGCCTCTTAACCTAGAAAAAAGTCTTAAATAGGCTTAGGAAATAAGTTTAACCTAACGAAAATAGCATGGGAAATAAAAATAATAGAAATAAGAAAGTCCGAAAATGCATAAAAGGAAATAATGTCTTCTGGCCGCGAGGCGTTACGTGTGCCCACCGCGGGGCGGTAGCTTCTTCTGGCGCGACCAGCTCTTCTCTGAGACCCACCGCCGGGTCGCGGTGGCTCTGGCTCGGGGCGGTAGCAGTTCGCCCACTCCTTTCTTCAGCTCTTCTTCTTCTCTTTCGCTCTTCTATACTACCAAGTGTTGGTAGCCTTCTCCAATTAGTCTTCAAGCGGATCCTCATCCATCTTCATCATCTCCATCTAAGCTGTAAATCCCTGGATATCTTCAATTCTCTCCACATCTTCTGGATAACAGACTTAGCCTCAAATCTGATCATAAACTCCTCCAAATAATGCTAATAATTTCTAGTAAAGGTGCATGAAATGACACCTATCAAATTCCCCCATACTTAGACCTTTACTCGTCCCGAGTAAGCTAATGATAAACCTACTCCCTCAATCAAACACCAAGGCCTCAGGAAGTACAAGAAAATATGACATCAGCAACTACAACATCTCAACCATCAGCTCCAGACAACAAAAACAAGTGATGCAAAGATTATTCTAATCCTAACTCCAATCTAGCACCTTAACGCTCCAGAGTGGCCTACCCGAGTCCTCCTTATGACTCCCCTTCTTATGACGCCGACCTCCAGAATGATCCTAAAATCACTCTTTTTTCTTTACGCTCATTTTGCCTAGGAGCCCTCTCGGGTTTTCACCTAGCCACTCATTTCATTTTGCTAGATATCTCACAAATACTCGCATCACTCTAGTCCATTTTTCCACTGTCTATACCAGTCGGACTACCTACTGTTTACCTGAACCGCCCCTTCGGGTTTTCAGCTCATCCCAGGATTTTGATTGCCTTTTCAAATCTTTTTGGCTTTTTCGTTTTTTTTTTTTTGAAATACTTGAATGAAAATTACAGAAAACAAAGCTATGTACACTAGCTAGATAGACAGTACAGTCTAAATCCCTCCCCCATACTTAAACCGAACATTGTCCTCAATGTAGACAAGAGAACAACAAATGAAATAGGGGAAGGATAAATAAACTCACTGTGGGCCGGATGGTGGTGGTGGTGGGAACCTCCCAAAGTAGTCCCTCATATGAGCGTCCATAGCATCCAGACGCTCATCTACATCAGCACAGAACTGGGTCTGCCAAGTCTGCAGACCGGTCTCTACTCGGGTGTTCCAGTGAGTCTGCTGCATCGAGAATGCATCAAATCTTGCGTACAACTCCTTCCAAGGTGTGGCAGGACCATAAGAAGACGAAGGCGCATCAAACTGGGTAGGCAGAGGAGCATCCTCACCCACAGAGTCAGCACCAGCAGCACCAGCACTAGGGCCCTCTCCAAACGGATCCGAAGGAGCAGCAGTAGGGGTAGCATCAGCCATAACTCTGCTATCATTGGGAATCCACCATCCCACAAATGAAGGGGAATAAGTGAAAACCCGAGGAAGAATCAGAATATGACCATCGTATGAAGACCAAACTAAATCACCATCCCTGCCCAATGGCTTCAGCATCGAGCACACTCTCATGTGCGCCATGTCATACACCGCATGAGCAACAGGCCGAGGAATACGATCGGTGGAAATAATCTCAGCACAAAAAAGGGTGATCAAACCACCCCCACAGATATCACGTGACACACCATCACGAATCCTCTTCAAGGAACTCAGAAAAAGACTAGCCCAACACGGGGTTTACGTAACAATAGACAAGATGCTCAAAAACCATTGGAAGTCCTTCAGAGGGACCTTACCATCATCAGCATAGCCAAAGAAATCTCTCATCAACACCTTGTGGATCAACCTTAAGCAAGGGTTCACCAACTTCGAATTCACCTCCTGACCCTTCTTGAACTTCCTATGCGTGGCAGCCTCCCAAAACTCCATCATATCCGTCTCAATCAGACCACCAGACCACCCATCAGACGGTTCCTTTGTAATGCCCAGGGCACCACGAATCTCCTCAGCAGACAAAGCATACTCACAACCGTTATACGTGAACGTGATCTTCGTCAACCTCTTGTCGGCGGAACCATCAGAATACCTCTTAATAGAGGCGATGAACTGGTAGCATAGCTTGGGGTAAGCATCAGCGGACTTGTTCAGGAAGGTCCCCAGGCCACACTCTGCTAAACAAAGAGATATACACTCCAACATACCAAACTCAATCAACGTTGGCTTGTCAAAGAACTTAGTAGCCAACACCTTCCTCTCCTTCACAACGTTATACACCTCATTCTCATCCCTCGTAGAGACTTGCTTCCTACCTCTAGGTGCCATAAGTAATGAATTGAGATGCTAAAAACAAAGGGCGACAAAAGAGTATTTACAAACGAGCGAAAAACACACAGCCTGATAGTCTCGCCGCGGGGCGGTGGATGTGCCGCCGGGTCGCGGTGGGGTAGCTGGGACTTCACGCCGGGTCGCGGTGGGGGTCGCCGCGGGGCGGTGGCAGGCGACGCGGTGGTGGGCGACGCGAGGCGGCGGGGTTTGTGTTTGGCTCTTTTGTGAGGGTAAACTCCAAATTGGGCAAAGAAACTCAAGGTTAATGTAATTGAAGGCTAGATTCGGACCAAGAACAAGAGGGATTGGTAGGAAAATGGGGGAATGGCTTGGAAAAGTTTGAGAGGGGTGTTGGGTATGGAGGGTTTGTGAGAGTGGAGGCTAGTTAGGGAAGGGAAAAGGAAGAAGGGTTGATGGGCCGGTTAATTACATTGGCCCAAAGAGAAAACTCGGCCAAAAGGGGCCCAATCCGTCAATTTCTTATGTACCATTGATTTTATTTCATTTATTTTTTTTGGAGTGGATGAAATATACCAGACATCCACCGCGGGGCGGCAGACTTGTCACCGGGTCGCGGTGAGGTAACTGGGAGCACCGTCTCCTCTCCATTTACTTTCGTACCTGAAATGTTAGTGACAGGCGAACGAAACAAAGCAAAAGGAATTACGGAATTAATCTAGGAGAAAAGAAAAATTAAGGAAAACTACCTCGGGTTGCCTCCCGGACAGCGCCTTAGTTAACGTCGTTGGCTCGACGTACTTCAAATCAACTACCACCTAGAACAGGATCCCTTCGGAATCCTCCTAACTGTCTCCTCCTGCTGGAACTTCCCATGGAAAGGCTTGAACCTTAGACCATGCTCCCTCTTAGCCATTGACTCCATAATTGCTTCCTTTGGAGCTTATCCCCCATACTTAGAGCGATGTGGGGGCCGATATGGCTCAACTTGATCATGCTGCACGACACTAGATGAAGGCTTACTGCCTTGTATGGTTAGTGCAGGGGGGCAAGTGCCCAAAGTAGAGGGAGTAGATTCTCCTATGACATCAATTAAGACATCGTGCTCATGCAAATCAAAAGGTTCAGCAATAGCAGAATATTCAACTATGGTCTCTACTGCACTAGTCTTAACATTTTCCTCAGTAGGATTATCAATATCACTAATGCAGCAAAGGGTAGGCAATTCAATGGAGTTGACCTTATGAATATTATGCTCAAAAATTATTCCATCGAATTCCATAGTTAAAGTTCCACTACCCACATCAATCTTCGTCATGGATGTTTTCATAAAAGGTCGACCTAACATAACAGGAGCAACCTGCTCATCATAATCCATATCCATTACGAAGAAATCAGCAGGAAAAATTAAGGGACCTATCTTAACAAGAATATATTCCACAACACCCTTAGGAGGCACACAAGAACCATCAGCAAGTTGAATCACAATATTGGTATCATGCAAAGGTCCTACTCCTAAATCTTCAAGCAATGAGTAAGGCAAACCATTAATAGAGGCACCCAAGTCTAACAAGGCTTTCTCAAATCGATGCTCACCTATAGCAATAGGAATAGTGAATATACCTGGATCCTTGCACTTCTTCTGTTCATCATAATCCATATCCATTACGAAGAAATCAGCAGGAAAAATTAAGGGACCTATCTTAACAAGAATATATTCCACAACGCCCTTAGGAGGCACACAAGAACCATCAGCAAGTTGAATCACAATATTGGTATCATGCAAAGGTCCTACTCCTAAATCTTCAAGCAATGAGTAAGGCAAACCATTAATAGAGGCACCCAAGTCTAACAAGGATTTCTCAAATCGATGCTCACCTATAGTAATAGGAATAGTGAATATTCCTGGATCCTTCTTCTGGACCTTCAGCTTCTGGACCTTCAGCTTTTCCTGGATCCTTCTTCTGGACCTTCAGCTTCTGGACCTTCAGCTTTCGTTTGGATTCAGTTGTGAGATTCTCGTTCTTAATCTATTGCATGGATTTTATCTATTCTCTTGTTTGATTGCTTATGATTGATATTGATTTTCTCCAGTCTGATCAACTAGGGTTTGTTGTTATAGATCTATTGCTAGATCTAGATTGTTACAGGTTGAGCATATCTATTTCAGAGTAGCAACTGCATCGTATTAGTAACTGGTTGTGCTAATCTTATGCAGAAGAGAACTGATTTACATTCTAGGGTAAAAGCTGGTTGTTTTATGCTAGAATTGTATCCAACTATATTCCTATCCGTAAGGCTGCTATTAAACTGAATCTTGATAGTTTCGGGGTTGTTTAATTAGTTAGTGCTAATAGTATCTGGTTGTGCTATTAGTTATATCTGAAAAGGAATTGGAATTTCCATTGCATGAGATTTTGAATGAGTATCTATGATCAACTTGTAATACGAATAGTGGATGTTGTTTGACTAAGTGCTTTTCCCACCACTGATTTCACAACTTTTAGTTTACTTATCTTTTGCATGCTTAGATCTTTTAAAACAAACAAAACCCCCTGTGGTTACTTTGGATTGACACAAAATTTACATATAACGATAGAATCTGTCTACCTGTGGACTCGACCTTTACTTACCTAGGACTACGGTTTAGGGTTTGTTTGGATATTTTGCATAGCAGTTTTTACACGACTAAAAACCTGTTATCAATGGCCTAGTCAAAGTAAAAGTCCTAACAACCTACTAAACAGATGTATAGCAAGCAAGTAAGGGTCGAACCCACATGGAAGATATGATGAAGTATTCAATTATGATTAACAAGTAACAAGGAAAGGGGGTTTTGGTTATCAAGCAGAGCAAAGTAAACAGGTTTAGTTGACATGAGAATATGATTGGGGGAAGTAGTTCCACTAGAACGAGATCCACAATACAGAGATGTAATTTGATCACATAAATCTATTAAATCCAAGTTCTTTCACTATTCTTATGGTTGTTCCCACCCTGATCTTGATTAACTACCAATTCAGACAGTTGTTGATAGTACTTACTACAATATCAATGGAAGAAAACCTTACCACTAATAAAGCAATAGCAATGCACACAAGGATATAGGATACATGCAAATAGAAGAAAACCTTACTACTTAACATGCAAATGATTCTCACTCACAATTGCGCAGTCGTATTCCACTATATGCAACAATCATGTATGCTACTAGATATGCACTCATATTCCACTATATGCAAACCCTAGCAATTGATAAATATTACTCAACCTAGTTGATCAGGCTATGAAGAATAACAATGAATCAATATTCAATATAACCAAGAGAATCAAACCAACACATATAAGAATAGGAACAAGGAATAGAAATATCACAAACACATCAACTGTATTGCTTCAAACGTCTAGTAGAACAAAGTGAAATTAGCGCTCCATTCAGATGCAAATGAAACCCTAATGAGAAAGAAAACAACGATGCTAAAAGTCTGATGTAAAGTCTCTGCCTCTTAACCTAGAAAAAGGTCTTAAATAGGCTTAGGAAATAAGTTTAACCTAACGAAAATAGCATGGGAAATAAAAATAATAGAAATAAGAAAGTCTGAAAATGCATAAAAGGAAATAATGTCTCCTGGCCGCGAGGCGTTACGTGTGCCCACTGCGGGGCGGTAGCTTCTTCTGGCGCGACCAGCTCTTCTCTGAGACCCACCGCCGGGTCGCGGTGGCTCTGGCGTGGGGCGGTAGCAGTTCGCCCACTCCTTTCTTCAACTCTTCTTCTTGTCTTTCGCTCTTCTATACTACCAAGTGTTGGTAGCCTTCTCCAATTAGTCTTCAAGCGGATCCTCATCATCTCCATCTAAGTTGTAAATCCCTGGATATCTTCAATTCTCTCCACATCTTCTGGATAACAGACTTAGCCTCAAATCTGATCATAAACTCCTCCAAATAATGCTAATAATTTCTAGTAAAGGTGCATGAAATGACACCTATCAAATTCCCCCATACTTAGACCTTTACTCGTCCCGAGTAAGCTAATGATAAACCTACTCCCTCAATCAAACACCAAGGCCTCAGGAAGTACAAGAAAATATGACACCAGTAACTACAACATCTCAACCATCAGCTCCAGACAACAAAAACAAGTGATGTAAAGATTATTCTAATCCTAACTCCAATCTAGCTCCTTATCGCTCCAGAGTGGCCTACCCGAGTCCTCCTTATGACTCCCCTTCTTATGACGCCGACCTCAAGAATGATCCTAAAATCACTCTTTTTTCTTTACGCTCATTTTGCCTAGGAGCCCTCTCGGGTTTTCACCTAGCCACTCATTTCATTTTGCTAGATATCTCACAAATACTCGCATCACTCTAGTCCATTTTTCCACTTTCTATACCAGTCGGACTACCTGCTGTTTACCTGAACCGCCCCTTCGGGTTTTCAGCTCATCCCAGGATTTTGATTGCCTTTTCAAATCTTTTTGGCTTTTTCGTTTTTTTTTTTTGAAATACTTGAATGAAAATTACAGAAAACAAAGCTATGTACACTAGCTAGATAGACAGTACAGTCTAAATCCCTCCCCCATACTTAAACCGAACATTGTCCTCAATGTAGACAAGAGAACAACAAATGAAATAGGGGAAGGAGAAATAAACTCACTGTGGGCCGGATGGTGGTGGTGGTGGGAACCTCCCAAAGTAGTCCCTCATATGAGCGTCCATAGCATCCAGACGCTCATCTACATCAGCACGGAACTGGGTCTGCCAAGTCTGTAGACCGGTCTCTACTCGGGTGTTCCAGTGAGTCTACTGCACCGAGAATGCATCAAATCTTGCGTACAACTCCTTCCAAGGTGTGGCAGGACCATAAGAAGACGAAGGCGCATCAAACTGGGTAGGCAGAGGAGCATCCTCACCCACAGAGTCAGCAGCAGCAGCACCAGCACTAGGGCCCTCTCCAAACGGATTCGAAGGAGCAGCAGTAGGGGTAGCATCAGCCATAACTCTGCTATCACTGGGAATCCACCATCCCACAAATGAAGGGGAATAAGTGAAAACCCGAGGAAGAATCAGAATATGACCATCGTATGAAGACCAAACTAAATCACCATCCCTGCCCAATGGCTTCAGCATCGAGCACACTCTCATGTGCACCATGTCATACACCGCATGAGCAACAGGCCGAGGAATACGATCGGTGGAAATAATCTCAGCACAAAGAAGGGTGATCAAACCACCCCCACAGATATCACGTGACACACCATCACGAATCCTCTTCAAGGAACTTAGAAAAAGACTAGCCCAACACGGGGTTTACGTAACAATAGACAAGATGCTCAAAAACCATTGGAAGTCCTTCAGAGGGACCTTACCATCATCATCATAGCCAAAGAAATCTCTCATCAACACCTTGTGGATCAACCTTAAGCAAGGGTTCACCAACTTCGAATTCACCTCCTGACCCTTCTTGAACTTCCTATGCGTGGCAGCCTCCCAAAACTCCATCATATCTGTCTCAATCAGACCACCAGACCACCCATCAGACGATTCCTTTGTAATGCCCAGGGCACCACGAATCTCCTCAGCAGACAAAGCATACTCACGACCGTTATACGTGAACGTGATCTTCGTCAACCTCTTGTCGGCGGAACCATCAGAATACCTCTTAACAGAGGCGAAGAACTGGTAGCATAGCTTGGGGTAAGCATCAGCAGACTTGTTCAGGAAGGTCCCCAGGCCACACTCTGCTAAACAAAGAGATATACACTCCAATATACCAAACTCAATCAACGTTGGCTTGTCAAAGAACTTAGTAGCCAACACCTTCCTCTCCTTCACAACGTTATACACCTCATTCTCATCCCTCGTAGAGACCTGCTTCCTACCTCTAGGTGCCATAAGTAATGAATTGAGATGCTCAAAACAAAGGGCGACCAAAGAGTATTTACAAACGAGCGAAAAACACACAGCCTGATAGTCTCGCCGCGGGGCGGTGGATGTGCCGCCGGGTCGCGGTGGGGTAGCTGGGACTTCACGCCGGGTCGCGGTGGGGGTCGCCACGGGGCGGTGGCAGGCGACGCGGTGGTGGGCGACGCGAGGCGGCGGGGTTTGTGTTTGGCTCTTTTGTGAGGGTAAACTCCAAATTGGGCAAAGAAACTCAAGGTTAATGTAATTGGAGGCTAGATTCGGACCAAGAACAAGAGGGATTGGTAGGAAAATGGGGGAATGGCTTGGAAAAGTTTGAGAGGGGTGTTGGGTATGGAGGGTTTGTGAGAGTGGAGGCTAGGTTAGGGAAGGGAAAAGGAAGAAGGTTTGATGGGCCGGTTAATTACATTGGCCCAAAGAGAAAACTCGGCCAAAAGGGGCCCAATCCGTCAATTTCTTATGTACCATTGATTTTATTTTATTTATTTTTTTCGGAGTGGAGGAAATATACCAGACATCCACCGCGGGGCGGCGGACTTGTCACCGGGTCGCGGTGAGGTAACTGGGAGCACCGTCTCCTCTCCATTTACTTTCGTACCTGAAATGTTAGTGACAGGCGAACGAAACAAAGCAAAAGGAATTACGGAATTAATCTAGGAGAAAAGAAAATTAAGGAAAACTACCTCGGATTGCCTCCCGGACAGCGCCTTAGTTAACGCCGTTGGCTCGACGTACTTCAAATCAACTACCACCTAGAACAGGATTCCTTCGGAATCCTCCTAACTGTCTCCTCCTGCTGGAACTTCCCATGGAAAGGCTTGAACCTTAGACCATGCTCCCTCTTGGCCATTGACTCCATAATTGCTTCCTTTGGAGCTTCTCCCCCATACTTAGAGCGATGTGGGGGCCGATATGGCTCAACCTGATCATGCTGCACGACACTAGATGAAGGCTTACTGCCTTGTATGGTTAGTGCATGGGGGCAAGTGCCCAAAGTAGAGGGAGTAGATTCTCCTATGACATCAATTAAGACATCGTGCTCATGCAAATCAAAAGGTTCAGCAATAGCAGAATATTCAACTATGGTCTCTACTGCACTAGTCTTAACATTTTCCTCAGTAGGATTATCAATATCACTAATGCAGCAAAGGGTAGGCAATTCAATGGAGTTGACCTTATGAATATTATGCTAAAAAATTATTCCATCGAATTCCATAGTTAAAGTTCCACTATCCACATCAATCTTCGTCATGGATGTTTTCATAAAAGGTCGACCTAACATAACAGGAGCAACCTGCTCATCATAATCCATATCTATTACGAAGAAATCAGCAGGAAAAATTAAGGGACCTATCTTAACAAGAATATATTCCACAACACCCTTAGGAGGCACACAAGAACCATCAGCAAGTTGAATCACAATATTGGTATCATGCAAAGGTCCTACTCCTAAATCTTCAAGCAATGAGTAAGGCAAACCATTAATAGAGGCACCCAAGTCTAACAAGGATTTCTCAAATCGATGCTCACCTATAGTAATAGGAATAGTGAATATTCCTGGATCCTTCTTCAGGCATACGCTTTTGAAATACCGCTGAGACATGTTCACCAACCGAAACCTTCTTCTGGACCTTTAGCTTTTGTGTCCTCTTGACGGTGCACAACTCCTTCAAAAACTTGGCATATCGAGGAACAACCTTAATAAGCTTGAGAAGAGGGATGTTCACCTCACAGTTTCGGAATTTCTCGAAAAGATCATTGTTGTCGGCGACCCTTCTAGCTTTTAGCGTCTCGGGAAAAGGTGTTGGTGGCTTCTCGGAACCGAGAGGGGGAAAAACCGGACGAACATAATTATCAACGCAAACCTCTTCGGTGGCGCTTGGATTTTGGAGGCCGGGTCGTGGTAGTCTCACCGCGGGGCGGTGGTCATTGTCGCGGGGCGGTGAGGTCGCGGTGGGATTACTGATACTTGCCGCCGGGTCACGGTCAGTGTCGCCGCGGGGCGGTGACATGCATTCCTCTTCACTGGCCTCAGATCCAACTCGCCGCCGGGTCGCGGTGGAGTCCACCGCGGGGCGGTGACCGATATTCGCCATCTCAAATTCGCTCTCCTTTCCAGCAATAGGAGGAACGACCAGTTGCTTACCACTTCTGAGGGTGATGTCACTCACATTTTCCCTTGGATTCACTGTGGTCTGAGATGGCAAGGAATTAGATGTCCTTTGGTCAATCTTGGTCACAACATCAGTCAGTTGGCCAATATGCCTCTCCATATTATTTATGCTTGACACAGTAGTCTGCACATGAGTGGCGAAGTGCTGAGTCAAGGTCTTTAGCAACTTTTCAGTAGTAGCACCAGAGTTTTGGCCTAGAGGCCTCTGTTGGTATGGGGCTCTCTGCTAGTATTGTTGTTGTGCCGGCTGTTGACCACCTTGTGGATCGCTCCACCGAAAGCCTGGGTGGTCACGCCCTATCGGATTGTAATTGGGTTATCCACCAAACTGCGGTCTAGGGGGTCCGTAACCTCCTACAGCATTCACTTCAGCAGTACCTTCCTCTTACAGCTAAGGACAAGTATCAGTAGGGTGGAACTGATCACAGCAAATCCCACATGCTTTGACTTGTTGAGGGGTGTTTTGGTTCGCCATTCTCTTCACCATCTCCTTCAACTCAGCTAACTCATTCAGGACAGGGCTAGGTCCTGCAGGAGTCACAGCATTGACTGCCTTTCTCTGGTACGTCTTACCAAAGCTCCTGGTACTCTCACTCATCTCCTGAAATCTTTCCATGGCTGCGTCCGGTTTCAGATTGAGTATGCTCCCACCGCATGCAGCGTCAACCATTCTTCTCTCTTGATCGAGCAGGACATTGTGTAAGTAGAGAACAAGATCCTGCTTGGCGTATCCGTGGAACGGGCAACTAGAGCAAAGCCTCTTGTACCGCTCAAGATAGTCATATAGCGTCTCATCAGCACCCTGCTCAATGTTAGCAATTGCCTTTTTCAAAGCATTCGCCTTCTTTGTTGGGAAGTACTTGTCAAGAAACGCCTTGTGCAGTTCAGTCCAGGTATCTATGGTCCCTGGCGGCAAGTGATAATACCAATCGCTAGCAGAGTCTAGCAAAGAAAAACCAAAGGCTCTCATCTTGATTTGATCCTCTGTCACATTCCTTGGCTTCATAGTCATGCAGACATTGTGGAATTTACCCAGATGAGATATCGGGTCCTCTCCACTCAAACCATGGAATTTCGGGAGATAAGCAACAACTCCAGATTTCAGCTCAAAGTTCACCCCTACGTCAAGTGCAGGAATGACGACAGCCAAGGGGGGTTGTGCCCCAATGTTCGGTTCAGTCAGCTCTCTCAGAGTTTCGGCCATTGCAGCAGAAGGGATGTCAACTGGCTCAACGGTCTCAACTATCTCAACCTCGGCTTCTCTTCTCCTTGATCGCGTAGGTTCGCACGGAAAGATCTGTCGATTTCTGGATCAAAAGCAGCTAAAGGAGAGTCAGTACAACGAGTGTCGACCATAAGATAGGTCTCCACCAAAATCAATCACAAAAACACACAACAAAACAGAAAACTTCCCCGGCAACGACGCCAAATTTGACGTGGCCGAAATATGCAATGCAAATATCGTTGAATGGCTGATACACACGATTCTATTTTGGGTATTGATGGAGTTTTAGCATGGTTTTAGTGGTGTTTTTTAGGTGTTTTATTGGAGACTTGGGATGTTGGCGAGGAGGTGTGGAAGACACATTTTGGAGGCTTTAGGAGCTGAAGGACAAAAGCTGAAGATACGGAGTCACGGCGACCGCCGCAGAAGGGGCGGCGACCGCCGCTAAATCCATTCCAGAAGCCTTAGCTACGACTTGTCCACGGCGTCCGCCGTGGAAAGACGGCGACCGCCGCAATTACGGCACCCACCGTGAAGGTTGCAACGGCCGCCGTGAACGTCTGAAGTCCGCCGAGCCGATTTTCCTTTTATGTTTTATTTTTTGGATTATTTTATTACGTTTTATTATTTCATTTTAGGTTAATTTCAGAATTATTTCCTTTAGTATTTAAGGGTAGAGAGAGACTTGTTTCCATTATCTCGGAACCCTAATTCTACTTCTCCTTTCTACGTTCTACGTTATGAAGAACTAAGCCTCTCTTGCTTAGTCAGACGCTGAAGCTTTCGTTTGGATTCAGTTGTGAGATTCTCGTTCTTAATCTATTGCATGGATTTTATCTATTCTCTTGTTTGATTGCTTATGATTGATATTGATTTTCTCCAGTCTGATCAACTAGGATTTGTTGTTATAGATCTATTGCTAGATCTAGATTGTTACTGGTTGAGCATATCTATTTCAGAGTAGCAACTGCATCGTATTAGTAACTGGTTATGCTAATCTTATGCAGAAGAGAACTGATTTACATTCTAGGGTAAAAGCTGGTTGTTTTATGCTAGAATTGTATCCAACTATATTCCTATCCGTAAGGCTGCTATTAAACTGAATCTTGATAGTTTCGGGGTTGTTTAATTAGTTAGTGCTAATAGTATTTGGTTGTGCTATTAGTTATATCTGAAAAGGAATTGGAATTTCCATTGCATGAGATTTTGAATGAGTATCTATGATCAACTTGTAATACGAATAGTGGATGTTGTTTGACTAAGTGCTTTTCCCACCATTGATTTCACAACTTTTAGTTTACTTATCTTTTGCATGCTTAGATCTTTTAAAACAAACAAAACCCCCCTGTGGTTACTTTGGATTGACACAAAATTTACATATAACGATAGAATCTGTCTCCCTGTGGACTCGACCTTTACTTACCTAGGACTACGGTTTAGGGTTTGTTTGGATATTTTGCATAGCAGTTTTTACACGACTAAAAACCTGTTATCAATGGCCTAGTCAAAGTAAAAGTCCTAACAACCTACTAAACAGATGTATAGCAAGCAAGTAAGGGTCGAACCCACAGGGAAGATATGATGAAGTATTCAATTATGATTAACAAGTAACAAGGAAATGGGGTTTTGGTTATCAAGCAGAGCAAAGTAAACAGTTTTAGTTGACTTGAGAATATGATTGGGGGAAATAGTTCCACTAGAACGAGATCCACAATACAGAGATGTAATTTGATCACATAAATCTATTAAATCCAAGTTCTTTCACTATTCTTATGGTTGTTCCCACCCTGATCTTGATTAACTACCAATTCAGACAGTTGTTGATAGTACTTACTACAATATCAATGGAAGAAAATCTTACCACTAATAAAGCAATAGCAATGCACACAAGGATATAGGATACATGCAAATAGAAGAAAACCTTACTACTTAACATGCAAATGATTCTCACTCACAATTGCGCACTCGTATTCCACTATATGCAACAATCGTGTATGCTACTAGATATGCACTCCTATTCCACTATATGCAAACCCTAGCAATTGATAAATATTACTCAACCTAGTTGATCAGGCTATGAAGAATAACAATGAATCAATATTCAATATAACCAAGAGAATCAAACCAACACATATAAGAATAGGAACAAGGAATAGAAATCTCACAAACACATCAACTGTATTGCTTCCAATGTCTAGTAGAACAAAGGGAAATTAGTGCTCCATTCAGATGCAAATGAAACCCTAATGAGAAAGAAAACAACGATGCTAAAAGTCTAATGTAAAGTGTCTGCCTCTTAACCTATAAAAAGGTCTTAAATAGGCTTAGGAAATAAGTTTAACCTAACAAAAATAGCAAGGGAAATAAAAATAATAGAAATAAGAAAGTCCGAAAATGCATAAAAGGAAATAATGTCTTCTGGCCGCGAGGCATTACGTGTGCCCACCGCGGGGCGGTGAGATCCACCGCGGGGCGGTAGCTTCTTCTTGCGCGACTAGCTCTTCTCTGAGACCCACCACCGGGTCGCGGTGGCTCTGGCGCGGGGCGATAGCAGTTCGCCCTCTCCTTTCTTCATCTCTTCTTCTTCTCTTCCGCTCTTCTATACTACCAAGTGTTGGTAGCCTTCAACAATTAGTCTTCAAGCGGATCCTCATCCATCTTCATCATCTCCATCTAAGTTGTAAATCCCTGGATATCTTCAATTCTCTCCACATCTTCTGGATTACAGACTTAGCCTCAAATCTGATCATAAACTCCTCCAAATAATGCTAATAATTGCTAGTAAAGGTGCATGAAATGACACCTATCATGCGTTCGTGAGCCCAAATGGCATGACAAGCCACTCGTAGAGCCCATACTTGGTCTTGAATGCGGTCTTCCACTCATCACCTTCTTTCACCCTGATTTGGTGATAACCACTCTTCAAATCTATCTTGGAGAAAAGTGTGGCGCCATGAAGTTCGTCAAGCATATCATCAAGGCGTGGAATAGGATGCCTATACTTGACGGTGATCTGGTTTATCGCATGACAATCAACACACATTCTCCATGTGCCATCCTTCTTGGGCACAAGGATCACAGGCACATCACAAGGGGATAGAGATTCCCTTATGTACCCGCGATCCAACAATTCTTGGACTTGGCGCTGGAGCTCTTTGGTCTCTTCTGGGCCAGCTCTATACGCAGCGTAATTGGGCAAGGAAGCACCTGGCACAAGGTCAATCTG
This sequence comes from Rheum nobile, assembly GCA_027886185.1. Lineage (NCBI taxonomy): Eukaryota > Viridiplantae > Streptophyta > Magnoliopsida > Caryophyllales > Polygonaceae > Rheum > Rheum nobile. Next base: position 6,099,579 of record WOAB01000701.1, read on the forward strand.
GTGCTCAATGCCTCTCAGGGGAGGTAATCCTTGTGGCAACTCATCAGGAAGAACATCGTCGAACGCGGCGAGCAAGGCCGCGATGACTGGCGGCACGGACGCGGAATGTGATGACTCAAGGATGCATGGGGTTGGCACAAGCAGAAAACAAGGAGCTTTGCCAGTCAAACATGCAGTGAGGTCACTGGGTCTGGCTAAAAGTACGTGTTGCTCACATTTTACTTGAAAATGAGACGTCTTCGGCAACGGATCGACAAACTTTGTCGATGGCGAGGCGCTGGCCGATTTCTGTGTGGCGTTGTGTTTCTTCTTGCCAGTGCCCGGTGGAGACAAAAGGGTGCCAGAATTGGAGGAGGTCTGTTTCTGGAGTGCCTCTGGACACTTTGTTGACCTAGTAGACGCGGCCTCAATTGCTTTCTGGCGATCGCGTTCAACCTGGTCCTGCAAGATCGTATGGGGAGACATGGGATGCAAAGTGACGCGCTTCCCGTGGTAATTGAACACATAAGTGTTCAAATAGCCATCATGGAGCACGCGCCTGTCGAATTGCCATGGACGCCCAAGCAAAATATGTGTAGCGTCCATTGCAATGACATCACATAAATCTGAATCACAGTATTGACCTATGGAAAATGAAATTAAGCATTGGCGAGATACAGTGTTACCTGGACTAGAAGAAATCCATTGGAGGGCATAAGGCTGTGGATGAGGTGTCGTAGGCAACTTGAAGTGTGTCACGACCTTCTCATTGACAATGTTAGCACAAGATCCTCCATCAACTATGACACTCAAGGAAGCCATCTGGACGAGAGCCCTTGTGTGGAACAAGTTCTCGCGTTGGTCGCGTAGGCTCGCTTCCTTGATTGTGAGGAGACGACGCGTCACCAAGCTCAATGGTGTGCCCGCGTGCAGAGAAGCGGGTTCGCAGTCGTAGGCGTCTTCCTCCTCTTCGATGCCTTCATCGATGGCCTCTAGGGTTTGCTCCTCGTCGTCGCATGACTCGTAGCCGACGGCGGCCGTGGAGAACAAAACCTTTCGAGCGTTTGGGCAATCCTTCTTATAGTATCCTCTTCCACCACATTTGTAACACTCAAGGTCGTGTGCGCGATCTGTGCCCACTGAAGCTTATCTGGGCGCGTTCTAGCGCAACGCGGTGTTTGGCGTCGACGGCTTTGCTTTAGGGGCATGGCTCGATGCGGCTGTGGTAGAGGCACTAGGACGAGGGTTAGTAGAAGACAAACCACTAGGGTTAGAAGAATACCTTTGTTGGCCACTTGGAAAAGTGTAAGACTTTCGGCGAGAGATTTGTGCATGGATTTGCATCGCCGTGTGGGTGAGTGTGTTCAAGTCTTTGATGGGCAAAATCTCGAGTTGATCACGGATCTTGGTGTTCAAGCCACTCAAGAATTTCGTCCTCAAAGTCGATGGTGCAACGGAGATGTTGGCCTTGTAATACATGTCTTCAAGCTTGGAAAAGAACTCGAGTGGAGTCATCGACCCTTGGCGAGCCATGGCGATCTCCATCCTCATTTGATTCCTATAGTCTGGAGGCACGTATTTCTTGGTCATCACGTAGACTAGTTGATGCCATTCTCTGACTGTAACACCCCCAAAACTTAACCCTTTTGGAAAGGTATTACCGCCAGTGACCCCAGTGTTCCTTACCGAGATCACCCAAGGCTTTACCAAATAAATACAATTTATGAAATGCAATTGATACATAAAGATCAAGCATTAAATTCCAAAACATAACATTGTCAAGGAAATAAGAGTTACGGGATTACAACCCAATCCCGAATAGGTCAAAACATAGTTTAAACCAAACACAGCGGAAGACTAAGAAAGTATTTTACAATCGGAGTTATTGTCCAAAGGATCATAACCTGATTAAAGAAATAATTAAAACATTCAAAAACCACCGCCGACTCCATAGTCCTTCTAATCTTCTGAGCTACTTCATAACTGATGTGCCGAATCAAATGGATGACACCAGCCAACCATGCAAGGGAAAATATTGGTTGGTTAGTCTAAATGAATAGACTAGCAAGGGTAAAAAGCAGACTAGTTCGAAGCAGTCATATTAGGTTAGACTCACCGTTTCTCGGATAATAACCGATAACGGTAGTCAACCATCATATTCCTACTGGAATAAACAAGAGATATGCACAGGAGAAGATTTTGGAAGACTGAATCTTCACAGAAATCGACTCGAAAGAAGACTCCAACGGAAATGAGTCTTTAAGGAAGTAATGACAAATCTGGAATGTTACAGAATCATTCAACAATGATTTAAAATTGACTGAGATGCTTCGGTTCACGACCAACCTCATCGCCTATAGCGAATCCAGATTGGAAAGAGAACGTACTACATTCAAGTCAAGACGAGTTTTCCTAGCTGCACTGAACTTAGCTGCACTACTCGCCCAAGGTGTATTAATTATGTGCGTCAAGGTAGCACTTATCTGATTTATGTTTCAAAAACACACATCACGTTATAGACTTTTACATGTGTACCCCACCAATGGGACGACACATCTTAGTATACGTTTCGTCGAGAGTGACGTATACCGAAAGGTTTATGACACCAGCTAAGTGTCCTGTCTCTACACACATGTGTAAGAGACCGATCATGATCATAGAATAGTACCAGATGGGGACGAGCCATCCCGATACCAGATTATAAAGAAACGACTGGACATAGTCCGAGTAACGTTCCTATCTAACAGTGCTAACTAAACAGTTACAGCACCACCACATTTACAGGATAAATCCACATAAAGGCCCGAAAGGCGATCACAGATAATAGCGTTGTTCTAACAGATATACAACCTATTATATGATTTTCAAAACAGTTTATCAAAACCGTTTCCAGACAAACAGAATATTCATTCCAAATTAATTACTCAGACAAACTACTGATAATTAATGTAAATATGGAACGAAAGAGCAAGAGCGAACCGCCACTTGCCTTACTCCGCAGAATAGTCTAAAGACGTCACTGGATTCCGGGCTCGACACGGTATAGTTCCGTCAACACAACAACCTTCGAGTCGACCCATAAAAGGAACCCTAAGTTAGATCCGACATAAACAGTACGAATCTAAACACGGCGAAAGAACACGAAAGGAAAGATGCCACGACGACAACCGACCAAGCCAAAGCCACGAAGGCGTTCTGGGCACTGGCGGCGGTCGCTGTTCTTGGCGGCGGTCGCCGTATTCATCACGGCGGTCGCCGTGAAGAACACGGCGGTCGCCGTGATGAACTCAGACGACACAGAACGAGAGAAAACTCACCCCAAAACACAAGTGGTTTGGCCTCCTTCGACTTGATTTGGCTTCTAACCTTCAAGGCTAACCAAAAGCTTCACAAAGGCACTCTGGAAACACCACTACAACACCGACGAAAGCTTCGAAAATTCCGGCGAAGGCACAACTCCGGCGAGAGGCGAATTTGGCAGAGGTTTGGTGCTTGGATGGCTCAAAACCTCTCCCCCAGCACCTCCTTTTATAGCCAAAGTGTTTGAAGCGTTCAACCAAACCCTGAGACGCGGCCGAAAGCAAGATCGGCGCCCTCGATTTCCGCCGGCGACCAACGGACAATGCCTACTGGACAATCACGGCAGTCGCCGTTTTTTCCTGCGGCGGGCATGCGGCGGTCGCCGTCGTTAGGCCTGTCGCGGCCAGCTAGAAGCTGACACGCTGACATCTCGGGCCCAACCACGGCGGTCGCCGTTTCTGAACGGCGGTCGTCGTTTCCCCCTTTTCCCGCCCATTCGGCTTTGAACGAGCTTGATGATAAACCGGGATAAAAATTATCATACACGAACGACAATTAAACTCCAAGGCATGATGTCTGTATATTATTTCACTCAGAAAAATATTACAGATACAGAGCACATTACAGAATGTCTCAAGCTACCTGAATTAAATCCGACGTACACAACGGGTACCCGGGAAAATTCCATAATTCCCAAAATAACCTTACAAAAATACGGGGTATCACATCTCCTCCCCCTTACAAGAAGTTTCGACCCCGAAACTTAGCTCAAGAATAACTCGGGAAAACGCCTGAGCATATCTGACTCGGTTTCCCACGTCTCCCAAGTAACTTCTTCGGTCCCTGACTTGGACCACAGCACTCGTACCAAAGGTACGATCTTATTGCGCAAATGCTTCTCCCGACGCTCCAAAATGCGCACGGGCAACTCTTCATAAGTACCATTAGCTTGAATCTCGATGTCCTCGTAGCTAAGTACATGAGACTCATCTGGTACATACTTTCTGAGTAAAGATACGTGGAACACGTTATGCACCGGGTGTGCCGATGGCGGCAACGCCAAACGGTACGCTAGAGATCCCACTCTATCCAGAAATGGTCCCACGTAGCGAGGGTTAAGCTTCCCACGCTTACCAAATCTGAAAACTCCTTTGGATGACGATACCTTGACAAAAACCTTGTCACCGACCTCGAACTCGACAGTCCTACGCTTCCGATCTGCGTAGGACTTCTATCGACTCTGAGCGGTCAACATTCTTTGTCTGATCAAAGCAATGTCTGAAGCCATCCTTTCGACCAACTCTGGTGCAAGCAGAATTTTGTCGGCATTATCGTCCCAACAAATCGGAGATCTGCATCTGCGACCATACAAAGCTTCAAATGGAGCCATCTTGATTGTAGCATGCCAGCTATTGTTGTATGTGAACTCAATCAGACTCAAGCTGTCCTCCCAGCTAGTCGGACGATCGAGCACACAAGCTCTAAGCATATCCTCCAGAGTCTGGATGGTCCTTTCAGACTGGCCATCTGTTTGAGGATGAAACGCTGTACTGAACCTCAACTCGGTTCCCATAGCCTTATGAAGTTCCTTCCAGAATCTTGACATGAAACGGCCATCTCGGTCCGATACAATGGTCTTAGGAATGCCATATAAGCGGACAATCTCCTTCTGGTAAACTTCGGCTAGCTTCTGGGTTTCCCATGTGGTCTTGATGGCTATGAAATGAGCACTCTTCGTAAGCCTATCCACAATTACCCAGATAGCATCTCTCTGACTTCGAGTCTTGGGTAGCCCAGTGACGAAGTCCATAGAAATGTCCTCCCATTTCCATTCTGGCACGGGGAGAGGTAGCATCTCACCACTTGGCCTGCGGTGTTCGATCTTGACCTTCTGGCAAGTTAAGCACTTTGCCACAAAGTCTGCTACGTCCCACTTCATGTTTGGCCACCAAAACTTCTTCCTGAGATCCTTGTACATCTTGCTAGAGCCAGGATGCACAGAATAAGCAGATGAATGAGCTTCTCTCATCACCAATTGACGAAGACCTTCTGTGTCAGGCACACAGATCCGATCCTGAAACCAAAGTGATCCATCATCCTGAACCACAAAACTGGGAGCTTTCCCATCCATCACTTCACTGCTTAACTATACCAAGATGATGTCATCGACTTGCTTTTCTTTGATTTGATCCAGCAGTGTAGCCTGAATCTTCATCATACTCAGGTACCCTCTACGCTGGTCATACAAGACTTCAATGTCGCATGACTCTTGGTTTAGCTTGGTCTGAGCAGTAAGTAGAGCAATCACAATCTCATGCGTTATCTTCCGGCTTAGTGCATCAGCTACTACATTAGCCTTGCCCGGATGATACAACAACTCCATGTCGTAGTCCTTGAGCAACTCTAGCCAGCGGCGTTGTCTCATATTTAACTCCTTCTGAGTAAATATATACTTGAGACTTTTGTGGTCAATGAAGACTTTGCATCTTATACCGTAGAGGTAATGCCTCCAAATCTTCAGCGCAAATACAACCGCTGCTAACTCAAGATCGTGGGTCGGATAGTTTTCTTCGTAAGTCTTGAGTTGTCTAGATGCGTAAGCAATGACTCTGCCCTTTTGCATCAAAACACAACCAAGACCACACTTGGAAGCATCACTATAGACCACATAATCGTCATTCCCCTCTGGGAGTGCTAACACGGGTGCCGAGGTCAACCGTCGCTTCAACTCCTAGAAACTGACCTCGCACTTGTCATTCCAGACAAACTTCTTGTGGACCTTGCGGAGTAGATTGGTCATAGGTAGAGCGATCTTTGAAAATCCTTCTACGAACCTTCTATAATACCCGGCAAGTCCAAGAAAGCTGCGCACCTCTTTCACGCTCTGGGGCTGTGTCCAATTAGCCACCGCTTCAATCTTTTGGGGATCAACCATAACCCCATTTTTATTGATCACGTGGCCTAAGAAAGCCACTTCTTTCATCCAGAATTCACACTTGGACAGTTTAGCATAAAGCTGATGTTGTCTAAGGATCGACAAGGAAATCCGTAGATGTTCCTCGTGGACTTCTTCATTCGGAGAATAGATCAAGATGTCGTCGATGAAAACTACCACGAACTTATCCAAGTACTGGTGAAAACATCGGTTTATCAAATCCATAAAGACAGCTGGAGCATTTGTAAGCCCAAAAGGCATCACTACGAACTCGTAATGACCATATCTGGTCCTAAACGCAGTTCTAGGAATGTCCTGCTCACGAATCCTGAGTTGATGATATCCAGATCTTAAGTCGATCTTGGAGAAAACCTTTGCTCCTTGCAACTAGTCCAACAAGTCATCAATCCTAGGCAAAGGATACTTGTTCTTGATCGTCACCTTGTTCAACTCTCGATAGTCGATACAAAGGCGGAACGATCCGTCCTTCTTTTTGATGAATAAAACTGGGGCACCCCACGACGATGCACTCGGCCTGACATAACCTTTATCAAGAAGATCTTCAAGTTGATTCTTCAATTCTTGCATCTCAGCCAGAGCCATCCGGTACGGTGATTTGGAAATTGGCGTCGTACCAGGCTCGAGATCAATTGAAAACTCTACGTCGCGGTTCAGGGGTAATCCAGGAATTTCTTCCGGAAAGACATCCGAAAATTCCCTAACTACAGGAATATCAAGAACCTCAGGTCCATCCCTCTCGGGCGAATCCAAGTAGCAAAGGTACCCGACACATCCTTGTCGTAGTAGCTTAAACGCAGCCATCGCATTGATCAGCTTGCCGTTATCAGCGTCATTTCGACCTTTGAACTTGCACACGAATTGGCCCCCGGATGACACCGTCACCGTTCTTGAACTGAAGTCGATCACCGCCTTGTGATGCGTCAGCCAATCCATACCGAGAATAATGTCGTATGGAGCCATGGCTATACAGATTAAATCTGCCTCGAATTCCTTACCCTGAATGGTAATCGGAAAGTCGGACAAATGCTTGGTTCCCACCAAACGTTCTCCATTAGGAAGATTAACGACAAAAGGGTCGCACGAATCATTGCACACTAAGTCTAACTTGCTAACACAGCTATACGAAATAAAGGAATGCGTAGCACCAGAATCAAACAGAATGCACACTGAAGTAGAGTGAAGGTATAGAGTACCTTGAGCAATTGGAGCATTGGGTCCATTTGCCTCACGCATCTCGTACAAGCATTGGCCCTGACTTCCAGAAACAACTGGGGCCTTTCCCCTGTTCTGAGCAGTCGTCTGCACTGAAGGGCTAGGAGTCTCGGCAGGCTTAAACCTAGGTTGGTTGCTCTGATGAACTGACCCTTGCTGCGACTCTACTCCCTTCTGCTTCCCCTGCTTGCAGAACTTTTGCAGATGACCATCACGTCCACACCCAAAGCATGGTCTCCTCTCCTTCCGACACTCAGTGCTCTTGTGCCCAGCAGTACCACAGTTATAACACTGAACTGTACTCCTGGTCTGCCCTGACTGCTGAGTCGATCCCCCTTGCGTCATCTCCATCTTAGCTCGGCCGGACTTGGCAAAGTTAGACGGTGGCGCAGGGCGCTTAAAACCACCTCCCTGGTTCTGATTCTGCATCGACTTCTGTCGGTTGCGCCTCTTGGTCGACTCCTCGAGAGTTACCTCCAGCTTATAGGCACAATCCACATACTGCTCCAAGGTAGAGCATGTGTGGTGCACCATTAATGGCTTGATATCCGGGTTTATCCACTCGTGGAAGTACCATATCTTTTGAGCCTCGCTGGTGATCTCGGCAGTGGCGTACTGTAGAAGATGGTTGAACTTAGATGCCAACTCGGTCACTCTCAGACCATCAGTCTGAGGGTACAAGAACTCTTTATGCTTCTCCTCTCTCATAGCACGAGAGAAAAAGCGATCAACCATCTTGGTCTTGAACATCGACCAAGTCAACACTGGGCTCTCAGCCAAACCAGTGCTCTCCCACCACTCGCTAGCCTCCTCCTTCAGCTGAAGAGACGCGATATGGATCTTCTCGGCCTCCGTACACTCCACGTTCCTGAACAGCCTCTCCATATGGGAGAACCAATGAGTCACTGCCACTGGCTCCCCTTTCCCGTTATAGCAGTCGGGTCTCATGGAAGTAATGGTCTTAAGAGCGCGACCATAACTGTCCCTTGCCCTAACGGCAGTCTCCTGAATCACAGGGTTTCTGGGTTCCACAACATCAGGAACCGCTGTGTGAGTAGGCACTTCTTGTGCTTGAGGCGCACTTGGTCTCAACACATCTGCAATTGCCTGCATCACGATCCCACAGATCGCCTCAACAGCTGCAGCGTCAAACATCGTCGGCGCCTGGGTCTGATCCTGACCTTCACGCCTCTGCTGGACGCGAGACTTAGACTCGTGTTCATCCTGAACACCTCTTCCTGCTGGTCTGGGGTTTTTGCTAGTCCCAGCACCTGCTCGAGTCGAATTCCTCGTGCTTCTTGGGTTCACCATCTATTTACCGATCAAATTCCAAGCATTCAATACATTAATATTATGCAACATACTTAAGCAATATATCAATGTAAATAAATCCCTCAGAATAGATCAACTTGGCATTTTATAGATGAACCTTCGAATTCTTACACAAGTTACACATAAGTTTATCATTCGAGCGTTAGGACAATATTGCTCGAAGATATAAGTGTTTCTCATAGTACTTACCGCAATACTGAAATATTACACAAGGTACAACTTGGAATACTAAGAAGCGAAACTACTACGATGGGCAACGCCACTCCTCCTCAAGGCGTTCCAAAATGTCTCCCATACGACTGGCTACTCGTGCATGGTCTCTTCGGGCTAGGCTCACCATCGAGCTCTGGCGATGGGTTTCGCACCCTGCTTGACCCTGAAGCACATAGTCCTAGCTCAGTCATGGTAAAGTATGGGTCGTCCATGACTGGTCCTCCTATTCCAGCCCTCCTCTGAGTACTGGTGATCAGCTCATCCCTCTGACGCTGCTGTTCTGTGGAGATTACCTCGCTCTGGCGGAGAATCTCCTACAGCTCGGATTCCGACCTCCATCTCCTTGGAGTAGGGATAGGCTGAGATTCTCTTTCACTTCTCCCAATACCGTACTCGGTATACAGTGCCTCCCAATCAGTTTCTGACATGGGTGCGTACTCTGGCACTGGTGAGAATCCTGTACCGGGCTCTTGATTCTGCCCTCTAAGGTCCAACTCTGGATCCTCTTCTGGATCATCCTCTATGGGATCCTCATCCTTGGGATCATCCTCGATGGGATCCTCATCCTCGGGATCATCCTCGATGGGATCCTCATCCTCGGAATCATCCTCGATCCTATCCTCGTCCTCGACAGGATCTTGCTCAACCATCTCCTCTTCCTCGTCCTCGTACTCGATCTCCTCGGGAATTGGTCCCAGCAGAAAGTCATCTTGGTAAACCCCTTGTTCGTACCTTGATAACTCATCTTCCTGCTCCCATTCCCGTACTTCCTCCACCCTTGGTGGCGGCACAGGTGCATGTCTAGGGACCATAGCATTCCTGGCTACAAGAACAACTGACTCGGGGAGAACGTGCTTGACGTCTTCGGGTGGGCTACTCGGGCCTCCAACCTCGATACATCGCTGAGGTAACGGAAAATCTAGCCTCGGCTGATCCGACTTGGCGTCTTCCAACCCCCTACCAATAGAAAAGCAGACACCCATCCTATCGAACAATAAGGAAGGAATTAGTCTTTCTAGACATAGAAGCAAGCTTACTATATCAGACTATAAAAAAGACACGACTATGAACGGTGTTTTGAAATTCGTTTCACTTTGAAAATTCAGAGCCCTCTTTAAAGCATTTCGAAAATGAATAAATGGTTTATAAAAATTCCAAACCCGTTTTTAAAAACTTTTGGCTCTGATACCAAAACTGTAACACCCCCAAAACTTAACCCTTTTGGAAAGGTATTACCGCCAGTGACCCCAGTGTTCCTTACCGAGATCACCCAAGGCTTTACCAAATAAATACAATTTATGAAATGCAATTGATACATAAAGATCAAGCATTAAATTCCAAAACATAACATTGTCAAGGAAATAAGAGTTACGGGATTACAACCCAATCCCGAATAGGTCAAAACATAGTTTAAACCAAACACAGCGGAAGACTAAGAAACTATTTTACAATCGGAGTTATTGTCCAAAGGATCATAACCTGATTAAAGAAATAATTAAAACATTCAAAAACCACCGCCGACTCCATAGTCCTTCTAATCTTCTGAGCTACTTCATAACTGATGTGCCGAATCAAACGGATGACACTAGCCAACCATGCAAGGGAAAATATTGGTTGGTTAGTCTAAATGAATAGACTAGCAAGGGTAAAAAGCAGACTGGTTCGAAGCAGTCATATTAGGTTAGACTCACCGTTTCTCGGATAATAACCGATAACGGTAGTCAACCATCATATTCCTACTAGAATAAACAAGAGATATGCACAGGAGAATATTCTGGAAGACTGAATCTTCATAGAAATCGACTCGAAAGAAGACTCCAACGGAAATGAGTCTTTAAGGAAGTAATGACAAATCTGGAATGTTACAGAATCATTCAACAATGATTTAAAACTGACTGAGATGCTTCGGTTCACGACCAACCTCATCGCCTATAGCGAATCCAGATTGGAAAGAGAACGTACTACATTCAAGTCAAGACGAGTTTTCCTAGCTGCACTGAACTTAGCTGCACTACTCGCCCAAGGTGTATTAATTATGTGCGTCAAGGTAGCACTTATCTGATTTATGTTTCAAAAACACACATCACGTTATAGACTTTTACATGTGTACCCCACCAATGGGACGACACATCTTAGTATACATTTCGTCGAGCGTGACGTATACCGAAAGGTTTGTGACACCAGCTAAGTGTCCTGTCTCTACACACATGTGTAAGAGACCGATCATGATCATAGAATAGTACCAGATGGGGACGAGCCATCCCGATACCAGATTATAAAGAAACGACTGGACAGAGTCCGAGTAACGTTCCTATCTAACAGTGCTAACTAAACAGTTACAACACCACAACATTTACATGATAAATCCACATAAAGGCCCGAAAGGCGATCACAGATAATAGCGTTGTTCTAACAGATATACAACCTATTATATGATTTTCAAAACAGTTTATCAAAACCGTTTCCAGACAAACAGAATATTCATTCCAAATTAATTACTCAGATAAACTACTGATAATTAATGTAAATATGGAACGAAAGAGCAAGAGCGAACCGCCACTTGCCTTACTCCACAGAATAGTCTAAAGACGTCACTGGATTCCGGGCTCGACACGGTATAGTTCCGTCAGCACAACAACCTTTGAGTCAACCCATAAAAGGAACCCTAAGTTAGATCCGACATAAACAGTACGAATCTAAACACGGCGAAAGAACACGAAAGGAAAGACGCCACGACGACAACCGACCAAGCCAAAGCCACGAAGGCATTCTAGGCACTGGCGGCGGTCACTGTTCTTGGCGGCGGTCGCTGTATTCATCACGGCGGTCACCGTGAAGAACACGGCGGTCGCCGTGATGAACTCAGACGACACAGAACGAGAGAAAACTCACCCCAAAACACGAGTGGTTTGGCCTCCTTCGACTTGCTTTGGCTTCTAACCTCCAAGGCTAACCAAAAGCTTCACAAAGGTACTCTGGAAACACCACTACAACACCGACGAAAGCTTCGAAAATTCCGGCGAAGGCACAACTCCGGCGAGAGGCGAATTTGGCAGAGGTTTGGTGCTTTGATGGCTCAAAACCTCTCCCCCAGCACCTCCTTTTATAGCCAAAGTGTCTGAAGCGTTCAACCATACCCTGAGACGCGGCCGAAAGCAAGATCGGCGCCCTCGATTTCCGCCGGCGACCAACGGACAATGCCTACTGGACAATCACGGCGGTCGCCGTTTTTGCCTGTGGCGGGCACGCGGCGGTCGCCGTCGTTAGGCCTGTCGCGGCCAGCTAGAAGCTGACACGCTGACATCTCGGGCCCAACCACGGCGGTCGCCGTTTCTGAACGGCGATCGCCGTTTCCCCCTTTTCCCGCCCATTCGACTTTGAACGAGCTTGACGATAAACCGGGATAAAAATTATCGTACACGAACGACAATTAAACTCCAAGGCATGATATCTGTATATTATTTCACTGAGAAAAATATTACAGATACAGAGCACATTACAGAATGTCTCAAGCTACCTGAATTAAATCCGACGTACACAACGGGTACCCGGGAAAATTCCATAATTCCCAAAATAACCTTACAAAAGTACGGGGTATCATAGTGACTCTGGTCCTATGGCGACGCACGCAGTCATTTTCGAATCTATGCCACCAAACGCGGGCGGCTCCTCGGAAGTGAAGTGTCACGGCGTAAACATGCTCCTCAGGAGGAACGCGGCAATAGCATAGGGTGTACTCCGTAGCCTGCACTCATTCAAGAAAAAAATAGAAGGATTGTATTCACCAAAGAAATGCTCGATCTTTACCTTGACTTTGTGTCGTTGGTATCGAGGCTGGGCAGGTTCTTGGTTGAACGCGTTGTTTGACGCGGCGGCGTAGAGAGGATTATCGTAGGCGCGCACACCATGGGGTCTATCGCGTCCAACCTGGCGTCTATCGCGGTCTTGGTGATCTTCTCCGCGAGCGAACTCATCCCTTGGCGCGTAGGCATCATCGCGTCGGCGTCTTCGCGGCTGGTCATCGTAGTCGGCTCGGCGAATGTCCCTTGGTATAACATCGCGGCGCTCGCCGCCAATGTCACGAACGCGTTCTCCTTGGGGCTGGAGACGCGGTGGAGGTATCCAATTCGAAGGGTGATCCTGCAATTCAAGTGGATGTCCAAGAGGGGGGTGAAAAAAATTAGGGTTGACCATACCTAAGTCCTCGATCTCCTCATCGTCATACTCGTCGAAGTCGTCGTGGACATTTGGTGTGATCAACGCGTAGCCGTCGGATCCATAACGCGGCGTCTGAACACTTTGGTGTCGAAGGTGATCGCGTACATCATGGCTCCGTGGCTGGGTAGTTGGTTTCCTCAATTGATCATCGCGTCACGTATGCCCACTTCGTCGGCGACTAGGTCTCCTTGGTGTCGCGTCGGCTTGCACGGCTCGTCGAGGGCAGCCTTCGCATGGTGCTGAGCCCAGTACGCGTCTCTGGGTTCTCCTAGAGGCATAGCGATCATCAAAGTTGTATGGTTCAGAAAACTCACCTTGAGTGTCTTCGACGTCGCGGTCGTTGTCGGAGCCGGTGTCGAAGCCAACGGTTGTGGCTCTGGGCATGTAGTGGTCCGCGTGCGAAACGAAGCCTTGGCGACTCTCGATGACACTTTGCATACGATTGAGTTGTGGTTGATGATGATACGTCGAAGGCATGATCCCTTTGCCTTTGTCGACTCTTGTCTTCGATGGACCGGCGTCGGTGGCTCGTGGTTGAGCCAGCGCATCCATAGTACTCAGGGGTGTTGGAGCATGCACGAGTTGTGCGGCGCGTTGTTGGGCTCTCAAAGCTGCGTTCTCTTGGCGAAGGGCTTGGATCTCTCTTTGCTCCTCGGACAACGCGATGAGAGGTTCTTGTTGTGGGGTGTCTATCGGTGGTTGGTCTTGGGGTAGACCTAACAGTGGTTGATGTTGGTTGGTGTGGTCAACTCCAAGTTGCTCTTCACCGTGTTCAACCGTCATGATAACTATAACAATATGGCCAGACATGGGAGTAAAAATGAACCAAAAGACAATGAAGCACAACAACCAAGAAAATCACTAGTCAAGTCACAAAGTTCACGTAGGTAGGGTTAGTTTGGCTTGCCGTGAGGGCGACTTGGCTTGCACAAGAGATGGTGTATCAAGCAAGTTGCAATAAAACAAACAAGAGTGGGTTTTCTCCTTGGACAAAGAAAGAGGTGTTGAGGAAGCCATCATGGAGAACCTTTCTATCAAATTGCCAAGGCCTACCTAACAAAAGGTGAGTGGCATCCATTTTGATAACATCACAAATGATAGAATCTCGATAATGACCAATGCTAAAAGTGATGTGGCATTGTCGTGTTACCACTTCCCATGAAAAGTGTAACCTTCAACCCTCTTAAAGCCCATTTAGTCGTGCATTTAGTATAGGATCTTGAGTCATTTGCTTTCCTTATTTGGCACATATATAATCCGAGTTGAATTGCCTACGTTAATTGCCAAACCGGGCCTTCTTATGGAGGAACGAATCCGAAGTGCGTACGCTTTGTTACTCGAGTTGCCTTGCCTATTTCTTGTTAAGTTTTCTGCATTTCCTTCATCAAAAAAAAAGAGAAGAATCTTAGAAAAACTCGTCTTGATATTGTACAAAAGAGCAAGCCAAGACAAGTCAAAAAAAGAAGAAGAAGAAGAAGAAGAAGAAGACGTACACTTTCTTTGTGAAGCATTTGTAAGTGAAGTTGTAATTCCTTTTGCTCGAGCTAACATTAGTAAGTGGTAATAGGAGACAAGTACTTACAAGTATTGCTTGAGTTGTGAATTAACTTAAGCTTTGACAAGGATTGTGGTGCACTTTATTTTCAATTTTGTGAGTCTTTTGCATATAGGAGCCACCCTAACCCAAGAACTTGTTGGATTCCGAGTCCTAATTTAAATTAGGCAAATTTGGCAATATTACTTGTTACGTACCTTTGTTGGAGTTTCTTTGGATTTTGTTGGCTATCGTGTGCTTGTTTTGTGAAGGTTGGAGATGGTGAATCCCAAAGACAAGCAAGCCGCTAATGAGGACCCCAAGGAGGTCTCGGCAATCACTATGGAGACACTCCTCAAAGCCATTCAAGCTTCTCAAGAGGAATCCGACGAGCGCGCCCGACAACACTTGAGCGCCATGAGGGAGGAACACGCTGCATTCATGCGCGCCATGGAGGAGAAATGGAGGACCACGCCGGGCGTCTCCTCCGTCCAAGGCCAAAGAGGGTCTTTGCCGCAAGCAAGTGCTAGCACCTCCTCCGTGCTAGGCCTTGCGCCGCCGGGTGATCAACTCTCGGTGCCCATGACTACTTGGCCGTTGCCAACTCTGGGAGTGACCAATCATGCCTTGACTGAGGGCTTCCAAGGGCATGCACATCACATGAGCACTACAAGGGAAGAATATGCTTCTTCTAATTTTTCATTGCCTTTTGCTCCTACTACTATGCCTTTTAGATCTAACCATGCAGATTCCGGATTAAGGCTTGGAGAGCAATCGAGAATGCAGCCCAATGATATCCCTAGGTCTCAAGGACCCTTGCTCCATCCCCTAAGGATTGTGCCAAGCCGAGGCGGAGCGTCCCAAGGACAAGGACAGAGCGGCTACATGCCCTATGAACCACGCGGCACCGGCGGAAATGGCAACCAATACCCGGCCAATTTGGAGCAACCTCGACCACATGGAGTAAAATTGGAGGTACAATGCTTTGGTTTAAATTGTGAGCCCGAGGTATATCTTGATTGGGAACAAAAGACCGACCAAATATTCCAGTACTATAACTACTCGGAAGCTCAATGAGTAGCTATAGCTACAATCAAGTTTGAGGGATTTGCCTATCAATGGTGGCTTGGGGACAAAGAGGAACGAGAGTTCCATGGACACCCCCAAGTGACCACATGGCAAGAGTTTAAATGGGCTCTTAGAGATAGGTTTGTTCCGGATGACTATGCCGAGAGGGTTCATGAGAGATTGGAACAACTTGAACAAGGGAATAAAACCCCGGAGGAGTTCTACATGGAGCTAAAGACCTTGGTCTTTAGGTCCGGACTTAGAGTTCCCGAAGGGTATCTTATTTCTAAGTTCATTAACCATCTCAATAGTGAACTCAAAGCGGTCATGAGTAAGCAACATTTTCCTCGTGGGACGCCTATGGAAGAAGTGCTTCATTATACTAATCGTATGAATAAAACCCCGGAGGAGTTCTACATGGAGCTAAAGACCTTGGTCTTTAGGTCCGGACTTAGAGTTCCCGAAGGGTATCTTATTTCTAAGTTCATTAACCATCTCAATAGTGAACTCAAAGCGGTCGTGAGTAAGCAACATTTTCCTCGTGGGACGCCTATGGAAGAAGTGCTTCATTATACTAATCGTATGTATAAAGCATTATCTTCTAGACGCCCCCAAGGGAATAGCTCACGCCCTTGGCAAAGTCCCAAAGGAGCATTACCTGCACCTAGATGCTTGGAACCGACTAGGGGTGACAATCCTAGTCACCCTAGACGAGAATTCCCTAGTAAAGTCCAACCCTAACAAAAGGAGGGTAAGGACCGAACAAGGGACATCAAGTGTTACAAGTGTCTAGGAAGAGGGCACTATGCCCGGGATTGCCCCTCAAAAAGGCAAGTTCTACTTAATACTCAAGGAGAGTACGAATCCGAGGATGAGTATGAGTATGAAGTAGAGGTTGTTGAGAATGAGGAGGCCGAGGAGGAGGAGATGCATGTTGTTACAGCCCATGGGGACTGTTTTGTGGCTAAAAAAGTGCTTATAGCCTCGGAGGGATCAAGTGTGCCTAGCCAACGGGAGACCATCTTCCATACTAGGTGCATTATCAATGGCAAAGTATGTAGTATGATAATTAATGGGGGGTCATGTTGCAATATCATTGACCAAGAAGTAGTGTCTAGGTTCAACCTAAGCACTACTCTTCACCCATAACCCTACACACTTTGTTGGTTGAATTCCGACACCCCTCTAAAGGTTAAGGAGCAAGCCATAATCAAGTTCTCAATTGGTGGCTATGAGGATGAGGTTTTGTGTGACATGTTGCCTATGACTGCGTGCCACCTTCTCTTGGGAAGGCCATGGCAGTTTGATAGAGGCATCATACATCAAGGGGTGAGCAATGAGTATTCCTTCCATTTACGTGGGAAAAGGATTACTCTCCATCCCTTAGCTCCTCATGAAATCATGGCTGACCATGTGGCTAGGGAGCAACGCAAGACCCAAGCTAAGGAGCATGCCAAAGGTAAGAAAATGGCGATTGGGGGCAAGGGAAGTGCCTCTAGTCATATGCTCTTAGCTAGGTCTAAGGAAGTCATTCAAGCGTTCAAGAGTGGGGAGTCATGTCTTTTGTTCATTCGTAAGGACATACTCCTCAACGTGAATGATCTTGAGGGACTCCCGCGGCCCATCACTCGCCTTTTGTTAGAGTTCGACGATCTCTTTCAAGAGGAAGTGCCAAAGGGGTTGCCTCCGATAAGAGGTATTGAACATCAAATTGACTTCATACCGGGGGCAACACTACCTAATAGGGCTGCATACTGCGCTAATCCCGCGGAAACAAAAGAGTTGCAACGTCAAGTCCACGAATTGCTTGACAAGGGCTACGTGAAGGAGAGCCTTAGCCCTTGTGCAGTTCCGGTCATCTTGGTACCAAAGAAGGACGGTACTTGGCGGATGTGTGTTGATTGTCGAGCGATCAATAGCATAACCATTAAGTACCGCCATCCCATACCAAGATTGGATGATATGCTTGACGAGTTGCATGGAGCGAGTGTGTTTTCCAAGGTTGATCTTAAGAGTGGTTATCACCAAATTCGCATGAAAGAAGGTGATGAGTGGAAAACCGATTTTAAGACCAAGCAAGGATTATATGAGTGGTTGGTGATGCCTTTTGGACTCACCAACGCTCCTAGCACATTCATGAGGCTCATGAACCATGTTCTAAGGCGCTTCATTGGCAAGTTTGTGGTTGTGTACTTTGATGACATCTTAGTATATAGCCATAATCTTGATGAGCACGTGGATCACCTTAGGCAAGTTCTTGAGGTTCTTAGGAAGGAGAAGCTATATGCCAACTTCAAGAAGTGCCACTTTTTCTCGGATCATGTGGTATTTCTTGGATTTATGGTATGTAAGGAGGGCTTGAGAGTTGATGAGGAGAAGGTGAAAGCTATTCATGAATGGCCAACACCTACTACTATGACTCAAGTCCGAAGCTTCTTAGGCTTGGCTGGCTTTTACCGCCGCTTTGTGAGGGACTTTAGCACCTTGGCTGCGCCCCTCACGGAGCTTACCAAGAAAGGTGTGCCGTTCTCATGGGACGTCGCACAAGAGGCGGCCTTTGCTAGCATCAAAGCCAAGCTCACCCAAGCACCAGTCCTATCATTGCCTAACTTTGACAAAATCTTAGAGATAGAGTGTGATGCTTCGGGAATAGGCCTTGGAGGTGTCCTCATGCAAGAGGGCAAACCCATTGCCTATTTTAGTGAGAAACTTGGGGGTGCCGAGCTCAAATACCCCACCTATGACAAAGAACTTCTCGCTTTAGTACGTGTGCTAAGAGTTTGGCAACACTACTTATTGCCTAAAGAATTTGTCATACACTCCGACCATGAGGCATTGAAATACTTGAAGGGCCAAAGCAAGCTCAACAAGAGGCATGCTAAGTGGGTGGAGTTCATTAAGTCTTTCCTCTATGTGATAAAACACAAGAAGGGAAATGACAATGTGGTGGAGGATGCCCTATCAAGGAGGTACACTCTATTGACCATATTAGATGCAAAGTTGCTTGGTTTCACTTTCATGAAAGACTTATATGCTCTTGATTCTGATTTTTGTGCTATAGTAGCCGCATGTAAGTCTAAGGGAAGTGAGGGTCAATTTTACTTGCATGATGGATTTTTGTTCAAAGGTCATAGGTTGTGCATTCCTAAGGGCTCCATTCGAGCCATACTTGTGCAAGAAGCACATGGGGGTGGGTTGATGGGGCACTTTGGTGTCCTTAAGACCTTACATGTGCTTAGAGAGCAATTCTTCTGGCCTAAGATGCTAAGAGCGGTTGAGAAGCTTTGTGCTTCTTGTACTACTTGTATGCGTGCTAAGGCCAAAATGCAACCCCATGGTCTCTACTCTCCATTGCCAATCCCTAAACTACCTTGGAAAGACATTTCCATGGACTTTGTTTTGGGGTTGCCGCGGTCTAAGAGAGAGAGACTCCATTTTTGTAGTGGTAGATAGGTTCTCCAAAATGGCACATTTCATTGCATGCCATAAGACCGATGATGCATCTCATGTTGCTAACCTTTTCTTTGATCATGTTGTGAGATTGCATGGAGTTCCTAGGTCCATTGTGTCGGACCGAGATGTTAAGTTCCTAAGCTACTTTTGGAAAACTCTTTGGGCTAAGCTTGGAACTAAGCTTCTTTTCTCTACTACTTGTCACCCTCAAACGGATGGCCAAACCGAGGTGGTCAACCGTACTCTTGGTGTCTTGCTTAGAACTATATTGAGGACTAACTTGCACAGGTGGGAGGATAGCTTGTCCTTCATTGAGTTCGCCTACAATAGGACGGTCCATTCGGCAACAAGGAAGACACCCTTTGAAGTGGTCTATGGGCGTAATCCCACAACACCACTAGAGCTCTTACCCTATGCTATCAAGGAGCGAGAAAGCAAAGAAGGTGCGGATGAAGCTACAAGGATTAAGAAGTTGCACGAGGACACAAGGTTGCAACTTGAGAGGAGGACCGGCCAATACAAGAAGCATGTGGACAAGGGGCGAAAGGAAGTAATTTTTGAACCGGGTGATCTAGTGTGGTTGCACCTAAGGAAGGAACGCTTCCCATTGCTCCACAACTCCAAACTCAAGACAAGAGGCGACGGACCCTTTCAAGTGCTTGAGAGGATCAATGACAACGCCTACAAGCTTGATCTTCCTCCTAACTTTGGTGTACATGATGTTTTCAATGTCTCTGATTTGATGCCTTATTGTGTGCAGGATGAAGATGACCAAGAAGAGCTGGATTCAGGGTCGAATCCCTTTCAAGAGAGGGAGGATGATGTGACCCTTCCACATCAAGGCCAAGACACCGAGGACAACCAAGGCGCCGCCGATGACGTGGACGCCGAGGAGCTCTCCATGGGCACTATGGAGGACCCGGAGCTGGATCAAAGCACGGAGCATGTGGTGGACACACTTGGAGTTGGAGATGGCCAAGACATGTATGGGAGAGCCAAAGCCAAGCCAAAGCAAGGCATTTGCCAAGACAAGGCCAAGGCGCCGACCGCGTCGGGCACAAGTGTCTCCAAGGCCAACACTCAAGATGACAAGGCAATTCCCGACGCCGTCACAAGGTATAGAGCTAGGGAGCTTCTCCAAGATCTCCACAAGGGTCTGGCATGCCAAGCCACCCTAAGCCACGCCGGGCCTGCCATGGTGCTTTGCCTACAACAAGGCATCGGCGAGCATAGCGCTAGCGGCAAGTAAACTTCAAAGAAGGGCGCCGAGCCACCTGGACAACTTTGATCGGCACTCCAACCACCTTGGGCTGGCTCATTTATCCCACCATCATGGGCCCAAGCCTTGGCCGAGAGGATCTTTAATGTGCTTGATGAATTTGACATTTGAAGTTAATAAGTTACCTAAATTGGACATTTCGGTAGTACATTTAGGGTTTAGTTTTATGCATGGCTTTTGACATTTCTCTTAGGCGTTCTTGCCTTTTTTGTAAGCCTATATATAGGCTCTTTGAAAGCTGAAAAGCTCACGTAAGAATACACAAAATTGCTTTGCTAAATCTCTCTTGCTTTCTCTCTAATCTCTTACGTCCAAAACTCTAAGTGTGCCAAGTGAGTACATCTCTCACACTTCTTCTCCCCTTTCACTTCTGCAAGCATATCTTCTTCCCTCTATAAGAAGACCGTGTGTGCCTACTATCCCCCATAACTCCGCCGTCATCCCACCTACGAGGCTCCGTCACGCCGTCGTCCATCCGAAAACCCTAATTGGCGTTTCCACCTCCATCGACGAGCAAAGCTTGCACCGTGGCTTCATGATCCTTTGATCTTAACAGCGGAGGTAGGGGTTCATCGACACTATGCTCACCGGATCTCGATCTGGGGATTTCCCTTTGTCCGTAGCCGTTACAGGACTTCTCTGTTCCCACGGGCCCTGGTACCTTCCCTTAGTCTCATTACGAGGTGCATTCGAAGGCACGCGGTACAAGCTCGTCATTTCCTCAGCTCGGATATGGGTGTTGGCCTTATCCAGCAATTTGGAGTAGGTCGTCGGCTCCTTCTTGGTGACCGAGAACTTGAAGTCTGAGTTCGGGAGCCCTTGTATGAACGCAATCTTGGCCACCTTCTCGTCGACATCACACACTTGTATCACTTCAGCCGTGAACCTCTTTACATGTGAGGCTAGGCTCTCCGTCTCTCGCTGCCTCAGGGTAAAGATTTCTTGTATTCCACGGCGTCTCCTTCTTGAGCTTTCGAAGTGTGTTAGGAATGATTCCTCCAGCTAGGGGAAGTTGCCAATGCTTCCCGCCAGAAGGTTGATCATCCATGTAAGGGTTGTTCCGGTAAGCGAGCTAGGGAATAACTTACACATAGTTGGCCCGTCTGCCCGACAGGACAGCGTCGCGTACTTGTACTTTGAGATGTGGTCCTAGGGGTCTCCCTCGCCGGCATACTCCACAATGGTTGGAATCGAGCTAGTGTCAACTTAGGGAATTGCCATTAGCACCTCGTTCATGAAAGTGATTGAGCCGTATAGGGCTGGTAGGTCGGCGAGGTCCTGACGTACTTTGGGCCTGTCTGCGATGGGGTATGGCTTCGTGTGCCAGAAACTATTCCTCCTCTCGTGATGGTGGTTCCTACCAGGTGCGCTGGCCGTTGGAGCTGGCCAGGTAGGGACTGCATG
This sequence comes from Rheum nobile, assembly GCA_027886185.1. Taxonomy (NCBI): domain Eukaryota; kingdom Viridiplantae; phylum Streptophyta; class Magnoliopsida; order Caryophyllales; family Polygonaceae; genus Rheum; species Rheum nobile. The sequence goes on from WOAB01000701.1 coordinate 6,121,527, forward strand.
TGGTGCGGGCCGAGCCTATCGTCCCCTTGGGCATGGAGGGAGGTTTGGAGTGGCCGATTCAGGCATTGGTACGTATCCGTACCCATAGGGTCGGTATGGCTCTTGTGGAAACCCATACTGAAGGTATGGTTCTATTGGTGCATGAGGTGGGGCTCCTTGGGGTGCATACTGCCACCCTTGGAACCCCTGGAAGTTTTCCTCCTCCACGTTCATGAAAGGGTGTTGCGCGCACGATGTCTAGGGTTCGATAAACCCAGTCTGGCTGGTGCAGTTGGTGGACTCGGCGTCCGACATGGCCGGATATGTACTAGCTGTGTGAGGAGTCCCTACGGTCGACGCTAGTGTGATCGTCCGGTTTTCCGTGAGGGAAGCAGTTAGCGGTTTACACGAAACCAACTCTGGCTCGTCTCTCCCGACGACCTCTTTCCTCGTTCCCCGTCGGCGATCTCCGGTCACGCCGGACACCGTCTAGTGTCAAGCTCCAACCTGAAAAAGAAGAGGGGCCCGAGGGTGACCCCGGGCTTGCCACTCCGACGCTCAAGTCAATACCCCACCCGCGAAAAAAGGCAATAATGGCGATGGAGTATAGAGTGTGATAGAGTATGGGCAATGTAGTGTACATCGTGATAGAGCTACATTTGCCGAAAGAGTATCGGGCACGGTGGAGCTCGGGTGGCAGAAAGGATCTAGAGTATGGTGAATCAATAGTGACTAAAATAGTACATAAGACGAGTTCGGCTTTAGCCGATAGGGTGGGAGAGAGAGACCAACCAGAGAAAGGGTCGAGAATTATCTTCTTAGTTACAGTCTCTCGCTTATATACCTAAAGCCTAATGGCCCTTTGCGTCGCGTATTCGGCCCAGGCCGTGAGAGGGTACTCAGATCGAGAAGCCGGGAAGAAGCCGACAAGGTAGACCAGGAAGGAGGTCTGCGGGCAGTATAGCTTGGAGGAGCCAGGGTAGTGCTTCTTGGAGCTTTGCTTCGGGTTGGGCCGTATTGCTAATTGGGCTTTGCCCTTGCTTGGGCTGACACATTTGGGACAGGCTAAATCCGGCTCCCACAAGTGCTACCGGTGATGGCGTGGCGTTGGAGATAAAAGTAGATCGGCCATGGAGGGAAAAAAGTCGACGCTCATATGCGATGGCAGATGATCTTTTAAAGAGGTGAACGCATGGCAACGAAGAGTCTGACGTTCTGGATAGTCCTTTTGAAGAAGACTCTCATGGAGATCAATCTAATTCTTTTTTTTTACGAGAGGAGATTAATCCAATTATGAGTTGATTAATGTTGTAGAAAATTTGGATTTATAATCTTTTGTAATTGATTTGTATTTAAATTAGTAAAAGATTAGTGCTAGATTCAGGATAATATCTTTCGTATATAATTACATTGATATAAAAAATGGAAAAAGAAAAAAATAACATGTAATGAGAGGATGCCATATGAGGTAGGTAGATGCTAGTGTACTGGATATATATAGTAGTTCTTTATTTTTAGAGGTAATATATATAGTAGCTTTTGACGTTGATCTAATTGAAGAAGAGAAAAATATAACACGGATTTGCAAGAATACCCCAAATGAAAAAGTCACTTGCAAAAATAGAAGCTTGTATTTTGTTTTGCATATATACACCATTTGGTGTATTTTTGCAAAATAATAAATCTTTTCTTTTAATTCCAAAAGTAAATTAAATGAATGAAATTGGAGAAAAGAAAAAGGAAAAAAAAACCCAAAAATAGAAAAATATCATTTATTAATATTTCCCTCCAAAACACCAAATGTCCCCCCCTTTTTCCTGTAGTTGTCCCGCCCATTTCCTTCATTTCTCCTGCCCGCTTCCCTCCCATTTCCCGGCCATTCCGCCGTCCTCCATCTCGCCGGCCGACCGATGAACGATTGGAACTGAAAGATCCAAACTCATTCTCCCTCCCTCCCTTTCCCTCCCATTCTGCAAGCCCATTCTCCCGCCATTACAAATAACTCTTCCCATGTGACTGTTGAACACGAATAATTGTTTAACAAGAATGACGATGGACGATAGATGAAGAATGGAGATTAACTGTGTAACAGAACTGTTGAACCTCAGCAGATGAACCCAAAGAACTGTTGAACTCAGCAGATTGATTCACAAGGGGTTTTCCAGGTTAAGGTTTAGGTAAAATAATGTAAAACCAAAGATTCAGAAGGGACCAAATGTAAAACCAAAGCTACCCAAGCGACCAGATGAACTGGTAGTTTTCTGAAGTAGACAAATGATTCACAAGAGGTTTTTTTCCTGCTATAATAGAAAGCTCTTGTCGGCCTTAGTAAAACATATGTCATACTTAATAAGAATAATGTCATAACTACAACTAAAAAACTTTAGTATGTAATGTCACATTAAACCATATTACATGCTTGCCTATTGCCTAATTTGGGTAGGACGTGTGACATCTGGTTGAATAGTTCTACTCAGAAGCTGAATAGTTCATCTCACCAATCTAAATACAAGATGTCTTAATTGGATCTCAAGTTCCCGATGCTCTGCTTCTTTGACTATTTTACTTTACATAGATATTAATTGCACTTCATCTCACCAATCTACTTTACAAATATCTTAATTAAAAAATGATCCATGTTTGAGTATTTTTAGCTACATGATGCCACTCGTACTGGTGGTGATTTCAAAACCGTGACAGTTTAAATTTCTATTGTGACATACTATTTATACTATTTTCACAAAGTAATAGTCTATGACTGACAAATATGACCGTATTCAGAATGATCCCTCTCCCGATGCTCTGCTTCTTTGACTGTTTTACTTCGTAGAGATCTTAATTTATAGAGATCTTAATGGCACTTCATCTCACCCATCTCATTGGAGTGTGTGTGTTGTTTGACTATTATTATGTACATGCTTCCAGTCCTACTCTCTCTTTGTTTCACTTCATCTCACCCATCTCTTTCTACTCTTCATCTCTTTCATCTCCTTAGAGCAGCTCGTCTGGTTGTGTTCTTTGCTTGTGGACTCACAAACTTCTGTTGGATTTTAATTGAGTGGCAAATAGGTATGGCTGATGAATACTCCAACATTGATGAGAAGGGAGAGGTTGGCTTCATGGATGTTCCCTTAGTCACAACTTCCACTCCTATTGTTGAGGGTCATGTCATGGTGTCTGTGTCGTTTTCATTTGCTGGAGGTAAGCCTCAATCGGTTCCTGTCAACGAGGTTGCCGCGACGTCATTCACAATAGAAAACACCACTGATGAATATGTTTTACTTTGGTGTGTGAAGATTTATGCTTCAAATCCTGAAGATTCATTTGTGTTGTCACTGATGAAACCTCCATCTGGCCAGCCAGATGACATACCCGAGGAAGATTTTATCGGTTCTTTTTATATGGAGGAATGAAATTTGAGGCCACATGGTAGCCTGACTATATGGTTGTCTTGTGTTCCCAAGGAGATTGGCGTTTTCACATCTATAGTGGAAGTCAAAACTGATGTTGTGAGTTTTGAATGACTTGTCTTCCTCTTGGCTGAAGATGAAGTATCCAAAGCTTTGGCACCACAGAGACCATATAACATACCACCACAGATCAGGAAAGCGATAGAGTTTGAGGAAATCCCTGAAGTAGTCTTACAAGGCTTAACAATGGAAAATTATGTGTCGTATTTCAATGCGTTGTTAGGGACAGATGAACTTTTGATTATGGTATGTGTTATATTTTCTCTATATGGGGGTTGGGGCACTGAGGGAATAGCTAGATGGCATCGTTCTCTCATAGTACCAACTTGTTGAATGATTATTTTTTTTTATTTTTTTTACAGGAGTACATGAAAGCTTATAATATGAAGTTTCTTACTTTGAGACAAAATGATTATTGGATTTTAGCACTTAAAGTGCTAGCACTAGGTGAAAGAATGCCCTCAGTTGTCCATGGAGATGTGGTGAATGTTTATGGAGAATATTCTCTCGATCAGGTATGTGGAGAATGTCAGTTTTCTTATTATTTTTGTCAAAGTGTTATACGTTATTGTCGGAATGAATAATGAAATAGAAGTTCATATTTGTTGTCACAATTGCACAAATTATCGTTGCCAATGTTGTGTTCTCATGTTGAACTTGCCAATGTTCTTTGAACAGGGCTGGATCCACCATGTTGAGGCTGATGAATTATTATTGCAATTTGATGATGGATTTTACCAAAGGCACATGTTTTGGGGCGAAAAGATCAATCAACCTAAATCGCCTTAGACGGGGTAATGAGTCGATCGGATAGTATAAAATAAATCCAAACCAAATAAACAATCAACCAAGTAAAGAATAGAAGCGAAATGATAGTATGATGTATTGATCGAATGATAACAGAAGTGAATCGAAGTACAACTTATCCTTGAGGAATAAGAGATCAGGTCTTATCCGACCGGCTATCCCGATGGCTCGACCGGCTATAATCGGATAATGCCTTAGGGGAATTGTACGAGAATCGATATGCTAGCAGGCTTTTCCGAGAACTGAGTAGATGAGTGTTGTTCGTAGACGTGTCGCGTGTCGATCATTCTATCATGGTCTATTTATGGTATGTTCTCCTTCGTCCGTTACTGTTTTCGTGATATTCTCTATTTATTCCTATATGTGATCTTTGGGATTCTTCTATAATGGCATCATAATCATGTGCCTGATTTGGTTACCGTTTGCCTTGGATCGAGCAATTATGCTATGGGCGAAATTCTCGGGGTTGGTCGGATCCCATGCGTTTGAGGAACGTCTGACACCCTTCTTCAGTCTTCTCGGCCTACTACTTCACTTGAGTCTTGGCCCAATCCGCTTGCACCGGCTCCATTGGAACATGTTGGGCCCAACAATAGCCCCAAGTTGTTTTGGGCTCAAGGCACCCATGAAACGGGAGTCCAAACAACTTCTACTCCATACGATCTCCACCCTCCGATCTGGGCATGACAGGCGAGGGCTAACGTGGCGACAATCTCGCGGCGTGATAGGACGTCTCTACGCCTTGATGATTCCCTCCATAAATCCGAAGCAGGTTCTGACGGTTTCACTTCATCTTCTCCCCTTTGCTCTCTGATTTGGTAGGTTCTCTAGGCTTTTCAAAAAATTGCTTTCCGATTTTCCCCTCTTTCTGTTCTAGAAATGGTTTCCAGTGATTCTTCTGAGTCGTCTACTACTCACTCGAACTCGAGCAAGAACGAGGCTCTCCCCATTTTCCTTTTGAAGGAGGCTGATGCTCTGACGGGGACGCTGACGGAGGCAAAGTTGGAGCAAATCCTCCAAGTCGGAGGCTTCCCTCCTGAGACGGTCGTGAGGTTGACGCATCCGGACGAGAGAGCCGATGCTCGTTATGAAGGGTGGATTTGTTTTTATGCCTATCCATTTCGGATAGGTCATACGTTTCCATTTTTTTTCTCTTGTCAGGGATTTCCTGGCGACTCTGGCGCTTGCGCCGTGTCAGGTCATGCCACAAGCGTGGTAGATCTTTAGGGTTTTGGATCTGTTGAATTCTCAGTCTGGGGCCGGTTTTAATTTTGACGCCCTGTGGTACAACTACTCTCTGGGTCGAAGAGTTCCTCTCGGGTCCAGTTGTGCATCCGTTCGGGTCGGAAGCCTTTAGTGGCTAACCTTGACGTAAACGATCGTGGATGGGGGTCGAAGTTTTTCTTCGTCGAGCGTTCGTCTCTGGAGAAGGGGGGTGACTATTCGTTTTTCCTGTTGGAGTGACGAGTCGAGAGTATGTATTTGACTTCTCTTTGCCGAATTTAAGTGTTTTAACCTTTTGTTTAACTCTTCTTTTTTGTAGTCCCTGAAGCCGGAGACTTGGAAGTGGACGCTCAGTCGGAAGGTCTGACACATATAAATCTTAGTATCCCTGCATCGGAGTGGAAATTCGTGAACGACCACCTATTGTTTGTCGCCCCTACCACTTAGGACGTCATGTCGACTCTTTCATCATCCCGGGTCAAGTGTAAGTTTTTGTTCGAGTCATGTATCTTTCGTCGTGTGTTTGTATCTTATGTCTTGTTTGGTATGTCAGCGTCTCCAGCTGGTCGGTCAACCGCTCGCTTGAAGGGAGTATCTAGGAAGGGTCTGATAGAGCAGAGGCTGGCAACGGCTAGGGCCTCGTCGAGTAAATCGACGCCGACCGAGTCGTCACTTCCAGTCAAAATTGGCTCGAAAAGAAAGACGGGTATTTTTTCTGATGCCGGGAAGGTGGTGGCGGACACCTTAAAGAAGAGGTCGGTTCCATGCTCAGGATCCGTCTCTGAAGTCTGAAGTCGATGGCGTTTCTCCCTTGGACTGTATCGGCAAGGCAGGGTGTTCTGCGTGGAAGGTAAGTCATCTTGTCGAATCTCAAGTACACATGTTTTCTCTCTTGAAAGGCTGGTTGGTTTTTGAGTTTTTATTTTGTCTTTCTTTTTTCGGACTTTTCAATTTCTCTTGGGTGCGTATTCTGGAGTCAAGGAGATGGTGGCTAAGGCTAAGGACAGGGCTGCTAAGTCAGAGTCCGACCTGGCGTCTCTGAAGACCAAGGTGGAAGGGGTTGAAAGCCGCATCAAGGACGTTGAGCGTCGCTTCGCTAGAGAGTTGAAGAGTTGCCAAGACGAGTTGGATGTTTGTCGGAGGGAGCTTGGCGACAGTCAGACTAGTGTTGAAGAGAGGGTTAAGCAGGCTAAGATCGATGTCGGACGGATCACAGGCAAAGTAGGCGCTTTTTATGCGTTGAAGTCGTGTGTCGAGATGATTGAAGAGTTTGAAGAGGGCAAACAGGAGACCTGAGACCTGAAGGCAGAAAAGGAGACCATGGATACTCTGTTTCTGAAGGGGAATCCCGGTTCGGAGCTGTTCCAGCTGGCCGGCGTCGGAGAAGAGTCTCCAGACGAAAGCGCTGGTGAAGACGGGGTCCATTCTGGCGACACCATGCCGATCGAGCCCCAGCCTTCTTTCGACCCGACTCCTACTGAGAGTAATGCCGATTGACTTTTTCGTAAATGACTTGTGGTCCCACCTGCGCGTGGGTAGAATATTTTCTGGTTTGGCGACCCGTCCACCATCGCGGGTCGGAGAATATGTTATTTAAGAATGCTTGAAGTCCTACACGTGTGTAGGCAGACAATATGTTTTGGCGACCCATCCATCATCGCGGGTCGCGTGGATGTAAAAAAGTTAGACTTTTATTGACGTAATCCGTTTTACAAAGGGTCGATCTTGTTTCGTGTCTGTGTGTTTTGTCGGATTCTTCTAGAGAAGATAGTCGTGACGCCTTTGATCTGTGTCGGATTTGCCCGTGTGCTCCGTCGAGTAGGGATTTCTGAGTCGTGCAAGAAATGGGAGACCTGCAAATGTATACTTTTATGTTTAGTCATGACTTAGTGTTATGCCGAGGAGGAAAGCAATATGTCTTTATTGCGTAGATGTAATAAGGTGTTTTGACCTTATGTATTGTATAAGGCAGGCGGTGTGCCGGCGTGCCTCTGGTATTCATCTCCTCGTGTTCTGATCGATCGTGTAAATGTAGTGTAAGCGCTTTTGTGTGACTGGATTCAGCTTGTATGTCTATGTTGTCATGTACTTATGGTCACAAGAACGTATCCTTGCTAGATGTAAGTATTTTAGGTTTATGAAATAGAATTGAGTTTGTAGCAACGAATAGCATATGAAAAGTGAGAGGATCTTAGCGTCTTACCTTGTGGGTCTAGAAGTGATATAACTTCAGATGTGTAGCGTTCCAACTTCTTAGGATCGGTCGCCCGTCTTTATCCATCAGCTGATATGCTCCCTGTCCGACTACTTCTTTGATGAGGTAGGGACCTTCCGACTGAGGTGCGAGCTTTCCATCGGTCGGATTCTTAGTGTTCTGGAATGTCTTTCTAAGGACCCAATCGTCGATTTTGAAGACTTTGGCTCGAACGTTCTTGCTGTAACTTTTTGCGACCTACTGCTGGAACCTGACCATTCTAATTCTGGCTTTTTCCCTAGTCTCGTCTACCGTATCCAAGTTGTGTGCTAGCTCGACGTCATTTTGTTCATTCGTCTGGAGACTATAGCGAGCTGTCGGAACTAGTAGTTCGGCAGGAATGACTGCTTCACTTTCGTAGACGAGTGAGAATGGTGATTGTCCGATCGCGTTCTTTGGGGTGGTCCTGTCGGACTAGAGGATGAGGGGAAGTTCGTCTTCCCATTTTCCTTTAGCCCTTGTGAGGCATTTCTTGAGGTTGTTGATGATGATCTTGTTGCTAGACTCGGATTTTCCGTTGGATTGTGGATACCGAGGAGTGGATGTGACTAGTTTGATGTTCCACTGGTCGCAGAAGGCTCGAGTCTTATGACTGGTGAATTGGGAGCCATTGTCGCATACGATTTCTGACGGGATGCCAAATCTGCACAAGATATTGCGTTTTATAAATGAAATGACGTGTTGATCTTTTACCTCTCGGTAGGCTTCGGCTTCGACCCATTTGGAAAAATAGTCTGTCATAGCGAGGAAGAAAACTCGTTGGCCCGACGCAGATGGGAGTTTCCTGACGATATCCATCCCCCATCTCATGAAGGGCCATGGTGCTAAAGTCGGATGGAGGAGTTTCGAGGGTTGATGTGGAACGGGTGCATGTCATTGGCAGGCATCGCACTTCCTGGTGTACTCTATCTCGTCTTTATTCATTGTGGGCCAATAGTAGCCTGTTCGCAAGGCTTTCACTGAGAGGCTTCGTCCTCCGGTGTGGTTGCCACATTCGCCTTCATGTAACGATTGTAAGATGCGTCTGACTTCTGAAGTCTTGAGGCATCGTAGGAGTATCCATGTGACAGATCTTTTGAACAAGACATCACTTATAATGTCGAAGGAAAGAGCTCTTACCTTTAGCCTTTTTGCTTCCGTTTTGTCGTTGGATAGGATACCGTCTTTTAGCCATTTGACGTAAGGTAGCGTCCAGTCATCATGATCGTTGACGATGTCTTCTTCTGGTCGATCACCTATCTCCAACGTGATGAGTTCTTCCAGCGGTGTACTTAGATCCTTGGGTGTTTTTGGAACGGTTGGTGTCGTGACGTGTGCTAGTGGGATGTTTGGGAATTCCTTTGGATCCAAGACGGACCCCAGGTTGGCTAGTGCGTCAGCCTGAGCGTTGAGATCTCTGGGAACCTGTCTGATATTGAACTTTTGGAATTGGTCGATTAGTTTCTTGACCACACCCAGATAAGCTATCATTCTGTCGTCCTTGGCGTTATACGACCCTTGTATTTGATTTACGACTAAGATGGAGTCGCAGATGACTTCGATATCTTGGATTCCCAGGTCGCATGCCAGGATGAGCCCAAATATGAGTGCTTCGTATTCAGCTTCGTTGTTGGTCGTGTCCCATTCGCATCTTACGGCTTGGGCTATCTTGTCCCCTTGTGGTGATTTCAGCACGACTCCCAGCCCCGATCCTCTAGCATTCGACGCGCCGTCTGTGTGGAGCTCCCATTTACCTGTTTCCTCCGCCGCGAGCAATTGCGTTGCTTCTTCGACGACTTCTTGTTCTAGGGTCAGGCTGAAATCTGCCACAAAATCAGCCAATGCCTGGGACTTGATTGCCGTCCTGGGCTCATATTCGATGTCGTAGCCGCTAAGGTGTATGGCCCATTTGGCCATTCGTCCTGTGAACTCTGGTTTCCTCATGATTGCTCTCATGGGATGGTTAGTGCGGACAATTATAGTATGAGATTCAAAATAGGGTTTGAGTTTATTTGATGCCATTACCAGTGATAGGACGAGTTTTTCCAATGACGAATACCTTGTCTCCGCCGGGAGTAGCGTTCGACTGACATAGTAGATTGGTGATTGCTTACCGTCTTCTTCTCTGACCAGCACTGTGCTTACAGCGGATGCCGACACTGCTAGGTATAGCAACATTGGCTCGTCGTCTTTAGGTTTTGCCAACAACAGGGGACTGGTCAGGTATTTCTTTAGATCCTGAAATGCGACTTCATGTTCTTCTGTCCATTGAAAGGACTTGTTCTTTTTGAGAGCGTCATGGAAGGGTTTGCACTTGTCTGACGACTTCGAGATGAACCTATTCAAGGCTGATATTCGACCTGTCAGCTTTTGTACGTCCTTGACGCATCGAGGGGATCGGAGGTTAATGATGGCTTTGACCTATTATGGGTTGGCTTCTACTCCTCTTTGTGTCACCATGTACCCCAAGAATTTCCCTAACGAAACTCCGAAAGAGCATTTCATAGGATTTAGTTTCATGTTATATCTTTTCAATACCTCGAAGTTGTCGCGGAGGTGATCGATGTGGTCCTTCTTCCTTTTTGATTTGACTATCATGTCATCTATGTAGACTTCCATTGTGTTTCCAATCTGATCTTTGAACATCTTGTTGACTAGTCGTTGATAAGTAGCCCCTGCAATTTTTAGTCCAAAGGGCATCACTTTGTAACAATAAATACATTGACTTGTGACGAATGCCGTTTTCTCTTGGTCCTCTGGCTCCATGAGGATCTGATTGTAACCACTGAACGCGTCCATGAAGGATAGCATTTCGTTTCCTACTGTCGCGTCGACCATGGCATCGATATGAGGGAGTGGGAAGGAGTCCTGGGGACACGCTTTGTGAAGGTCGGTGAAGTCGATGCAGACTCTCCACTTGCCATTTTTCTTTTGGACCACAACCACGTTGGCTAGCCATTCGGGGTAATCGACTTCTCTTATTTTTCTTGTTTCCAGTAGGCTCCTGACTTCGTCGTCGACGATTTTATTCCACTCGGGGGCGAATTTCATGCGCTTCTGCTTTACCTGATCTCGTCGCTCCATGGTGGCTTTGGCTCATTCTGAGATCACGTCGCGCAAGAGACCTTGCGCGAGTAACCTGGCGACCTCTTTGCGTAATGCGATGCATTCGTCTGTTGAGTGGTCATGGTCACCATGAAATTCGCACCACCTGCTCATGTCTTTCTTGACGTCTGGTCGGTCGTTCTTTCGGGGCCATCTTACTTCTTTCCCATATTTGTCGAAACTCTTCATGAGCTCCGACACGAAAACGCTGAAGTTGTAAGATTGAACCCTGGGAGGCAGCGTCGGACCGTCTCTCCAGTCTTGAGACCTGTCTTGTAAGGAGTTTACTTGACTTTGCTTGTTTCGATTACGAGGGTAGGGGTGATGGCGTCTGTCTCGGCGATTGTCGGAAGAATATTTGCGATCGGATTGATCGGGTCCGTAGGATGCCTTTCGCGATTCGCGATCTTCTTCCAAACATACCTCGGCCATGATCTTGGCTTGGACATCTTCGAAGCTTCTGCATGGGTACTTGGTGATCTCATTGTAGAGGTTGCTATCTTTGATCAGACCTTTTCTGAAGGCTTCGATGGAGGTGGTGACGTCGCAATAGGGGATCGCGACTTTCTCCTTGTTGTACCTATTAAGATAGCTTCGGAGAGGCTTGTTATACCTTTGGGTGATTCGATAGAGATCGCTCGACTGCCTCTCGAGCCTCCGACTGCTGGCGAATTGGATTTTAAAGGAATTGACCAGATCCGCGAACAAGGCGATCGTACCCTGATGCAAACATATAAACCAGGTTAGTGCAGGACCCGCGAGAGTCGTGCCAAAGCTTTTGCACATGACAGCCTCGCGGCTCTCCCTAGGAACAGATGCAGTCATTAATTTCTGTTTATAGAGAGAAATATGATCGTCTGGATCATTGGTGCCGTCGAAAGTCGTCATGCTAGGAAGGTTGAACTTCTTAGGGATCTCGACTCTGGAGATTTCCTCAACAAACGGAGATTCCTCGTATCCGTCCGATGCTTCTTTCTCGATTGGCTTTAGAACTCTGGGAATTCTAGCGATACGGTCGTCGAGCGCCTTCATGTGCTGATTGAGTGTCTGTTGGACGAGAGCCAGGATATCGGGGGGATTGGTAACATGTGGTTCATCGATTCGGATTCCTGCTGACCCGATCGGTTTAGAGAAAGTAACATTGTTAGTCGAAAATGGATTGGCTAAAGGAGTTCGAGATGTACCCTCAGTATATCCAGGGAGTCGAACGCTCGGGGGGGTCAGCTCGACGCTATCCATGTTAAGACGCATCTGGATGTTGCTATGGATGGGCATTCGTCTGGATCCAGAGACCATTGATTGTACCTGCGATCTAAGAGACTCATTTTCACGAGTTACTTGTGCGATCTCGGCCTCAGATTGGGTAGACAAGGCGGCCAGAGCTTCGGTCTTTTGGCGTTGTTGGGCGAGGTCATCTTGAAGGGTAGTCTTTTTTTGGGCAAGCTCTTGGAGTTGGTTCAGAGTAGGGTTTTAGGTCGTGTTTCCTTGAGTTTAGGAATCGTCTTTGAGGCGTGGTTCCTCGGTGCCGGAAGGCTGGTTGACAGTCATGGTTGGAGGATTTTTGAGATGGTGATCGGCAAGTTGCCCCACGGTGGGCGCCAAATTGTTTTGGGGCGAAAAGATCAATCAACCTAAATCGCCTTAGACGGGGTAATGAGTCGATCAGATAGTATAAAATAAATCCAAACCAAATAAACAAACAACCAAGTAAGGAATAGAAGCGAAATGATAGCAGGCTTTTCGGAGAACTGAGTAGATGAGTGTTGTTCGTAGACGTGTCGCGTGTCGATCATTCTTTCAAGGTCTATTTATGGTATGTTCTCCTTCGTCCATTACTTTTTTCGTGATATTCTCTATTTATTCCTATACATGATCTTCGGGATTCTTCTTTAATGGCATCATAATCCTGTGCCTGATTTGGTTACCGTTTGCCTTGGATCGAGCAATTAATGCTCTAGGCAAAATTCTCGGGCTTGGTCGGATCCCATGTGTTTGAGGAACGTCCGACACCCTTCTTCAGTCTTCTCGGCCTACTCCTTCACTTGAGTCTTGGCCCAATCCGCTTGCACCGGCTCCATTGGAACATGTTGGGCCCAACAACACATAGATAGCAATGTGTATGAAATCTGTTTTGTGTACAACGAGGCAAATTTCAATAGGCTCCATCATGCCATTCTATCTGTAGAGGCATTACACGATAACTTCCTTTTTCCCCATGAGTATCATGGAAAGCGGAGGATTACAACAAACCATCTTGTGCCTATCTCACTTCTTCTTGATGAGGAGCAGAAAAATGTTGTTCGCTTAATTTTAGGCTGCAGAGGAGGAGCTCTTATGTGATTTATGGACCCCCGGGAACAGGAAAGACAAAAACACTGGTGGAGGTGATCCTACAACTCTATACAACTAGACGTAATTCTCATATACTGGTATGTGCTTCTTCAAATTGCGCGGCAGATCACATAGAGAAAATCCTTTGCGAGGGGATGAAACTTAGGGAGGAAGATATTTATAGGTTCAATGCCACAAGTTGTATAACCTTCTCTGGGAGTCACCGCGGCCTGGCGGTGACTCCCAGAGAAGGTTGAAGCCCCGCGCCAGAGGAAGCCACCGCCCAGCGGTGGAGAGCCTGACGCCCCGCGGTGGCCGTGTTTAATGCCTCGCGCCAGAAGACTGTTACTTTCCTTTTATTTCGTTTAGACTTTACTTTATTTTTATTCTGTTTCCTTTATTGTTTGCATTAGTTTAACCTAGTTTCCTAAGACTATTTAAGTCCTCTTTCTAGGTTAAGAGGCAGAGACTTTTTTTTACCTACACACGATTTTTCAGACGTTATTTCACATTAGAGTTTTTCATCCCCTTTGATGGAGAACTAACTTTCCCTTATTCTACTAGACGTGTGAAGCAATACAGTTGATGTGTTTGGGAGATCTCTATTCCTTGTTCTTATCCTTATAAGTGTTGTTTTGATTCTCTTGGTTATATTGATTATTGATTTCTTGTTATTCTTCTTAGCCTGATCAACTAGGTTGAATACTTTTTATCAATTGCTAGGATTGCATATAGGGGTTCCGAGTGCATATCTAGTGGCATACACGATTGTACGTATAGGGGTTCCGAGCGTGCAATCGTGAGTGAGAATCAGTTGCATGCGAGTATTAATACGTCTTTCTATTTGCATGTATCATATATCCTTGTGTGTATTGCTATTGCTTTGTTGGTGGTAAAGTATACCGACAACTGTGAGAATCGGTGGTATTTTACCATTGGCATAGTGATAAGTCTATCGACAACTGTGAGAATCGATAGTACTTAAGATCAGGGTGGGAACAACTATAAGGATAGTAAAAGAACTTGGATTAAATAGATTTCTGTGATCAAATTATATCTCTGTATTGTGGATCTCACTCTAGTAGGACTACTTTCCCCATTATATTTTCTCAACTCAACCAAACTTGTTTGCTTTGCTTTCTCGTGATAACTAAACCCCCCTAGCTTGTTACTTGTCATTCACGATTTCATACTGCATCAGATCTTCCCTGTGGGTTCGACCCTTGTTTGCTTACTATACATCTGTTTAGTAGGTCTGTTAGGACTTTTTACTTTGATAAGGCTAATCAACGATATTTGCATTGCGCATCTTTAGCCCCGTCAAATTTGGCATCGTTGTCGGGGAAGATTTTTGTTTGTTGTGTGTTGTTGTGATTGATTTTCGGTGGAGACCTATCTTATGGTCGACACCCGTAGTAGTGACTCCCCTCTAGCTGCTTTTGATCCAGAGATTGACAGATCATTCCTTGGGAACCTGTGCAATCAAAGAGAAGAAGAAGAAGGAGTAGAGACAGTTGTGACCGTAGAGACTGAGATAGACAACCCAATCGTTGCAATGGCCGGAACTTTGAGAGAATTGACTGAGCCGGATATTGGAACACAACCCCTGGCTGTCATCATCCCTGCACTTGGTGAAGGGGTGAATTTCGAGCTAAAGTCGGGAGTTGTTGCTTATCTTCCTAAGTTCCACGGTTTGAGTGGAGAAGACCCGATCTCTCACCTGGACAAGTTTCACAATGTGTGCATGACTATGAAGCCCAGGAACATGACGGAAGATCAGATCAAGATGAGAGCTTTTGGTTTCTCCCTGCTAGACTATGCGAGTGATTGGTATTATCATATGCCGCCAGGAACCATAGATACCTGGAATAAACTGCACAAGGCATTCCTGGACAAGTACTTTCCAACGAAGAATGCGAATGACTTGAAAAAGGCAATTGCCAATATTGAGCAGGCTGGTGATGAGACGCTGTATGATTATCTTGAGAGGTATAAGAGGCTTTGCTCCAGCTGCCCATTCCATGGGTACGCCAAGCAGGATCTTGTTCTATATTTACACAATGGTCTGTTGGACCAAGAGAGAAGGATGGTTGACGCTGCTTGCGGTGGAAGCATCCTGAATCTGACACCAGACGCAGCCATGGAGAGATTTCAGGAGATGAGTGAGAGCACTAGGAGTTTCGGGAAGACATACCAGAGAAAGGCGGTCAATGCTGTGACCCCTGCCGGACCAAGCCCAGTGTTGACCGAGTTAGCCGAGCTGAAAGAGATGGTGAAGAGGATGGCGAATCAGAACGCCCCTCAACAAGTTAAAGCATGTGGGCTTTGCGCTGATCAATACGACCCCACCGACGCTTGTCCTCAGCTGCAGGAAGAGGGTGTTGCTGAAGTTAATGCTATAGGAGGTTATGGACCCCCTAGACCATAGTTTGGTGGACAGCCCAATTATAATCCGAGAGGGCGGGACCACCCAGGTTTTAGATGGAGTGACCCTCAAGGTGGTCAACAGCCAGTGTAGCAACAACAATACCAGCCAGCACAACAACAATACCAGCAGAGAGCCCCATACCAACAGAGGCCTCAAGGCCAAAGCTCTGGTGCTTCTACTGAGGATATGCTCAGAACTTTGACTCAGCATTTCGCCACGTACGTGCAGGATACTGAGTCAAGTTTGAAGAACATGGAGAGACAAATTGGTCAGTTAGCTGATGCTGTGACTAAGATCGACCAAAGGACTTCCAACTCCCTGCCCTCTTAGACTATTGTGAACCCCAGAGAGAACGTGAGTGCTATCATGCTCAGAAGTGGTAAGAAGTTGGTCGTTGCTCCTATTGCTGAAGAGGAGAACGAGATCGAGAAGGCAGAAATCACCGAACACCCTGCGGCGGATCCTACCGCGGCCCGGCCAGAAATTGAAGGAGGAGCCAGGAAAGAAGACATGTCGGCACCGCCCCGCGGTGACTTTCACCGCGACCCAGCGCCTGACCCCAGTAAAGACACCGCGATCCCACCACCCCACGGCAATGTCCAACGCCCCGCGGTGGGGCTATCGCGATCTGGTCCTCAAAAATCTCTCTCCGCTGAAGAAACCTATGTTGACGATTACGTTCGTCCATTATTCCCTCCTCTAGGTTCCGAGAAGCCACCATCACCTTTCCCTAAGGCGCTGAAGGCCAAGAGAGTAGCTGAAGACAGCGATCTGTTCGAGACATTTCGGGATTGTGAGGTGAACATTCCCCTGATCAAGCTTATCAAGACTATCCCTCGATATGCCAAGTTCTTGAAGGAGTTGTGCACCATGAAGAGGACTCAGAAGCAGAAGGCTCAAAAGAAGATTCTAGTGAGTGAACATGTGTCAGCAGTAGTTCAGAGACGCATGCCTGAGAAGTGCAAGGATCCAGGTACATTTAATATTCCTATCACTATAGGTGAACATCGATTTGAGAAAGCCTTGTTAGACTTGGGTGCCTCAATTAATGTGTTACCCTATTCTTTGATTGAGGATTTAGGAATAGGACCCTTGCATGATTCTAACATTGTTATACAACTTGTTGATGGTTCTTGTGTACCCCCTAAGGGTGTTGTGGAAAATGTTCTTGTGAGGATAGGCTCTTTGATTTTTCCTGCTGACTTGTTTGTTATGGATATGGACTATGATGAGCAAGTCGCTCCAGTTATGCTAGGGCGGCCTTTTATGAAAACATCCATGACAAAGATTGATGTAGACAGTGGAATTTTAACTATGGAATTTGATGAAATAATTTTTTAGCATAATATTCATAAAGCCAACTCCATTGAATTGCCTACCTCTTGCTGCATTAGTGATATTGATAATCATGTGCATGACAATGTTAAAACTAGTGCAGTAGAGACCGTAGTTAAGTGTTCTACTATTGATGAACCTATTGAGTCGCATGAGTTACATGTTGGTGATGTCTTGTTGGATGACATAGGAGATTCCATTCCCTCCATTTTGGGCACTCGCCCCCTGCACTAACCATACAAGGCTATAAGCCTTTATCCAGTGATGTGCAGCATATTCAGATTGAGCCATATCGGCCCCCACATCGTTCTAAGTATGGGGGAGATACTCCAAAGGAAGTCAGCATGGAGTCGATGGCAAAGAGGGAGCATGGTCTAAGGTTTAAACCTTTCCATGAGAGGTATCAACATGAAGAGACGAGTAGGAGGATTCCGAGGGGATCCTACTCCAGATGGTAGTTGATTTGCAGTACGTCGAGCCAACGACGATAACCAAGGCGCTGTCCGGGAGGCAACCCGTGTTAGTCTTTCTTTGATTTTCTTTTTTTCCTTAGATTATTTTCGTAGTTTATTTTGCTTTGTTTCGTTCGCCTGTTACTCACATTTCAGGTACGAAAGTAAACTTGAGAAGAGACGTTATGCCCAGCCATTCCCACCGCCTCGCGGCGTTCCTCACCGCCCCGCGGTGGAGGTCAGGTATGATTTCTCGACTCTATAAAAAAAAAAAAACAAGAATAAAGGGCCCCGAAAAAACCTTAAACGGGTGAGCAAAATTTTTATTTCTTGAGTGGTAACTAAGGTTTTGACGGATTAGGCCACTTTTTGGGCCAAGATTTCTCTCTTTTGGGCCATGGTACATGACTGGCCCATCATCCCTTCCTTCCCTTTCACCTATCATCCCTTCTTTTGGGCCAAGATTTCCCTATTTACACTCACCTTTCCCCTAACCTAGCCCCCACTATCTCACACCCTCCATTCTCACGCCTCCCTCAAGATCCCAAGACATTTTCCCTCACTCTCCCACAACCCCTCTCGACCTTGATCCAAATCTAGCCCAAATCCCCCAATTTGGAGTCTAGCCTCACAAACAAGCCAAACACATCCCCACCGCGTCACTGTAGTCCCGCCTCGATGTTGCTCTGCCCCGCGTTGTACCCGCTTCGCATCACTGCTGCCATTGCCCCGCGTCGACCTCGCCGCGACCCGGCTAAACCTCCCAGTTGTCCTCACCGCGACCCGGCGATTCATCCACCGCCCCGCGTCGAGGCATCCAGGATTCATCGTTTGTGCTCGTTTATCCGTTTGGGGAGGGCCCTAGTGGTGGTTTTGATGTTGCTGCTGCTGATTCTGTGGGTGGAGATGACCCCATGTCTACCCAGTTTGATGCACCTTCATCTTCATACGGTCCTGTCGCACCCTGGCAGGAGTTGTATTCTAGATGGGACGCGTTCTCAGTGCGGCAGGATCAGTGGAACACCCAAGTAGAGACCGGTCTGCAGACTTGGCAGACCCAGTTCCGTGCTAATTTAGATGAGCGTCTGGACGGTATGTCCGCTCATATGAGGGACTACTTCGGGAGGTTCCCACCACCACCACCATCAGGCCCGCAGTGAGTTTGTTTTCTTCTTCCCCTATTTCCTTTGCTGTTCTCTTTTCTACATTGAGGACAATGTTCGGTTTAAGTATGGGGGAGGGATTTAGACTTGCTATCTGTCTATCCTTTGTACATATTGTTTTCTTTTCGTGTGCTGTATTTCCCATTTGATTTTTATTGTTTTTTAAAAAAAAAATCAAAAAAGCCAAAAAGAAGTAAAAAGGCAATCAAAATCCTGGGATGAACTGAAAACCCGAAAGGGCAGTTCAGGTAAAAAGCAGATAGTCCGGCTGGTATAGACCAGGGCAAAATTAGACTGGAGTGATGCGAGTATTTGTGAGATATCTAACAAAATGAAATGAGTGGCTAGGTGAAAACCCGAAAGGGCGCCTAGGCAAGATGAGCGTAAAAAAAAGAAGAGTGATTCTAGGATTTCTCGATATTCCTTGGCGAGGTGTCATAAGAAGAGGTGTTATAAGAAGGATTCGGGTAGGTCACTCTGGAGAGATAAGAAGATAGATGGGAGATTAGGATTAGATTTGATTCACTCTGTGGTGTTTGGATAAGCTTGGGGGAAGTACTCTGCTTCCCTTTTAGCTTGATTGTCTGGAGCTGATTGTTGAGATGTTGTAGTTGCTGGTGTCATATTTTCCTGTACTTCCTGAGACCTTGGTGTTCGATTGAGAGAGTAGGTTTATCATTAGCTTACTCGAGGACGAGCAAGGTTTAAGCATGGGGGAATTTGATAGGTGTCATTTCATGCACCTTTACTAGCAATTATTAGCATTATTTGGAGGAGTTTATGATTAGATTTGAGGCTAAGTCTATAATTCGGAAGTTGTGCAGACAATTGAAGATATACAGAGATTTACAGCTTAGATGAAGATGGATGCGGATCTGCTGGAGTTCATTGGAGAAGACTACCAAAACTTGGTAGGATTGAAGAGCAGCAGAAGAGAAGAAGAGGAGCTGAAGAAGATGAAGGAGTGAGCTCACCGCCCTGCGCCAGATTCACCGCGGCCCGGCGGTGACTCCCAAAGAAGGTTGAAGCCCCGCGCCAGAGGAAGCCACCACCCAGCGGTGGAGAGCCTGACGCCCCGCGGTGGCCGTGTTTAATGCCTCGCGCCAGAAGACTGTTACTTTCCTTTTATTTCGTTTAGACTTTACTTTATTTTTATTTTGTTTCCTTTATTGTTTGCATTAGTTTAACCTAGTTTCCTAAGACTATTTAAGTCCTCTTTCTAGGTTAAGAGGCATAGACTTTTTTTTACCTACACACGATTTTTCAGACGTTATTTCACATTAGAGTTTTTCATCCCCTTTGATGGAGAACTAACTTTCCCTTGTTCTACTAGACGTGTGAAGCAGTACAGTTATGTGTTTGTGAGATCTATATTCCTTGTTCTTATCCTTATAAGTGTTGGTTTGATTCTCTTGGTTATATTGATTATTGATTTCTTGTTATTCTTCTTAGCCTGATCAACTAGGTTGAATACTTTTTATCAATTGCTAGGATTGCATATAGGGGTTCCGAGTGCATATCTAGTGGCATACACGATTGTGCGTATAGGGGTTCCGAGCGTGCAATCGTGAGTGAGAATCAGTTGCATGCGAGTATTAATACGTCTTTCTATTTGCATGTATCCTATATCCTTGTGTGTATTGCTATTGCTTTTTTGGTGGTAAAGTATACCGACAACTGTGAGAATCGGTGGTATTTTACCATTGGCATAGTGATAAGTCTATCGACAACTGTGAGAATCGATAGTACTTAAGATCAGGGTGAAAACAACTATAAGGATAGTAAAAGAACTTGGATTAAATAGATTTCTGTGATCAAATTATATCTCTGTATTGTGTATCTCGCTCTAGTAGGACTACTTTCCCCATTATATTTTCTCAACTCAACCAAACTTGTTTGCTTTGCTTTCTCGTGATAACTAAACCCCCCTAGCTTGTTACTTGTCATTCACGATTTCATACTGCATCAGATCTTCCCTGTGGGTTCGACCCTTGCTTGCTTACTATACATCTGTTTAGTAGGTCTGTTAGGACTTTTTACTTTAATAAGGCTAATCAACGATATTTGCATTGCGCATCTTTAGCCCCGTCACATACACGAGTGCATCTTACCTCTATGCTGAAGGGGTTGACCGTGGCAACTTCTCCCACATCATCTTAGATGATGCAAGCCAAGTTTCAGAGCCAGAGACAATAATCTTCATATCAACCCTCTTATAAAACAACACAGTTATTGTTCTTTGTGGTGATCCCAAACAACTTGGGCCTGATATTCATTCAAAGCAAGCTGAGGCTTATGGTTTGGGAAGATCTTTTTTGGAGCGGTTGTTGGACTTTGAAGTTTACATATCAGGGCCTGATATGTCACAATGTTGTTGAACAATTACCGGAGCCACCCTGCAATTCTTTGTGTTCCTTCAAGACTATTTTATAGTGGAGCATTGATTCCATATCGAAAAGACAATGACACATCTTCCTTACCTTGGGCTGATATGCTTCCCAATGGGAACTTCCCTTTCATGTTCTATGGCATCCAAAGCTTTGATGAGAGGGAAAAGGGCAGTCCTTCATGGTTTAATAGGATTGAAGCTAGCAAGGTGGTTGAGATCGTACAGAAGCTGATAAGAAGGAATGTGTCTGAGCAAGACATCGGGATTATTACCCCTTTCCCACAACAAGTACTAAAGATAGGGAAGGCTCTTATGTCTCTACATATGAGGGATATTGAGATTGGTGGGGTTGAGCAGTTTCTGGGTAAAGAAAAGGAAGTGATCATCCTGTCAACCGTCAGATCGACCGCTAAATACGGCGAATATGACAGGACTTTCCGCATGGGATATCTGAGCAACCTGAAGAGGTTCAATTTTGCCCTGACTCATGCCCGATCATTGCTTATTATTGTTGGAAACCCTTATATTATTGATAAGGTAATTCCCGGTAAAAAAACTTACAAGATTGGCAGTGGCAATCTTGTAAGTTGTTGGTGATTGACAAGATTAAAAATTTGATTAACCAACCGTGTTGTTGGTCATTGATAGGATTGGCATTGTCAAGAAATGTTAAAGGATTGTGTTGCAAATAGCGCCTATGAAGGTTGTGCATTCCGCGTGAAGGAGGAGGTTGACAACAGCTAGTTGTGATTCTAGTAATGTAATGATAGCATCCAGTTGACAACTATCCTTTTTCTTAGAAATGTAATGGTAGTCCACGTTCCAACATTCTAGGAATGTATGATAACATCCAGTTGGCAACTATTCTAGTAAGGTAATTGTCTATGTGGCTAGTGCTGGCATTGTGCTTGAATTTGCAAAACTTACATGAAGAGCGACATTAAAATTTTGGCAATCTGGCATGTAGAATCAACCATGCTTACGAATACTATTCAAAATTAAATTCATTCTCTTACATAAAAAACCAAAGTCATGAGGTACATACTTCATAGTTAATTCATCCTCAACCATGCCTACATGCTCGATTACAAATGCTGAAAGCACTAATCCCTAGAATCACACCAGCACCAAACGCAAAAAATAGGAGTTATTACATGGTTCCTGAAGTTTTCTTGGGAGTGTAGTGTCTTGTTTTCAGCTTCAAGTTTTGCCACCCTTGCATTTAGTCGCCAAATTGCATGATCGAATTGCATAATCGAATTGCATAGAACTGTATCATTTTGGCCAATGCTGTGGTCAATGACTTGTGAAGCTCTTCATAAGCAACCCTTCCCCATAGATAATCCCAAAAGTTATCCATATTCTCCAGCAGCCTAACATGCAGCGGCTTTACTAGCCTCTTCTTATCCCCTCTCAACAACAGACCCTCAACTATCAACAACAGTGCCAACTTGAGTTTGTAGTTGTCCAACTCATGATGTTCTTTGAATATGTTGTAAACATCTTGTATTGTCATCTTAGGACCACCAGGACTACCAAAAAATCGCTCCATTACTAGCCCGTCAGCTTTAGTATCAACAAATGGAAGTTCACCACAATCCAGTCCAGTTATGAGAGAGAACTCCTTGATCGAAAACCTCAACTTTTTCCCTGTCACCTCATACCAAGACTCCCACTTCTTTTTTGCGACAAGTTTCTTAAATAGAACTGCATGCAATGTTTGTGAAGAAAATGATACCTGCTGCAACATTTTCAAAAGTTTTCCAAACGGGCCATCCAAAACCCGTTGCCAATGCGTATGTGTCAACTTGTTTTCAATCTCACGAACAAAGTGCACCCTACAGTTGATGTTAATTCTTCCGTAGAAAGGTTCACCTCTGAAATAACTGTACCTAATCTGCAAACCAAATGAAAATAACCATAAATAAACAAAATCGAACCATTTGAGAAGCCTCAGACGACAGATGAAACAAAAAACCCTAAACAAACACTCCCGATACAAATTAAACCATTTCAGACGGGTGACATGACAATTGAAAAAATACCCTAAACAAATTGAAACCATTTCAAAAGGTTGTCAGGACAATTGAAAAATACACTAAGCCCTAAACAGATAATGTAGACAACTTACATCCCCTTTAAAGATTACGGGTTTTTTCGCCTTTACTATTTTTGCTTTTGGCCTCGGCCTGCCCTTCCCGGATTTTTTTGCTATGGTACTGTCACAAGTTTTTTCCCCTTTCACCTGCACTTCATCTCTTTGCTTCTTCTTCTTTCAAACTTGTCTGTCGTCTTCTTTTCTCTTCCTTTTCTCTCCACTCTTCTTTGGGCTCGATTCTTTATTGTCTATGCACTACCATTTTCTAGGGTTTTTTTGTAACGCGGTTCAGAGGTTAAGGAAAAGTTCGGAGAGGGGCGAGTAAGTAAAAATGGAGTTGCAGAGTCGCGTTAATGGAGAAAGATGGAGGGAGTAAGTAAGAAAATGTGGAGATGGACTTGGTAAGAAAAAATGGACTTCAAGAGTAAGAAAAAATCGAGTCTAGTGTTAATAGGGAAAGATGGAGGAGTTGAAGAGTCGCCTTCTAGGGAAGAAGAAAATGTCTGATAACAATGATGGATGTTGCAGAGTCGCGTTAATGGGGATGAAGCTTCGGGAATATCTTCTTTGGAGGGAATTTTGGAAGGTAAACATGGAGGGCCTTTTGCGAGCATTCGAAGAAAGGTAAACAGGGTTTAGTCTTACCATTTTTATTCCAAATTAAATATTAATAAAAAGGTCAACAGAATGGTAAACACAAACAAATAATATTAAAAAATTATTTTTTACCCTAAAACAACAAAAACAAAAGGATAATTCCGACAATAGGATTATACAATGTAACAAAAAACATATGTACGCAAAATATAAAGAAACTTCACTGACAGGAATTATGAACAACACTGACAGGAAGTATGCATCTACAACGAAGTAGCAAAGAAGAAATGCATCAACCAATTTTGCTAGATTTCCAAAATAATTTCAACACAAGTTATTGTCAACAAGACAAGTCAATTCTAGCAAAAACCACCCAAGAAGGAATCATACCACATTATCCCAACTACAGTGAAACTTACATGAAAGTGAATAAGATATCGTTCACTAGTCAAACCACTTCATATCGAAAATACTAACGGCTATCCTTTTTCTGTAGTGATCCACAAATTTGTCACCCACGTTCACGATGTTTTGACGTCCGGAACTTAGCATTTCTATGTACTTGATCGTGAAGACGCCATAATCGCCCATACACACAAGTAAAAAATGTAGTTGGTTTCCTGATATTATAACCAATTTCACACCAAAAAATGAACAATTGATGTAAACAACTTACCCTCTCTTGTTTCTCTCCAATGTAGGAACACGAGTCACATTTAGGGGATTTTTCCCCCTATCTTCATAAATTGTTGCCAAGGGCTCATACTGTTCTATCATGACAGGAAGAATATATGTCAACCCTACAAGGAACCTATGGACTTCCGACAATTTGAACAAATTGACGTCGGGATCGTATACAGTGACAGACCATTTACTTAGTTGTATCTCCAAAGCTACCCAATGTTTCTCCTTGTAATTGAAGGGGAGGTATATACGATCCACGTCCTTCCAATCCTTCCCATAAAGTGTAGGTAGTTCCCCACGCAGGTATCTCATCTTAGATCGATCAGCAACATAACTTTGCTTATTTGAAAACCATCTATTCATTTCCTTGTCCAACTTATGCTGAAAAAAGGTGTCCAATATTGCCACTGGTTTGTCACGCACACGACAGCCAAGATAATACATACATTCGTCCAAGTGCTATAAACCAGAAATATAATATGTCATACCAGAAATTTAAGACTTGCTCCACGCCGCGATAATTTATATAAATAATGAAAGAGGCTTACCTGAGAACTCAGTCACCCTATTGGTTGCAATAATTTCTCAAAAAACTTCTTCTGTACATGTTCTCCAGTTGGAGAAACAATTTCCTTACTACATCATAAGATGGTTTAATTAACATCTCAAACACGCGTTCATATCATCAAGACATGAGGGACAACTTCCTAACCTTTCCTTCGAGTCTAACCAATGGTACAATCTATTCGTGTCTGAAATACCTTTGGACGTTGAAACCTTATATCGTTTGGGATTATCGGCTTCTCTGGACAGTCCTCTCTTCCTGAAAAGATGGTCCCTCAGTTCACCAGTTGTATTAATTTTTTTTTTAGCTGGTTGAGACTCCAATTGATTCCAATTGGAGTCTTGTTGAGACTCCAATTGATTCTTTGGTAGAGTCTCCTTCCACCTCAACTTTTTTTGTTGCTACCGCTAGCGTCTGCAAATAAGTTTTTTCAGAAATATGATGTTGGTGAACTGAGGGACCATCCTATCAGGAAGATTTATTGATACATACCTCAACTCCTTTTGTCCTCCCTTTTTTAGTTTCCCCCTCATTCTGAACTGCACCATCTTCATCACCCTTCTTCTTTTTGAACGAGTCTTCCTTGCAAATACTTTTCCTTCTTTCTTATCTTTTTCTTCTTTTGTCATCGTTTTTCCATATTTCCCCTCATCCTATACTGCACCCTCAACATCATCACTCTGAACTGCACCATCTTCATCATCCTTCTTCTTTTTTGAACGAGCCTTCCTTGCAAATACGTTTCCTTCTTTCTTATCTTTTTTCTTCTTTTGTCACCGTTTCTCCATATTTCCCCTCATCCTGTACTGCACCCTCAACATCATCACTCTGAACTGCACCATCTTCATCATCCTTTTGCTTTAGATAAACAACCATATATCCTAAAGTGCCATTGTCGACTTTAATGGCACCTTCATCATCGTCATCATGTAGGGGATTTGAATCAGACCCCCCCCCCCCCCCCCCCCATTCTATCCATTTCGACATCCTCATCACGACCATGTACAACATTCTGCTTCAATAAATAACAAATTACACTTAACTCATAAGAATAATAAGTAAGTGCATCATTCTATAATGTTTGTCAAAAACAGATCTTTATGCATCCATCCAACTTATAAATATTGACTTTCTATTAACTAACTATGACATTCATGTTATAATGTTTGTCAAAAAATAGGCTTTAACTTACAATAAATATAAGTAACTGTCAATCTCAAGTTGAAAACAGTGATATGTTAACTTTTTAATATGACATTCTTATTCTATATTCCGACAAGAAAAAATGCTTCAGCTTCCACGAAATAAAAATCTAAGTTCCCAAACAAAACTTAATAACGATTGTTGACAGTTATCTTACCTCCCCTTCCTCCTATTCGATGTCCTCTTCTTCATCATTTGTTGAACCTGGGTTGTTGAATCCCCTCTTCTTGATCATCTGTTACATTATGCTCAAGGTTGTATTCATAGCACTAAATCCTATGTCCACTTGGTTTTCCAAATTAATCATACGCTCATGAAGCTCTTTCATAGCGCACATCACATGTCTTGCATCCAGGCCTGAGGACTTCGCAGCAGGGGCAAGGTCTGAATCACTCTTTCTTTTTCTTCTACCATTGATAGACCTCTTATTACTTAGCTCGAATTTCTCAACTGCCTTGTCAAAGTAAGTGTCTTTCACCTCCCCATCAAATTTGCATTCTTTTAGGACCTCCACCTCAGCTTCTTCCTCTATTAACACCACATTTGGAAAAAAAACGGGATGTGGCCTTCCCCAAGAAAGTCTCCACAGCCGTCGCATCAGGTTGTGAATCTGATGACCATCTTGACCGCGTGGGTAGGCCTCCTTATCCACCAAATGTGCAAACGCTGAAGCAATTGGTTTAACAGCTTCAAATAGCCAAACTTGAACTGCAGTTTTTCTTGTCAGTATGATACTTATTTCTTGTAAGAAACTATCAGTATATTATAACTACAATACCAACTTCAAAACAATATACATTACATCATGTCATGTTACCTGAAAGGCCATTGGCAACCCCTTGAGTTTTTAACCCAACCTTGCACTTGAGTCTCTGCTTGTTTCAACCGTTTCCAATCTATTCTTCACCATTGAACTCAATCCCTAGTGAGTTTCAATGTAGCTAACCCTGCCCCACGGGAATTTCGTGAATCGATCGATATCAGTCAATAATTTTACATGACCCGTGCTTATGCGAACCTTTTTCTCAACCCTAAGAATGACGCCCTCTAATATAATCAATAATGCCATCTTATATTTCAAAGGGCTACCAGGCTGTGTACGCATAAATAATGACTTTAGCTCACCCAACGTCAAATTCTGTACATCAAATAACTCTTTCACGGCATTTTTATCCGGGTTCAGCTCATTATCATTCATTCTGCGACAGCATAACCCCGTCACAAGTGCAAATTCCTTCATTGAAAAACACAGCAGCTGTCCTTGCAGGTCATACAACGTCTCCCACAACTTCCTCGTTTCTACTTGACGGAATAAAACGTAATGTACAAGCTGGCATGAAAAGTTTTGTCGACGAACCATCTTCACAATAGGTCCAAATGGACCATCTATTATCCTCTGCCAGTCCACAGGGGAGAGGCATTTCTCAATAATTTTCAGCAATTCACGCCGACAGTTTTAGTTGACTCTGCCGATGAATTTGTTTCCCTTCAAATCTCAATAAATGACCCTAAAAATATAAATTATACGATGTAAATAAATACAAAAGGAACATATACGTAAAAACTACATGACAGGATGTGAACTATGGAAAACTACACACAATGAGCTAACCAAAATTTACCTTTTTACCCATTTCAATTTCCTCCGTTTCAATATGGAAAACTACAGCACTTCAGCTGCACTGGTGGAGATAGACAAACAACAAAAAATATCAACATTTAAGTTTTTTCTAAGCACCGAACTGAACATACTCAGATGTAGAGATCACACGAGAAGACAAGGAAGTTGCGAGAGTAAGAGAGCTATAAAGTCAGGCAAATAAAAACATTAACTTTCAAAACACAATAATGTTTCACAAAACTGACATTCTAATTGATCATTTCAACAATAAAACTATACGATGTGACAAATATTTCATCAACGCTGACATGAAATTCTCAAACAATGGTAATCCCTGCAATTGTGACAAAAAAAAAACTAATCTGACATTCTCATTTTACAAACACGGATTTCACATGTTTATATAATTCGTTGCATTCAACTTCAGTTCATTTCAGCTCAAACGAACAACAGTGAAAAAACCCTTCAACGAACAACAATGAATCAACCCTAAAACCAAATGAACAACAACGGAGCAACCCTAAAACGGCGTTGAATGGCTGGAACCCTAAAAAAATTGACATACCTCCAAGGCTCGAACGAGATAGAAAGAAGAGGAAGATGAATCGGAATCGCGACCGAATCGGGATGTCGTTCGAAGACCTGTTCTTTGTCCCGCGTCTTCGGTGGAAGACCTGCAATTTTGGGCCTTAATCAGAGGATGATTACGAAGCTAGCTCATGCGGCGATGAAGGGCTCCGTCTGTGGAAAACCTGCAATTTCGCACCGTAGTCGGTGTAAGCTAGCTCGAACGGCGACGAAGGGTTTCAAGCAAAAAACAAAGCTAGAGATTATGGAGTTTGAAGCAATATCATACCTGGAAGAGAAACCTTTCCGTCGGCAATGGTGAAATTCGTCGGACAAAGCTGGATTCCACCGGAGAAGATGGAGACACCTCGAGCTGGGAGAGAGAACTCGGTCAGCTATGTAATTGGGATTCTGTAGCAAGTTTCACATTTCAATTTGAAATTGAAACTGGATTATTTTTTTTCTTCATAAAATCAGTGCGATGTCATATTTTATTTTTCAAAACAAAAATAAAATTCAATTTTCAATTTACCTTTTTATTTGGGGGTATTTTTTGCAAAAACAGAAAGAATTTTTTTTAAATGGGATATATTTGCAAAAATAAAAAAGTAGGATAAAATTACAAATACATTAGTAGGGTAGGGTATTGATTGTTATTTCTCAAAATACAACCTGTATAACGTGCAAATCACACCCGCTTCTTAGTTTCCACTCTTCCAAAAGATTGTTTGAAAGATTGATTACAAAATTTATTACCGTTTTCAGACCCAAAAAAAAAATATTATTACCGTTGATCTTTTTTTTTTTGAGCGTACTACCGTTGATCTTATATGAACCTATTAAATACATATATACATGTACTCGGAAAGGAACCCATGTATGAGTCGAGCTAAAGCAACAAATAAATATCAATTACTTTTATTTTTTCTTCATCTGCACTACATAATATTTCTAGATTCAGCGTCGATCCGCTGATATATTTTAAGCGATAATAAATACTCTTTCATGGGATGATCAGGTGCGGACTATCGTTTCCGCGTAGATACCATTTTCGTGAGGATAAAGAGTACGATTTAGTTAATATTGATGGACATCCAATTGTGGTGCATATTTTTTTTTAATTCGCTGCAATTTTTTTTATAATATGGTATACATTATATTTCATTTTAATTTTCTGCATATTTATTTAGAAAATAATGCACATTTAAACTGTTTTGGGACGAAAAGATCGAACCGACTTGAATCGCCTTAAGAAGGGGTAACTAGACAACAATGAGATTAAGTTTATTTTAATAATCTAAATCAATTTAATAATGAAATAAATTAGATCAATCGAGTATAAAACGAGCTTATCTCCCAAGGATGAGAGAGCAATCGAATATAGAGATTTAGTCGACGGTCGCTTCAATACTAGAATGAAGAACTGAGCTAGAGAATGATTCGTGGTAGCAAGTAAGAAAGTAGTGAATTATAGCTTGTATTTAGTAGGAAGAATCGTGTGTGTTACAAGAGCTTCTCGAATTGTAGCTTGAATGCTATGTTTGTTTTTGAGGCCTCTTGTTTCTGTTTGAATCGTCTTAAAACACATAAAAGAAAGGTCAAAGGGCGACCGTTGTGTGTGAGCCCAAAGGTCCTCTGATGCTTAAGTCAGTAAAAGGAAAGAGATGAATGTAACTGAATGGACACAAAGAAATTATAAAAATGTAAGGATTAAAAATGATACAGCTTTAGATGGGTCGCGTTCCAACTTTGCGGGAGTGGTTGTCCTTCCTTTGTTTCCAATCGATATGCGCCTTGTCCGACGATCTCCTTGACGAGGTAAGGTCCTTCCCATTGAGGTGGAAGCTTCCCGTCGGCTGTATCTCGGGTATTTTGGAATATTTTCCTCAAGACCCAATCTCCTACCTTGAAGACCTTGACGCGAACATTCTTGTTGTAGCTTATGGCGACTTGTTGTTGGTACTAGACCATCCGGATCCTAGCTCTTTCTCTCATCTCGTCTGTAGTGTCGAGGTTATGGGAAAATTCGACATTGTTTTGTTCTGGGGATTGTAACATGTATCTGGTAGTTGGGACGAGTAGCTCGGCAGGGATGACTGCTTCGCTCATGTAGACTAGTGAGAAGGGACTCTGTCCAGTCACGTTCTTTGGGGTGGTTCTGTCAGACCACAATATTAAAGGGAATTCGTCGGCCCATCTTCCTTTTGCCCCAGTGAGGCATTTTTTGAGATTATTTATGATGATCTTGTTACTGGACTCAGCTTGGCCGTTAGATTGGGGATATCGTGGTGTTGATGTGACCAATGTGATGTTCCATTGCTTACAAAAGGATCGCGTCTTGTTACTGATGAATTGGGAGCCATTGTCGCATACGATTTCTGAAGGGATGCCAAATCTGCATAGAATATTACGTTTTATAAATGAAATAACGTGTTTTTCTTTTACCTCTCGATATGCTTCAGTTTCAATCCATTTAGAAAAATAATCGGTCATTACAAGGAAGAAGACGCGTTGCCATAATGCTGGTGGCAGTTTTCCTACGATGTCAATTTCCTATCGCATGAAGGGCCAAGCTGCTAGTGTTGGATGAAGCATTTCTGACGGCTGATGTGTGATAGGTGCGTGTCCTTGGCAGGTGTCGCACCTTTTAACGTAGTCGGTCGCGTCCCTGTTCATCATAGGCCAGTAATAACTCGTCCTGAGGGCTTTGCTGGATAGGCTACGTCCCCCAGTATGGTGATGCGTTCCGAGGTAGCTCGGAGGCACGTGGTTGCCTGATCTAGGGAGGAAGCGACCTATGTCCCTTCTCGTGGTAACCGGGATAGGTACGAACCACCGGATGGCTGGTTTGCGGGTCTCTTGTGCTCGCTTTGGGCGAGCGTGGGGCGAGACGCTCGAAGCGACGAGCTACGGAATGCAGTAGCGTCTGCAGGGGAAGAAGGAGATGTGAAGTAAGATATGTGTTTGACGTCCGAACCCGAAGAAGGAGGAAAACTCGACTCGTACTTTACTTGGGTTAATTTGAACGTGAAGAACAATGAGTACATCGAAGGCTATTTAAAGCCATAAGGCTCGGCCAAGAACCCTAATGGGCTTGGGCCGAAAACACACTAACGGGCTAGCCTTCTCTAGCAAGAGAAAGGCACACGCCCGAAATAGAAAGTACGGAAATGGAAATGCTAAAAAGGGAAACATGCTAAAACGGGAAATAACATAAAATAGGCTAAACTAGACTAAGTCATATGCCAAGGCGGACGCCACGGTCTCGGTCGCCTTGGGCTCGCCGTAGCCCGGCTTGGGTTGATGCCGGGACGCATCATTCTCCCTCCCTTATAATCGAAGCGTCCTCGCTTCGAACTGGGTGGGGCCATGGAGAACATGCGCTCGGCGGTCAGCGAAAAAGCGGCGTCGGGCTCGGTTCCGGCTCGGGGCATCACAAATATCAACAATAATGGCTCGGGTGCAAAAGCGGCCTTGGGTGCAGTGGGCACAGTCGTGGGCGGGCTGAAGGCATGCGCGTTGGGCACCGTTGCGGGCGCGCTGAGAGTCGGCGCGACAGTGGGCACGAGCGTGGGCACGCTGTAGATCGGCGGAGTCGCAGCAGTGGGCACGTCAGCGGAAGGGCGCGAGACAAGGGTCGCGTCTGCGCTAGAGGCCGTTGAGGTAGCGGTTGCTGTAGCCGCGGTCGCGGCTGCTAAGGCAGATGCAACAAAAACTTCAGATCCACATCATCTCCTAACTGCAACAAAGGGATGCCTGAGTAGCAAGTCATCCGCGACACATGTATCTATGTTGTGGGGTCTCCTTGGGGTGAAATCATGATATGGTAAGAGAGCTACCATACTCGTTGTGTCCAAGGAAGAAGGATGTCCTACATATCACACAAGAGCCTCAACATTAAAGTACAGACACAATAAAACATACTCAACTCCAAACCTCAACAAGGTCTCTAGATATCAAGATATCAAGAGATACAAATTTCTATTGTGTGGAGTACCTCTCAGTGTAAACATATGGTAGCAAAACTACCATACTCGTTTAGGCCAAGAGAGGAATGATCATCCTAGCCTCTCAAAAAAGGCTACATAGCAAAATAAAGATAGAACTATAGATGTAATATGCACCTCATAGCAACCCATCTCTGACTACTAAGGTTGCACTTATTAAGCAACATAAGTTTCAATTAAGCAACAACGGAGGTAGCACATGCATGGGAACTCATATTGGATCTCCTAAAAACTCTGTCATTGTGAGCCTTCCGTGTGAAGTAGATGAGCTTATTGAAGGCTAAAAGCTTGGCCTAATATCTGATATTGAGTCGCCCCATTGCTTGTAGATATCACTAAAGCCAATCTTGCATGTTGCGCTTCCTAGCCTTGATCTGTTGCCATGTATTGTAGAAAACACAACATTTTGAATGTTCAACCCCCATCGTTGCACCTTGTCTCTAGTCGGGAGTCTTTTGAATAAAGAACAAACATTTTTTAGTTGTTTGCATTTAACCACCCGTATTTTCAAAAAAAAATTACCACAAATCATCCTTAAGATATATATGTTACTTGTCAATTAACCATCTTTTTAATGTAAAATTTATTATTATATGTTTACTAACATATATCTTGTCCTCAATTTTTTTTTGTTCCAGCTAAAGTCAAAACAAGATTTCGAAAACAACGTCGATTTTTTTCAAAAATTGATTTTTTCATTCTAAATCTATCACTTTTTTCATAAAATAATATAATACTTGTTCATTCCGATTCATATTCACAAAAATGTCGACTTAAATCAAAACCAAATTACAGCGAAGCTAAGAAAACCTAATAGTTTTTCAATTCAAACCGTAAACAAGTAAGCTAACCAAAATTGAAATGAAAAATTGATAATTCTTCTTGCAATCTTTTCAGTTCTTATTTCTTCTTTCTATCTTTATAACATGTTTGGAGATGTGGTTAGTTGAGATATAATGGAAATCCGATTCCTGTTTAAATCAATGTTCTTTTTCCAAAATTTGGTTCCTGTTTGAATCAAAATTCGGGAGACAAGATGATCAATTATTAAAATAATAATAATAAATGTTACGTTGAAGAGGTGATCATTTGAAAACTAATATATATTAAGAATGAATTCTTATACAAACTGAAGGTAAAGGGTGGTTAATAGCAAACAATTGAAGTTAAAAGTGGTTAAGTGCAAAATTCCAAAAATATGGAGTGGTTAAATGCAAAAACTCCTTAAATTTTTTAAATAAAATAGGATATGACGCTGTATGATTGTTTTCTCTTGTTACTTAATTCACATTAAAGTTTTTGGTGTCTACATGTGCCAAGTCTATATGTGTCACCAAACACTTCTCTTTGTTTTATTAATTTTTTTTATAAGGAAAGATATTAGGGGAACCTACCTCCTTACTGGGAAGAGGGTCGTCCTATAGCATCCTTACAGATGAGATCATTTAGATCTAAAATGGCTGCTAGATCGGGTAGAATCTTCTTGTGGTAGAGTTTTGCAATATAGTCAGCCACAGTGTTGCTTTCCCACAATATGTGGAAAATGCAATATGAGTTAAAGTATCGCAGATCAAATAATATATTTGATAAGATGATTTTAATTTCTCACAGGCAGTCCCCAATGCCATTAATGGAATTAATAAGGATGATATTATTGGCTTTGATTTCTAAATCAGAGATCCCTAGCTGGATAGCATTCCGATGCCTAGTCGCATCGATAATGCTTCTACTAGGAGAGGAGTAACATTTCATAGGTCACAATTGCCCATGAATGTTGGTTGGCCAAGGTGGTCCCATATGATGTAACCATAGGTTGCATTAACTTGGTTAGGTTTGGATCTGATGCGAACAACCCCTGGGCGATGTCGCGATGTAGGATCTTGACTCCTCAAGCTAGGTTGAATCTTCTCATCCGTAGCCAAAGTGATGGCTTTCCTAGGGTTAAAGAGATAACCCTTTCTAACGCGTCAAAGAGATGACGAAGAGGTCAAAGAGATGACCTTGAGTACCGAAGAGACGGTGAATGATTTGCTCGAAGCGACGAGCTACGGGATAGGTTGATCCGGAGATCGAAGGGTTGACGTTAGGATTCAAGGAAGGAGCGTACTCAACTTCTAAGGAGCGAACTCAACTTGTAAACTAAAATCCAACGTAAAAGATACAAACTAGGGTTTCAAGTGCTTAAATAGGTCAAATAAAAATAACATAAAATAATATTAAAATTGTTCAGCAAACGAAGAGACGACGAAGCAAAAACGCTGACGCGGGCCGCGACTCGGTCCAGAACTCGGCCGAGTTCTGGGCCGAGTTGTTGTCTGTAAACGCACTCGAGCAGCAACGGAAAATCGCCGACAACTCGGTCCAGAACTCGGTCGAGTTCTGGGCCGAGTTCTTCACTGTAGCGGCAACTCGGTTGGGCACGGCAATTTCGTCGACAACTCGGTTTTGACCATCTTCTTGTTGGAATCTTGATCCGACGTAAACTATGAAGTTGTAGATCTTTGAATCAGCCTTCCAACGCATCTTGAATCATCACGAGATCAATTTTCTAGCCATAGTTATGACCGTTTTACCGAAGACTGTCCAGAACCAAATCGACAGTTCAATTCCGAACTTGCACAAGACTTCACCCTTTGCTTGAGCCTTTTCCTTGGAGGTCTTTGATTAAGTCTCACATGCATGTTGCTATCAATCTCCCCTTCTTGGCTGCGAAGCGTCCCCGCTTCGTTCTCGTCGTCAGAAGCAGGAGGCGTATAAGGAGAAAGATCAACGACGTTGAACGTAGAATGTGCACCATAGTCATCGAGTATAGGGGTCAATCCCTCGGGTAGCACATCCCCAAAGTCCTGCAAAAGAGAAGTCACGGTAGGGGGTAAATCAACATGATCTTTAACAGTTAAAAGACACGCGAAAGGAAAAGGTAAAAAGCAAGGAAGACGTCCCTGAATTATTGGAGAGACATCCCGGGACCGAGCTAAGAGAAGTCGGTTCTCGCATTTGCCTGGAATGTCGGGTAGTGGAGGCGTCTCAAACGTAAAGTACGGGATCACCTTTGGAGGGATGATATTGTGGTAACTCCCACCATCTTCCTTGGCGTTAAGAACGCGACATGAGACCAAGCGAAGGGGCATGTTGCTTTGCTCATCCATGAGCTGCATATATTTGCGTTTAGTAGTTATATAGTAGATTATTCAAAATGTTAGGCCAAAAGGGAAAAGTCGATTAGGGAGAAAAACACATAGAGAAGCTTCCAAGTATAAAAGAGGCATAAGAGGTAACATAAAATCCTAACCTCGGGAATTCTCATTCAATGCTAATTTTTCTAAAACCCTAGCCCCGCCTTTGACATTTGTGTATAATTGCAAGGCACTGGAAAAATGATCGAAGGACAACCGGAGATCACCGGAGATGCGGATTCTCGTCTATGCGGGAAATTCCGACGCCGGACATGGAGGAGTTGATATGAGCGGAAAAGAAGCAGACCTTACCGTGATAGAGTCATGGTTTTGGCCTCTTGGTAACGAAGAAGATCCCCATAAAGGAGCATGCACCCACTTCACATGCTCTCCTTTTCTTCTGCTCGTTTGTTGTTGATGGAGGAAGCGAGGGCCGTTGCAGGAACCACCAAAGAAGCGCCAGTGCGAAGTGCACCAGCAGAGCCACAACGTCCGCCTTGCAGATCTACTCCTAACGCCTCTCGACTGCCGTCTCGCCAGCGAAACCACCGTCATGAGTCGTCTTCAACCTCCTACTGTCATCCTCGTACCACGCAAGACCCCGCCGATTTCAATGAGCCGCATGTGCACGTTCTGTTTTTTTTGGATAAACAGATTACATATGCGGCTGTTGCGCCGACGTCTTCCCCACCGCCACTGCTGGCCACCAGAATGTCGTCGTTGCCGCCTGTGGTTAATGACTTCCTAATTCCTAGAGATGGAGAAGACGGCGATTATATGTTGGGTGATTCTTCGGAAAGTGATTTGGCACTTCAAGATTCAGACTTAGGGGAGAGTGAAGAATTGGAAAAACAATCCATAGATAGCCAATTGGGTTTGAATGGTTAGCATGGGTGTGTATGTACGTGTGTGGTCACTGGGCACAATCTTGCAAACACACTATGATGCTGAACAAATTGGTAAAGAGTCCGCCAAGAATGTGGATGCCAAAGCAACATCCAGCTAATGCCACCGAGAAGCAAGCTCAGAAATCCGGCCCCAACATCAGCAATCGGCTGGAAAACCAAGCGTAAAAAAAATCAGCAACATAATGGTGCAGTGCAGTACTGCAATGAACAGATAAAAAATCAGCACGAAGGTGCTGCAAACAACTCCAAAAAGCAGCAAACAAAATTGTTGCGGGCATGTGTAATGTGTTCGCTGAGAAAGCCTACACCTTCTTCAATGACTCGGGTAAAAGAATTCAGTGGGAATTTTGGGGCAAACTTCTGTCATCTTGCTACTGTAATTTGGATAGTTCTTTAATTTGAAATTGAGATTCCATGTTGGTGCTTTGCCCCTGATTATATGATTGATCGATACATTGGCAAATATGAGTTTATGCATCTCTTGACGGGCACTTTGCTGTGAAATTTACAACTGATCGAACGTGCCTAGTTGGGATTAAGAATTAGATATATTGTCCAATTGCTTAGTTATATGGTGAATTGGATAGAATGGTTTCCTCGTTATAATCTAATGTCATTTGGCTTATACTTCAATTCTCATGAATTGAATCGAAATTCTGTTATCAGGTTATAGAGTTTGCTATTTCATATGTCTAAGGCTTTTAACGCTCCTAGACATTACATAGTCTTGTTTGATTGTCTGCCTGGTTGTTTCTCTCCTATATTATTGATCGTATAAGCGAACACACTTTCGTATATTTGAAACGCATAATTCATTATCATGTATGCAATGCATTCACAAGAATATCACTTGCTATGAAAGGAAATGATGTGCAATTCTTTTTTGTATATATGCTCATTGGCGGGAGGTGATGTCGTTTGAGACAATGATAACAAGGACTGAGTTCATATACTGTGCTAAACTGGACTAGGAGATCTGTGATTGTTGATGGCTAGCGATTGGAGATAGACGAGATGCAATTGGACCCCACATCGGATCGCCTGGATGAGCAAACAATTTTGTGTTTTTCAACGTGCACACAAGTTAAGGTTGGCAATTGTCGAACGACAACCAAATGGGGCAAGGCTGGTTTCTTCCACCGGCGTTGAAAAAACGCTTAAATGTGGCATGGTTCCCCGTCTTTCTGCGCATTTCACGAGCGGGTTCGGAGGCAACTCGATATCGTTTGGATTTGGTTCGAGACAATTCATGAGTCGGGTTGAACTAACTTGAACATGATGAAGACGATGGTATGGTCATATTTTGGATTAGATGACTCAAGAGGGATTTTTCTGGGGGTTGAACAAGGCTTGATGGTGACGTGCACAACCTTAATTAATTAGCAAGCTAAAGTGAAGTGGACGATATGGTGCCAGAACACTATGCGGATACATTTGTTTTCTACAAGAGCAAAGGTTGACCAAAGGAAGATCAATGGATGATGATGATGACCACGTGATGGAGATGCTATGCTTGCAGACCGTCAGGTATAACAAACTTTAATGATTTATACTAATGATTCATAATTTCACTCTTTGTTGCTAGCTTGCAATATGATTAAAATTCCTTGGGTTACTACACATCCCACCGAGCCCAGTCTTATGGAGTCCAAATTCAAATCGGTAAAAATTGTTTTAATTACTTTGTTCATGTTAGAATCACTTAATTTTTACAAAAAAATAATATTGAGAATAATTCCACTCAATTATCATGTGATAATTATATGTGTTGTGTTGTGTATACACATCGAGCGCAAAACAACGATTGGAACGATTGAGGAACAAACGTAATAAATCCGTGAGTTTGTCCAGAAAGCTTACACGCCAAGGCAAAATGACCATCTTAATCCAATCACAAATAGGAGTGAAACTGACCCGAATAAGTTTTCAACCGTTTTTTTTGAATTTAGGATAATGCCTCATATTATTTGAAATATATTACAAATTGTTTGAAACAAAAAACTTATGTGCCGCAAGAGCATGAGTGATCATCTTACTCCATTAGCCTCCGGAACTTATGGGCACGAGCTGCCTTCAGTCTTTATTATATTAGCCTTTGGGGCGCAGGAGTACGAGCTTCCATCAAGCTCCATTTTATTAGCCTTCAGGGCGCAGGGGCACGAGCTGCCTTCAGTCTCTATTTAATTAGCCTTTAGGGCACAAGGGCATAAGCTGCCTTCAGTCTTTATTATATCAGCCTTTGGGGCGTAGGAGTACGGGCTTCCATCAAGCTCCATTTTATTAGCCTTCAGGGTGCAGGGGCCCGAGTTGCCTTCAGTCTCTATTTTATTAGCCTTTAGGGCACAAGCTGCCTTCAGTCTTTATTATATCAGCCTCTGGGGCGCAGGAGTACGAGCTTCCATCAAGCTCTATTTTATTATCCTTCAGGACACAAGCTGCCTTCAGTCTTTATTATATCAGCCTTCGAGGCGCAGGGGCACGAGCTGCCTTCAGTATTTATCATATCAGTCGTTAGAACAAAGGAGTACGATCTTCCATCAAGTTTTATTCTATTAGCCTTTGGGGCACAGATGTACGAGCTTCTATCTTCATTCTATTAGCCTTTGGTCCATCTCGACACCAC
Source organism: Rheum nobile (assembly GCA_027886185.1). Classification (NCBI taxonomy): domain Eukaryota; kingdom Viridiplantae; phylum Streptophyta; class Magnoliopsida; order Caryophyllales; family Polygonaceae; genus Rheum; species Rheum nobile. The sequence goes on from WOAB01000701.1 coordinate 6,160,492, forward strand.
GTTGTCGTACCAAGCGGACTACACGAAGTCGTACCAAAACTGACACCACGTTGTCATACTAAGCCAACTCCACGAAGTCGCACTAAAACGACACCACGTTGTCGTACTAAGCCGACTCCACGAAGTCGCACTAAAATCGACACCACGTTGTCGTACTAAGCCGACTCCACGAAGTCGCACTAAAACCGACACCACATTGTCGTAGTAAGCCGACTCCACGAAGTCGCACTAAAACCGACACCACGTTGTCGTACTAAGCCGACTCCACGAAGTCGCACTAAAATGACACCACATTGTCCTACTAAGCCGACTCCACGAAGTCCCACTAAAACCGACACCACGTTGTCGTATTAAGCCGACTCCACGAATTCGCACTAAAACCGACACCACGTTGTCGTACTAAGCCGACTCCACGAAGTCGCTCTAAAAGCAACACCACGTTGTCGTACTAAGCCGACTCCATGAAGTCACACTAAAATCGACACCATGTTGTCGTACTAAGCCGACTCCACGAAGTCGCACTAAAACCGGCACCACGTTGTCGCATCAAGCCGACACCGCAAAGTCGCACCAAAATCGACACCACATTGTCGTACTAAGCCGATTCCACGAAGTCGCACCAAAACCCACGTCACGCTATTATTTCAAACCATTTAAATCAACATTTTTTCCAACAGGTGCGAATTTTCCAAAAAAGGGGTCTCTGGAAGACCTCACGGTTAGTCACAAACCGTGCGGCTCCGTCCTTGACCGTGCCGACCACATGAAGTCACGAGAAGGAGTTTCTAGGGGACCGCACGGTTTGTCAGGCCCTGTTCTCGACCGTGCCATGAAGACGGGATGTAGGACGAGAAGTTCTGGAGGAGCGCACGGTTTGTCACAAACTGTGCGGATCCATCCTAAGCCGTGCCAAGCCTCGAAGGAGCAAATTAAGGGATTTCTGGAGGACCACACGGTTTGTCACAAACCGTGCGGGAGCGTCTCCGACCGTGCCAAGCTTCGGAGCGAACGAAAGGCAGCTCTCTGGAGGATCGCACGGTCTGTCACAAATCGTGCAGGATTGCATATAAAACCGTGCACGTTTCCTCCATTCGGATTTTACGGTTTGGTGAGTTATCCGATCTCGTTCATGATATCCTTTGTGCCATCTTGACACCTCGTTGTCATTGCGCCTCCGAGCCACCTCGACACCTCGTTGATGCTATGCCTTTAGGACACCCTCTGAGAGCAAACCAAAGCGTACCTAGAATCGAGGTCACCCTCTGAAATACCGATTATGAATTCAGTCTATAAAGAAATAAGAATATCAACTGGATACATCTCCAATCGCACGGACCATGAGTCAAATCACAAGTCAGATTATTCGAATCCTCGACCCTCGTACGAGCCCCGAGAATTCGAGGGGCATTTGTGGAGGTAAAAATTATTCATCAAATTTGTATTTAGTTGTTGATATTATTTAAAATGTTGGGCCAAAAGGGAAAAGCCCATTAGGGAGAAAACCCCATCGAGAAGCTTCCAAGTATAAAAGAGGCATAAGAGGTAACCTAAAACCCTAACCTCCAGAATTCTCATTCAATGCTAATTTTTCTGAAACCCTAGCCTCCTCTCTTCGAGCGAGCAATTTCTGACTTGAGCGTCAGAGGTGAAACGGGGGACAAGCCCCGCCTTTGGCCTTTCTATATGATTGCAGGGCACTGGAAAGATGATCGAAGGACACCGAGAGATCACCGGAGTTGCGGATTCTCGTCGTCGTCATCAATATTTATTGTGGTACGGATTTATGTTACTACAGTTAATTCCCTTGATGTTTCAAAGGGATCATTACATACAATGTTTTCCTTATTAAGTCGTTTCTTCTTTCTTGGATTTCCACTTAAAAGTGGCATTTTGCACGCTGAGGTTTGTGTTACTGCTTGGTGCGCAACATTGTAGGAGATGCCTTGTGGCCTTCTTTTAGTATCTATAGTATGATTGTGTTGGCAACCTGTTTTCTATCGCAGTTGGTATCAATCAGGAGTAGTTTTATGTATAGATGGTTACATATACTTAAGCTAATACATCTTACTTTCAAAATTATAACTGTTACTTTATATATGTTCTCTTCTTTCTTTGTTTTCTTCCTTTCTTGATTCTCCTTCATTTGCGTGAGGTGCCTTTTGTTGGTGATTGTAGTGTCATCATGATATTGTTCCTTGGAGAGAACAATGCCATTTAGTGTGATTGGGATTCACACAACACTATGGGAGCTCACATCGTTATAATGCGGGCTTGGGGGTGTGGAGTACACACTTGTGAAAGCGGATTCAAGTTTCGGAGGACAACAATAAAGTATTGTTACGGGTACAACAAGTTCCCTTGAAGGGAACTTTGCTGGTTTGTTCCCTATGAGGAAACTATACAGTTGGCCGGTTGATTTGAGCGCATTACGCACGTGGTTAATTTACAACGTGTCTTGGAACGTGCTTGCAACTGCAATCACGACTGTACTGGTAAGTCCTATTATAACCGCCATAACTTGTGTAACTACCTTGTAACCGTCAGTAACCGTTGGGTTCAGTTCCTAGAAAAGGTAACTTCCTCTAGAGCGGTTGTAACCGCTTGGGAACCGCCGTAACTGCCCGATAACTTCTTGTAAACTGATCTGGAAGTTCCATAAATCCTATATAAAGGGTTCTATGGCATTAGTGTTGTGATGGTCGAAATTGATCTCACTTAAGATCAAACCATACGAAGCTTAAAAGTCCAAAAACACATTCTCTAAAGTTCAATTCTCATCAATGCCTTGATTTGAATTGGTTGGTTTGTCTTATCTCACTTCAATTTTTGTGGATTCCCTAAGGCTTGATAAAGGGGCGAAATATTGATTTCAGAAAGCTTTCATGCAATTCAAACTTTATCCGGGTTGTGTTGCTATTTGATCGTTCCCTAGAGAATCCAATTTTTGCATCAACAGTTCCCTGAGAAGGCTCCGACTCCAACATTCGAAATCAATATATTGGTGATCAATGGCAACAGTTCGTGAGATGTCAACAAAGTTCCAAAAGCTTGACAAGTTTGAAGGGGCGGATTTTCGACGTTGGCAAAAGAAGATGCACTTCCTCTTGACCACTCTCAAGGTGGTGTATTTCCTTTCCACTCATATTCTTTAAGTCGGCGATGATGAACCGCTGGATGTCGTGAGGCGTAGGAGCAAATGGGATAATGACGATTATTTTTGCCGAGGCCACATATTAAATGGTATGTCCGATTCTCTTTTTGATGTGTACCAAAACATCGAATCTGCTAAGGAACATTGGGACTCCTTGGAGTCCAAGTACATGGCTGAAGACGCTTCAAGGGTGAAGTTCCTTATATGCAATTTTATTGACTATAAAATGCTTGATTCTCGGCCGATAATGGAGCAATTCCATGATATACTACGTATCTTGGGGCAGTATGCCCAACACGGCTTGAGGATGGACGAGTCTATCTCGGTGTCAAGTGTAATTGACAAGCTACCACCATCGTGGAAAGACTTCAAGCTCATCTTGAAGCACAAGAAGGAAAACATTTCTCTTGTGGAGCTTGGAAGTCATTTGCGTATTGAAGAAGGTCTTCGTGCACTAGAGAAAGGTAAGGAGAAGGAGACTCCAGGTTCTTCCGTTGTAAACATGATGGAAGAAGGTTCTCAGAAAGGAAACAAGAACAAGGGCACGAAAAGGCCATTTAACAACACTCACAATAGTCCCAACAAGATACGTTCCCCCACAGGGATTGATTGTTAGAACTGTGGCAACCGGGGACATTTCAAAAGAAATTGTCATGCTGGAAAGGGGAAGAAGGGAAACGCTCCCAACCATTCTGCTCAAGGGTCCAAGGACCAGGGGCATAAGTCTCATCAAGGTCAGAAAGGAAACTGTGCCCAACTTAGTAACATTTCCTGGTTTGGATTATGTTCCTAATATTTTTGAAGCTTTCATTGTGCAGGATGATGAGATTGCACGATGGGTTGATTCAGGTGCTACTGCTCACGTGAGTAGGGAAAAAACTATGTTCAAGTCATTTGTTCCTGTGGATGATGGACGTGTCCTTCACATGGGAAACGAGTCAACTGCCCCCATACTAGGTCAAGGCCAAGTAGAGTTGGTGTTTTCATCTGGGAAGACTTTAATTCTTAAGAATGTGTTGTATGTTCCTAAAATTAGGAAAAATTGAGTCTCTGGTACTATCCTTAACAAGTTAGGTTTTCGGCAAGTGTTTAAAGCCGATAACTTTATATTATTGAAATGTTGTTTGTTTGTTGGACGTGGTTATCTATGTAATGACATGTTTAAACTCAGTATTAGTAAAGTTGTAACTTTTGTTTACATGACTTGTGCACAAGGCTCTGTTACCTCAAGGGGATTTGTTCCCTCAGAGGAAACTGTTTCTTCTCAATGGCATGCGCGTCTTGGACATGTTCATTATCAGTGTATGCATGATATGTCTAAAAATGGCTTAATTCCACCATTTGATATGAATATAGAG